>OX103971.1:83542300-83648402 GCA_944470395.2 Schistosoma turkestanicum | reverse complement strand
GAAACATAAAGGCGGGAACAATGATCATAAACAAACAAGCTTAAAAGGCATGAACAACTACTATCAGTGTAAGGTTTGAAAACCAGCAACGTTAACCGCACAAAGAACGTTTAATTCTGAAAACAAGAAAGCGGAAAAACGTTTATCACAGAGCTGTAAACTAAATGAAACTGACAGAGTTTGAAAAAGTTTGAGTAAATTTAACTCAATAAAAATTTCAATAAAACCATGACGTATTTGAACTTTATCGAAAACCAGATTTTTAATTGACGATACAATTAAATAAATATAGAAAGTCAACAAAATAAATCCTAAATATTATTATTCGCAGCATCTACTGATGATATTCTCTCGGTGAAAAGCATTGCCTACATGATTGATTATTTTTCAACTAGTGCCTAAACGAAACAATTACGTTCTCTGGTAAAGACTACTTTCAGTGTGGTCAACTAACACAATCTGAAACGAACAATAACACCACATGTCACAAATATTGATAAAGCTCATATTTCCTACGAACATTTTGAAAAACCAATATTCACTGCAAAATATTCGGGCTTACAATTAGCAAAATCACAAATATTCTACACAAATAACCAAAATAAGTGATGCACACACATGAAGTAATGTGAATTTAGTATTCACCAAAAGCAAAAACAATTCTTGAATTCTTATAACGTGTATATCACTAAACCATGAATTACTCACATGTTTGCTCGATATTTCACTATCATGTTTCACAATATTGAATTGATTAACGCGATCATTTTCATCACAAACTGACAACAATTACATACAACAGACAGGTTCATAATACCACATCGAATTGTCGATGTACCTGATCATCAACTAGTACTAGCAGTTATCGAATAAACAACTATTATACAAAATTTGTAGGATTATTGCAATTAAGAATGACACTACTCTCTAACCATCACCATCTATCAGATCCTACTGAGTAGATGAATTTTCTTTCAATTATATGTGCAAACAAGTAGGTTGTGAGAGAACCGATTTCGAAGTATGCGGTTTGTATGCATTTCATTTCTATTTGTTACAATACGCAACAGAAACGATAAACTGATTGAAGATATCTGCGAATCCTGAACAACAATTGAAATGAGAAATGACACATAAAATCATTGAAATTTTCATTATCATCTCACTTACTATTTCATTTTCAAGATTTTCAATACTCCTTTGTAATATAGATGGAAGACGTTTTAGAATCGTTTAATCTCTCTTTCGCATTGTTTCCTCGTTCTCCTGAGCGTCCAGCAATATCATCTGTATCAATTGCATTGTATACATAATTATTTATCAACTAGTGTCAAACAGAACATTTACGTTCGTCGGTAAATTCTTTTTTCATTTTTGCTATCTAACGCAGTCAAAAGGAAACCTATGTACCGATTACAATTATTGTTATAGCTGATATTACCTACTTTCGGACTTACGTACACATCGCACCACCATTGTAGCATATTCCAGTGACCAGTGTTCTACATCTTCCTTGTCCTGGTCTTCCCTTTCCAGTTCTGTCAAATGTCAGCTCATTCTTCACATGCATATCTCTATTCTCCTGCGTAATTTTTATCTTTGCCTCCCTTCTCTACTTTTAACATCAGTGATCCAAGTGAGGGCTTATCTTGTGACACAGTTGGGTATTTTCCGCAGCGCGTCCATTCCACTTCCACTGGTTCTTCCTGATTTTGCCCTCCGCTGTATTCTGGTTTGTTCCTTAATCAAGTAGGTTGTTGCTGATGGTGTCTGGCCAACGGATCGTAAGTATTTTGCGTGGAAAACTGTTCGACATTACTTGATTCTTCTGAATGAAAGCTTTCGTAGTGCTCCAAATTTCGGCTTCTTATAGTAGAACCTCCTTGTCATTTGTATTGAAAATTCTGACTTCCGTGTTAGTTGGCAGTTGTTCTGAGTTGCAAATGTTGTTTAACTGAAAAAATGCCCCCTCCGTTTTGCCAATCCACTCATTCAACTTTGCATCAGATCCACCTTGCTTGTCAATGATGCTGTTCAGATATGTAAAGGTGTTAACGTTCTCCTACGCATCTCCATCATGAGTGATTTAGTTGGTACATGTTGTGCTGTTTCGGAGAATCTTGATTTCCTTTTTATGAATGTTGAGACCTGCTGCTGCGGAAACTGCTGATACACTGGTCGTCTTTTCTTGCATTTGTCATTGCATGTGCGATAGAAGAGCCAGGTCATCTGTGAAGTCCAGATCTTCCAGATGTCCATTGGCTGTCCATTGTATTTGGTGCTTCCATTCACATGTAGACCTCTTGAAAATCCAGTCAAACACCAGGAGAAGGAAAAGGGTGAGAGTCAGCAACCTTGCATGACATCGGTCTTCACATCGAACAAGTCTGTCAGCTGACATCCGTTCACGATTTTGCAGTTGAATACATCATAAGAATTCCGTATGATATTGACTATCTACTCAGGTACACCGTAGTGTCGAAGAAGACTCCATAGTGTTTTCCTGTCCAAGATACGGAATATGGAGTGGTCGGTTCCATTAGATTGATTGTTCCACAATGATCCGTAATGTAGCGATTTGGTCAGTACACGATCGATCCTTACGAAATCCAGCCTGCCGATGTCGAAGTTTGGCGTCTACAAGTCCTTCATTCTGTTAAACAATACCCTGTTGAAGACTACCTTGTACTGAGATAAGAGTGATGCCTCAGTATTTCTCACACTTGCTGAGATCACCCTTCTCTGTTTTTTGGTTTAGGTATCCTTCTTCCAGTCTATTGGTACTTGTTCGTTGTCCCGAATCTTGTAAAAGAGTGTGGATGCTGTAGTAGTTGCCTCCACGTCTGCTTTCATTGGCTCAGCTAGAATGTTGTCTGGTCGTGCTGCTTTGCCACTCTTGATTTTTCTGATGTCCACACTGATCTCTTCAATTGTTGGTCAGCCAACACTGATTCGTAGGACCGTGGTTGCTGCTCGATGTTGGTGGGTTCAGTGAGGCTGGTCGATTCAAGATTTCCCTAGAGTTCTCTACCCTCCTGTTTCGCTGTTCTTCGGTTACGCTGATTACTTTGCCTTCCTTGATTTTCACTGGTCGTTCTGATTTACGACAGTTTCCAGTCACTTTCATAGTTGCATTAAATAATTGTCTCCTAATTCATTCCCCTGCAGCCTTTTCTACCATCATCGCTAGATCTTCCACTTATTTACGTTTGTTGGCCCTGATGCGCCTCTTCACTTGCTTGTTTGCCTCTGTATATTCAGCTTGTGCTCCGGCTTTCTCTGCTCTTGTTTGGCTGAAGTTTATTGCTGTCTTCTTGTTATTCCTTTCTTGAAATTATTTAAGAGTACCATAAGAGATCCGTTCAATCTGATAGTACATATTAGAGCCCAAAACCTCCTAACATGTTGAAGTTATTGTCTACTTGAAGCCTTTCAAGTTATCCTCAATAGTAGTTTCCCTTCCACGGAATAGGTCGTGCAAGGACCGGAACCTATTGCTGAGGGCTATCTTCATTTCGTTGGGCACCTAGTATCCTGAAGGAAAGCTATAATTAACTTATCCGATGAATTCTGCTAGGTTTTCCAGCGCCTTTGAAGTTTCAGTAATATTAAGGAGAACAGTAAGTGCAGATAAGACGCCATGTCAGCTCCTCTCTTTGTTCACATGTACTTCATAGTCTTTCCGAACGTTCAATATAGCCACATACGGTCGATTTGGTTCCCAGTAGCCTCATCCGATGAAATCCAAGTAGCTTTATGTATGTAGTTGTGCGGGGATATCACGTCAGATGTTTCACTAGCAGAGCAAAAACGAACCGTTCAGTAGATACTTTAGGTCAGCAACTGGAATTTATCAACAGCTCACTGACCGATATCAGCTATCCTAGTGCGTTCATAAAGAAGTGTGTGTAAGGTTTAAAAAAGAAGTCGGAGACCTCGACCGTTCATAAGAAGCCTTTATTTATTAAACTACAATTCGACGAGGATGTACATATTGATACTCTCTCTACAGGACAGATTCAATATTCGGGCTTACAATTAGCAAAATCACAAATATTCTACACAAATAACCAAAATAAGTGATGCACACACATGAAGTAATGTGAATTTAGTATTCACCAAAAGCAAAAACAATTCTTGAATTCTTATAACGTGTATATCACTAAACCATGAATTACTCACATGTTTGCTCGATATTTCACTATCATGTTACACAATATTGAATTGATTAACGCGATCATTTTCATCACAAACTGACAACAATTATATACAACAGACAGGTTCATAATACCACATCGAATTGTCGATGTACCTGATCATCAACTAGTACTAGCAGTTATCGAATAAACAACTATTATACAAAATTTGTAGGATTATTGCAATTAGGAGTGACACTACACTCTAACCATCACCATCTATCAGATCCTACTGAGTAGATGAATTTTCTTTCAATTATATGTGCAAACAAGTAGGTTGTGAGAGAACCGATTTCGAAGTATGCGGTTTGTATGCATTTCGTTCCTATTTGTTACAATACGCAACAGAAACGATAAACTGATTGAAGATATTTGCCAATACTGAACAACAATTAAAATGAGAAATGACACATGTAATCATTCAAACTTTTGATAATCATCGAACTTACCAATTTAAAGTCATGATATCTCATGCGACGTAGTACTTCCGTTGAGATTTTTCGAAGATACCTGAAATCTTTTTGTTTTTCGCTTTGAACTTCCGCAGATGCGTTGACCTCATTCTCAGAATCTTCCAATTTCCTCTGTATCAAATGCATTGCATACACGATTATTTATCAACGAGTGTCAAACACAATAATTATATTCTTTGTTAAAATCCTATTTCACTGTTACCATCTAACGCTACTCACTTGGAACTATTCCTATCTGAAAACAACAAGTTTACACGCAAACAATTTCGCTTAGATCGTCATCATGCTTCACTCTAATATACATTATTATGTATATGAATCTTTTGAATACTTTAAGGAAGTTTGAGTTTATCATCACAATTCTACGTACATGCTCATATTAGGTAAAAGTGAAATTTGTTCGTATGAGTACAGGTGCAATAATAGTATTCAGATAAGTAAAATTCGATAACAAAAGTTTCATCTATAGTTCATCATCTATGACAAAGTAGAAATACATTTAGAACAACACATATAAGCGAACAATTTTGTTATTTGGTGTGGCCGCCTGCACAATGGATGAAGACTCCATGCCGGAAATAGTTTGTGCGGAGCTTACTACGGGTGTTTGAGGCCGTTGCGGAGGTGGTGGGTTTGAAGGCGGGTAGACGACGAGAGAGACGGTCACAAGGCGGCTGATGACGGAGTTCGACAGCCCACTGGACAGGGAGAACGCGCTGCAGTAGTTCCGGATGGCGAGGTTGTCGGCTGATGCTGACCAGCTGGAGCTTGCTGTGGAGCTCACCAAATTGTTGCGCCGTGCTGTGCCAATTATCGATGAGGAGTCGGAAACACATTTGTTAGCGTCGCAGCTTATCAGGATTGTGCCTGCCGCCATGTCCCAGCAACTGAGACTAGTCAACCGACTGGATCGTATACACCACGACTGTATGGTTTGCCGAAAGTCCACAAATCGGGTCTTCCTCTGCGCCCAGTCCTAGATATGTTCCATTCTCCTTACCACAAAATCGCGAAGTGGCTAGTGCGGATTTTAGAGACTTTGCATAAATCACTTGTACGAAGAAGTGTAAGAGACGTCTTTAAGTTCACTTCCAAAGTGGAAAATACAAGTGTTAGCAAGTAAAATATGATCTCACTGGATGTGGTTTCCTTGTTCACTAACGTACCACTCCTCGAGACTATTGAATTCATATGCGAGCAAATTAAGCAAAAACTAATCGACATTGGCTTGCCCGATGATTGCCTTAAAGAAATGCTCCTAAGATGTACCATGAACGTGCATTTCGTATTCAAAAACCCTTATTATAGACAAATAGATGGTATAGCCATGTGTTCACGTCTAGACACAATTCCAGCTGATCTCTTCATAGCAAGGCTAGAAAACAAACCACTTAATGAGGCTATTGGGGAAAGTTGATCTACATCCCCATTAAGATCAAAACATCAGCAAATAAAAACTACTAGAACAATTCAATATTTTACACATGGCTATCACTTTCACTGGTAAACAAGAGTGTGATAAAAGCTGAATTTCCTTGACGTCGCACTAGACAGGCGAACTGATGACTTGGCGATATATTTACTTTCATTTTTTAACACATATCCGCCACAACGGAAATCGCGTCAGATGTTTCACTAGCAGAGCAAAAACGAACCGTTCAGTAGATACTTTAGGTCAGCAACTGGAATTTATCAACAGCTCACTGACCGATATCAGCTATCCTAGTGCGTTCATAAAGAAGTGTGTGTAAGGTTTAAAAAAGAAGTCGGAGACCTCGACCGTTCATAAGAAGCCTTTATTTATTAAACTACAATTCGACGAGGATGTACATATTGATACTCTCTCTACAGCGTCCAGATAGGCTACCTTGAATCCCAAGCTGAAGATTTTGTAAGCGTAGAAAGTATATTCTGCAAACACCCAGCAATCACAGTACAATCAAGCATACAACTCTCGTTTATTTATGCATCATATAAATGTCCTGGGGACAGTTAAGAAAATAGCACACTATAATACACAGCAGCCGTAAAATCCAAAATAAGCCATTTAACAAGCGATTTTTGCGGATTTAACATCCTCAACACTCCCCTCTTTTTAATATCGTCTGCTCCTGGGGTCGACTTACATTCTGACTGTCGTTCGCCGCTGTCTGAGAGGATACCTTCGGGAACGAAGAACAGCTTGCTGCTGAGTTTCTTCTCGTGGCGGGGCTGCCGGTAGGTTGAAAGTATCAAGCGAGATGTCAAGTGAAAGGCCCCCTTCTCTTGATGGGCGATCTGTGGCTAGCCGTCAGCGTATCTGACTTCGATGACGTGACCATTTATCACCTCCTACCTCTACTTGGTACATAACTCGTCCAACTCTTCTGACCAATCGCGCTTCTTCCCAAGGACCATGGTTCGTTCTGTAGTCGCGGGCAAACACAGGGCATCCCACTTCGTAAGGGGATTGTCTTTGCGGTTTTGTCTCTACTGATGTCGGTGCATTAGTCGGATGCATCAGGCTGTAGATCGTTTTCAAACTTCTTCCCATTAGGATTTCTGCTGGGGCTTTTGCTCCGATAACAACTCATTCGGTGTTGTCCGATAGACGTACAAGAAATTTTATAACGCGTCGGCTGGTGCTTTACCTTTGACTTAACCAATACTCTTTTTAACGTATCCACAAACCTTTCCGCCTGCTCATTCGATTGCGGGTGGTATGGTTGCGAGGGTAAGTATTTGATGGCCAGCCGTTTACAGAAAGTCTGAAATTGGGTAGAGGTGAATTGAGAGCCATTGTCGGATACGACAACATTTCGCGAGAAAATCTCAGTTAGGAGCTGTATAGTCTTAGTTGTAGTGGGCGTCATAACGGGGCTGATTTCTGACCATTTTGAGAAAGGGTCGATGACAATTAAATACTTAGTTCCATTTATTGGACCAGCGAAGTCGACACGTATCCTTGACCAAGGATGCTCAGGTTTTGACCATGAAACCGGCGGAACTATGGCATTCATCTTTGCCGCCTGCTGACACCGCATGCATTTTTCAACCAACGCTGTGACATGTTGATCCATGTGAGGCCGGTATGCATAACTCCTGGCTATGGACTTCATTCGTTTAATCCCAGGATGACCGAGATAGAACTGTCTCAGCACTTCTGCACGAAGGGATTCTGGCACTACTACTCTTTCACCGAACGTCAGACAATCGTTCACGATGCATAGTGACTCCCGCCGCTGATACAGTTGCTTCATGTCACCTTCGAACTTCTTCGACAGCCAACCGTTAGTGACATATTTCATCATCTTGATGATGGGGTCGTTTCTAGTAGCGTTTTGTATGTCTGTTGCAGACACCGGTAATGCGCGAACTGCGGTTGTCCGTTAACATTCTGCGTGGTCTTCTACTGACAGAGATGCGGTCACCATGTTTTCCTCACCCATCACTTGATCATTAATGATTCGTGACAAAAAGTCTGCTTGACCGAATTGTAGAGTGCGTCGACATTGGATTTCCAAATCATAACCCAAAAGTACTAAGGCCCATCGCTGAAGACGATTTGCAGAATGGGCTGGAATGCCAGATTTAGAACCGAATATTGCTGACAGAGGCTTGTGATCTGTAAGGAGCGTGAATCTTCGACCGTACAGAAACTTGTGGAAACGGCGAACAGCAAACACAAGGGTAAGAGCCTATCCTCTATCTGGCTATACTTCTTTTCTGCTAGGGTTAGTGTAAAGAATGCATGCATAACGGCTTTTTCTGACGCGTCTGGAAACTGATGAGAAATAACAGCACCTTGGTCAATATGCTGAAGCGTCTGCCGCTACGATGATTGACATGGATGGGTCGTTGTGTGTTAATAACAATTCCGAGCTAATTATAGACTTGAGTTTACCAAAAGCCGCGTCACACTCTTTAGTCTAGTTCCATGTGCTATGCATCTGCAGTAGACAATTCAATGGAGCGCGAATATCATGCACCGAGGGAACAAATGCTGAATGATGACTGATTAGTCCGAGAAAAGATCGTAATTCCGAGACATTAGTGGGAGTGAGCATCAGTTTGATAGCTCGGATGTTCTCAGGATCCGGTCTGCGACCGTCGGCATCAAAGATGAATCCCAAATACTTTACTGACTGCAATGGAAACTGGCATTTTTCTGGGCGTAACCGGAACCCGATGTCACTGATGCGTTGTAGTACCGATGTCGTGAGTTCCCGTAGTTGTTCTAACGTCTTTGCAACAATTAAGATATCATCGAGATAAGCTGCAAACCCTGATATTTCTGACAGGATAGTATCCATTAGTTGTTGGAAGATAGATGGGACAGTCTTATGTCCAAAAGGTAGACGGTTATACTGGAACAAACCACGATGTGTGTTGATAGTAAGCAGCTCTTTAGATGCTTCATCTACTTCTATTGCAAATAAGCATCAGTTAGGTCGAGTTGTGCGAAGAACTTTCCCCCATTCAGTATAGTGAACAGATCTGCTGGAACTGGCAGAGGATAATGATGCTGTTCTAGAGCTGCATTTAGACCTGTAGAGAATCCAGCACATATACGTATCGTCCCGTTGGTCTTCTTGATAACGACTGTAGGTGCTGCCCAACTAGAGTAAGAAACAGGAGTAATAAAACCTTGTCGTTGAAGGCGATCCAACTCCTCATCTACTATTGCTAATGTTGCATAAGCTACGGGTCTCTTTGGACGGAAAGCAGGCTTAACCCCAGCTTTCAACCGAAGTATTGCTTTCATGGCAGCGCACCGACCTAATCTAGGTTCAAAAATGGTTGAACTCCGTCATCAGTTTGTTCGTCTATGATTCGGGGTCATGTGCTTGTGATACCAGGTTGCATATGGTATTTAACGGGACATCAGCCAATTTTAGCTGGTCGAACCAATCGAAACCAAGTAAATTTAGATCTGCTGGCGTTATATAACACACCCCAGTAAATGACGAGTCTCGGAAAGCAACTTTACATTCCGATTGTTCTAACAGACGAAGGTAATTACCACATGCTGCATGAGGCTTCTGTGTTGTGTGCTGCAGGCTTGGGCAGCCCAACTTGGTCCAATTTTTGCGTGAGAGGATAGTGATATCAGATGCGGTATCTATTTGCAATCTACACAAATAACCGTTACTATTAAGAGTAAAAAATTTCCTCTCACTCGGTGATGAGCTTTGGCAGCAAGATATTAGGCTCAACGCATTGGCGATGGATCTACGTACAGGCTTCTTGGCACTACTGCATCGGTTGAGATTTTCCTGTATGCAAAAAACCATAATTAGGACCGATGAGTTTACACTTCCTGCGTCTACGCTGCCTAAATATGCAGTTCCGTACATAGTGCCATGAGCCGCAGTGCCAGCAAGCAGCAGGAGGATACATTTTGAATATTTGGGCAGAGTTGGAGCGGGTTAAAATGGCTGTAGCATGGGCAGACATATTCTCATTAGGTGACGGCTATACTAAATGAACTGCAGATCGCCTTCAACTCCCATCCTGAACTATTGTTTGACCTACTGTCCCCAATGTTGTGAACTATTGATAAGACGTTTGTCAACGTACGTATTTTATATTTCTTACTAATATCAGTACAAATGTCTTCCGACCATCAACTTGTACCTTTACCTATGTGTGTGTGTGTGTATGGGCGCAATATTTTGCATGGTGAATACTGACTCACATTGCCTTCGTTAGTTTTTTATTTTCATATAAATATTCATGTATTCCAAAGTTAAGCCGGATAACCATCAAAATGAAAACACAAGAAATGCCAGTCAACATGTCTTGTTCTAATTTTCAGAATGAGGCACCTTGACAACACTCTTCACACACATCGATAAAGCTAATATTTCCTATGCACAACTCTAAAACCAATATTCACTAAAAAACTACGAGGTTGCTTATTTGACAACCAACTAACGCGAAATTTCCCATAAACAGTGTCTTCAGTAGTTACACATGTATTCTACACAAATAACCAAAATAAGTGATGCACACACATGAAGTAATGTGAATTTAGTATTCACCAAAACCAGAACTCACTACATCATTTTTCAATGTTTCAGTAGCAAATTTTGGCTCTTTTGATGTGGTTTCTAGATTCTTGGGGTATTTTTCTAGTTCTTGCATCTCAATTGATTCATCCTTCTTCTTCTCAGAATCTTCCAATTTCCTCTGTATCAAATGCATTGCATACATGATTATTTAATAACTAGTGTCAAACACAATAATTATATTCTCTGTTAAAGTCTTATTTCACTGTTACCATCTAACGCTACTCACTTGGAACTATTCCTATCTGAAAACAACAAGTTTACACGCAAACAATTTCGCTTAGATCAGCATCATGCTTCACTCTAATATACATTATTATGTATATGAATCTTTTAAATACTTCAAGGAAGTTTGAGTTTATCATCACAATTCTACGTACGTGCTCATATTAGGTAAAAGTGAAATTTGTTCGTATGAGTACAGGTGCAATAATAGTATTCAGATAAATAAAATTCCGTAACAAAAGTTTCATCTATAGTTCATCATCTATAACAAAGTAGAAATACAATTAGAACAACACATATAAGCGAACAATATTGTTATTTCCGATTAGATTGTCATCAGGCTGTTTTACTCTAATATACATGAATATTTATGTATGAAAATGGGAAACCAATCAAGGCAATTGGAGTGACAATCACAATGAAATGAAATAGAGATTACGTCACCACATATAATAGGGAAAATTACAAATGGATGGTAGGAAGATAGGTGTACTGATAGTAGTAAGAAAATTATAAAATATAATAACTGAAGTTTTATCAATACTAGGTCAATGGTGGATGAATAGACTTCAAATAATCATCAAAAAACATCAAAACCATTACGTAATAAGCAAATGTGTTAAAAATAATAAGTAAAAAAAATAATGTCAATCGTTAGTCACGTGATATCCAGCCGCGAGAGAAATAGAGGTGTCACGAATTTCTTCTGAACACATAAATTGCGGTTGAATGTACGTATTCCTATGGCTTCTCCTATGTGTAGGAGACGGCAGCGAACTCCGTTGGGAAATGATGGAAGTATACGATAGATCACCCGAAAAGATCTAGATTTATCTACAATGTGACCACTATCTACCAGGTGTGCTAAGATAGAGCTGCGTATTGTTTTTGACTGACCCTTCGTACACCATGCTGGATATGTTCACTCATTCATTGGGTAAGTTGGCTGGAAGTACGCCAGATATAGCTATCTCCAGAGGAGCAGCTGAATTTGTAAATGCACATAGAGGAGGCCAACTCGGGTAACTTATCCTTCGTTTGGGTAGACATCGCTGGTCGACTGGAGAATGTCAATGCAAGTTTGGCAGCGTTGAATGTTGTATTAACTACTCACTCGTATCAATCTGTCCTGCAGAGTATCGCAGGCCACATATCCGTTGAATTGTAACTTCATGAAAAAAGGCTTCTTTCGGGCGGTCGAAACTACCGACTTCTTTTCCACGGCAAACATAGACTTCTTTATGAATGCACTGGGATAATCAATCTCGGTTAATGAGCCGTTGATGAATTCCAGCTCCTGACTTAAAGTATCCACTGAACAGATCATATTTGCTCTGCTTGTCAGATATCTAACCAAATTTGTTTTGTAGTGGATAGGTGTAAAACTACAAAAGTGAGTGTATTGGCAAGCACTGGGATATTTTCTATGCACGCTTCTACTTAGCGAACCATCACTTCGCCTACTTAGTGCGATGTCAAGGAATGTCAGTTTTTTTATCATATTCCTCTTCACCAGCGAACGTGATTGCTGGGTGTACCCTGCACTTAAGGCACTCAATGAGTTCCTGAAGTTTAATGCACGTCTCGCAGAAGCGAAAACTAGCATGGAATTTGTTATTATTTGTATTCAGTCGAACAGATATCCCAAAGTATATTGGGAGTCATTTGGTCGGAACAGAGTCTATCCCAATGCTAAAACACTTGAAAGAGACGCGTCTAATGAAATAGATACTTTAAAAATGAATATCCGCGACTTGGAAAGGAATCTTCTTCTGAAAAAACATTCCGTTCATAACCTGCCATCGGAAATTCATTCATTATTTATGGATTATGTCGGAAAAGTTTCTAAAAACAGATCTGAGAAGACAATGAATAAATAAGCTGGTGAAAACTCTGGAAAAACAAAAACAGAAAAGGAATTTCCTCTGGATCCGGCTCGGTATGTACACAATTGCTCAGATATTGAACTTGATGTAATACAGTTAGACGCTTTGTCCCTGTGGCCTACATTTTGTGATAATGGTCAGAAAATCTATCACCTAGATATCGATGTGCAGTTTGAGAATTTGTTTTCACAAACAACTGACCTGTTCCCTACCTCAGTGGAGGATGTCGCTAGGTTTAAGGCAACCTTAGTCGACAGCTGCCAACAATATAAATAAGAATAGTAAGCGTTCCACTAATCAATCGCCTTTTCAGTAAACTACACCGTGAGGCTTTAACAAAACTCAAGAAAGATGATACTTTGATCATTAGCAAACCAGACAAGGGAGGAGGTATAGTGCTCATGAATAAAACTGATTACACAGCTAAAATGGAAGGAATGCTTGATGATCCTAGCAAATTTCAAAAAGTCACCAGTAAAAACGACATCAATAAAAATGTGGAAAAACAACTGACTAATTCGCTTAAGGAACAAAAGAAAAATGGAGTAATTGCGTCTGAAATTCGCGACTCAATCGAACCGACAGCATTGTATACGCCACGACTATATGGTTTGCCGAAAGTCCACAAATCGGGTCTTCCTCTGCTCCCGGTCCTAGATATGTTCCATTCTCCTTACCACAAAATCGCGAAGTGGCTAGTGCGGATTTTAGAGACTTTGCATAAATCACTTGTACGAAGAAGTGTAAGAGACGTCTTTAAGTTCACTTCCAAAGTGGAAAATACAAGTGTTAGCAAGTAAAATATGATCTCACTGGATGTGGTTTCCTTGTTCACTAACGTACCACTCCTCGAGACTATTGAATTCATATGCGAGCAAATTAAAAAAAAACAAATCGACATTGGGTTGCCCGATGATTGCCTTAAAGAAATGCTCCTAAGATGTACCATGAACGTGCATTTCGTATTCAAAAACCCTTATTATAGACAAATAGATGGTATAGCCATGTGTTCACGTCTAGACACAATTCCAGCTGATCTCTTCATAGCAAGGCTAGAAAACAAACCACTTAATGAGGCTATTAGGGAAAGTTGATCTACATCGCAGGTACGTCGATGTCACGTTCCCCATTGAAGATCATAACATCAGCAAATAAAAACTACTAGAACAATTCAATATTTTACACATGGCTATCACTTTCACTGGTAAACAAGAGTGTGATAAAAGCTGAATTTCCTTGACGTCGCACTAGACAGGCGAACTGATGACTTGGCGATATATTTACTTTCATTTTTTAACACATATCCGCCACAACGGAAATCGCGTCAGATGTTTCACTAGCAGAGCAAAAACGAACCGTTCAGTAGATACTTTAGGTCAGCAACTGGAATTTATCAACAGCTCACTGACCGATATCAGCTATCCTAGTGCGTTCATAAAGAAGTGTGTGTAAGGTTTAAAAAAGAAGTCGGAGACCTCGACCGTTCATAAGAAGCCTTTATTTATTAAACTACAATTCGACGAGGATGTACATATTGATACTCTCTCTACAGGACAGATTCAATATTCGGGCTTACAATTAGCAAAATCACAAATATTCTACACAAATAACCAAAATAAGTGATGCACACACATGAAGTAATGTGAATTTAGTATTCACCAAAAGCAAAAACAATTCTTGAATTCTTATAACGTGTATATCACTAAACCATGAATTACTCACATGTTTGCTCGATATTTCACTATCATGTTTCACAATATTGAATTGATTAACGCGATCATTTTCATCACAAACTGACAACAATTATATACAACAGACAGGTTCATAATACCACATCGAATTGTCGATGTACCTGATCATCAACTAGTACTAGCAGTTATCGAATAAACAACTATTATACAAAATTTGTAGGATTATAGCAATTAAGAATGACACTACTCTCTAACCATCACCATCTATCAGATCCTACTGAGTAGATGAATTTTCTTTCAATTATATGTGCAAACAAGTAGGTTGTGAGAGAACCGATTTCGAAGTATGCGGTTTGTATGCATTTCATTCCTATTTGTTACAATACGCAACAGAAACGATAAACTGATTGAAGATATCTGCCAATACTGAACAACAATTAAAATGAGAAATGACACATGTAATCATTCAAACTTTTGATAATCATCGAACTTACCAATTTAAAGTCATGATATCTCATGCGACGTAGTACTTCCGTTGAGATTTTTCGAAGATACCTGAAATCTTTTTGTTTTTCGCTTTGAACTTCCGCGGATGCGTTGACCTCATTCTCAGAATCTTCCAATTTCCTCTGTATCAAATGCATTGCATACACGATTATTTATCAACGAGTGTCAAACACAATAATTATATTCTCTGTTAAAGTCTTATTTCACTGTTACCATCTAACGGTACTCACTTGGAACTATTCCTATCTGAAAACAACAAGTTTACACGCAAACAATTTCGCTTAGATCGTCATCATGCTTCACTCTAATATACATTATTATGTATATGAATCTTTTAAATACTTTAAGGAAGTTTGAAACTCCGCCAGTAGAACCTTCGGGGCTACTGCCGGTCTCAAGCCCGGGTAAAGGAGGAGGGTTGGACATGGGGTTGGCGACCCCATTCCGTTGAAATCTCACTTGCCAAAAAAACGCTAACCAGAAAAAATAATTCAAACCATTTTAACTCTGCCCTGGGAGTTGGAGGAAGAATTATGACGTCGCGTGATGAAAGCCGAGTTCCCTCGGAAGTCACGGGGCTGATGCCTCTTCTGAAAACCAGAGCAACCACTTTTTTAGGTACATGGAACGTTCGTACATTGTGGGAGACTGGAAGACTGTCTCAATTTGCGGCAGAAATGAAACGATACAACCTCGAGGTGCTCGGCATCAGTGAAACGCATTGGACACAAGTAGGACAACTGAGACTTGCTTCAGGGGAACTGCTGTTTTACTCTGGTCATGAAGAGGAAAATGCTTCACATACACAAGGAGTTGCACTGATGCTGTCCAAACATGCACAAAAGGCACTAATAGGATGCGAATCTCGTGGGCCCAGGATCATCAAAGCATCCTTCAAAACAAAGAAACAGGAGATTACAATGAACGTCATCCAATGTTATGCACCTACCAACGACTACAATGACGACGATAAAGATTAATTCTACGAAAGGCTGCAGTCAATCGTCGAGAAATGTTCACCAAAGGATTTGACGATTCTTATGGGAGATCTGAATGCCAGAGTTGGAATGGACAACACTGGATATGAAGACATCATGGGACGACATCGACTGGGAGAAAGGAACGAAAACGGTGAGAGATTTGCAAACCTATGTGCCTTCAACAAACTGGTCATCGGTGGTACAATATTCCCGCACAAACGCATACACAAAGCTACATGAATTTCACCGGATCACACTACTCAAAACCAGATTGATCATATCTGTATCAACAAAACGTTCAGAAGGACTATGGAGGATGTGAGAACCAGGAGAGGAGCTGTTATAGCCTCAGATCACCACTTGCTGATCGCCAAAATGAAACTGAAACTAAATAAGCACTGGACTACGGGACAGACAACATCACACAAGTTTAATACGGCCTTTCTCCGGGATACTGTAAAGCTCAACGAAATCAGGATAGCCCTCACCAATAGGTTCCAGGCCTTTCAGGATCTACTCAATGGAGAGGAAGCAACATTGGAGTACAATTGGAAAGGGATTAAGGAGGCAATCACTTCAAAATGTCAGGAGGTCCTTGGTCGCAAGAAGCACCATCACAAGGAATGGATCTCTGTTGATACTCTTGCAAACATTGAAGAAAGAAGGAACAAGAAGGCAGTGATCAATGTCAGCCGAACAAGAGCAGAGAAAGTTACCGCACAAGCTGCATACACAGAAGCAAACAGGGAAGTGAAGAAGAGCATCAAAGCTGACAAACGAAAATATGTGGAAGATCTAGCAATGACGGCGGAAAAGGCTGCAAGAGACGGAAACTTGAGACAATTGTACGAAACTACAAAGAAGCTCGCCGGGAACTATCGTAAACCAGAACGACCAGTGAAAAGCAAGGAAGGCCAAGTAATCAGTAACACTGAAGAACAGCGAAATAGGTGGGTAGAGCACTTTAAGGAACTATTGAATCGACCAGCTCCACTGAACACACCCAACATCGAAGCAGCATCCACGGATCTCCCAATTAGTATTGGCGCACCTACAATTGAGGAGATCAGTATGGCCATCAGACAAATCAAGAACGGCAAAGCAGCAGGACCAGACAACATTCCAGCAGAGGCAATGAAAGCAGATGTAGAAGCAACCGCGAAAATATTTCACATCCTCTTCAAGAAGATTTGGGATGAGGAACAAGTACCATCAGATTGGAAAGAAGGATACCTGATCAAAATACCAAAGAAAGGCGATCTCAGCAAGTGTGAGAACTACAGAGGCATCACTCTTCTTTCAATACCAGGCAAAGTCTTCAACAGGGTATTGTTAAACAGAATGAAGGACTTCGTAGACGCCCAACTTCGAGATCAACAGGCCGGATTTCGGAAGGATCGATCGTGTACTGACCAAATTGCTACATTACGGATCATTGTGGAACAATCAATTGAATGGAACTCACCACTCTACATCAACTTCATCGACTACGAGAAAGCATTCGATAGCGTGGATAGGAAAACACTGTGGACTCTTCTTCGACACTACGGGGTGCCTGAGAAAATAGTTAACATCATACGGAATTCTTATGATGGATTCAACTGCAAAATCGTGCACGGAGGACAAGTAACCGACTCCTTCGAGGTGAAGACCGGTGTGAGGCAAGATTGCTTACTCTCACCCTTTCTCTTTCTCCCGGTGATCGACTGGATTATGAAAACGGCAACATCTGGAGGGAAGCACGGTATCAACTGGACAGTTAGGACGCAGCTGAACGATCTGGACTTCGCAGATGATCTGGCTCTTCTATCGTACACTCAACAACAAATGCAAGAGAAGACGACCAGTGTAGCAGCAGCCTCTGCAGCAGTAGGCCTCAACATACATAAAGGAAAAAGCAAAATTCTCCGATGCAACACAACATACACCAATCAAATCACTCTTGATGGAGATGCCTTGGAGGACATTACCACCTTTACATATCTGGGCGGCATCATCGACAATCAAGGTGGATCCGATGCAGATTGGCAAAGCACGGATTGGCAAAGCAAGGGCTGCATTTCTACAGTTGAAAAATATCTGGAACTCCAAACAGATATCAATCAACACCAAAATCAGGATTTTCAATACAAATGTCAAGACAGTTCTACTGTATGGAGCGGAAACATGGAGAACTACCAAAGCCATCATCCAGAGGATACAAGTGTTTATGAACAGCTGTCTACGCAAAATACTTCGTATTCGTTGGCCAGACACCATCAGCAACAACTAACTGTGGGAGAGAACAAACCAGATTCCAGTGGATGAGGAAATCAGGAAGAAGCGTTGGAAGTGGATAGGACACACATTGCGGAAAGCACCGAACTGCGTCACGAGACAAGCCCTCACATGGAACCCTCAAGGCAAAAGGAAAAGAGGAAGGCCAAATAATACATTACGCCGAGAAATAGAGAAAGATATGAGAGGAATGAACAAACATTGGACAGAACTGGAGAAAGAAGCCCAGGACAGAGTTGGTTGGAGAAAACTGGTGGGCGGCCTATGCTCCATTTGGGGTAACAGGCGTAAGTAAGTAAGTAAGTAAGGAAGTTTGAGTTTATCATCACAATTCTACGTACATGCTCATATTAGGTAAAAGTGAAATTTGTTCGTATGAGTACAGGTGCAATAATAGTATTCAGATAAATAAAATTCGATAACAAAAGTTTCATCTATAGTTCATCATCTATAACAAAGTAGAAATACAATTAGAACAACACATATAAGCGAACAATATTGTTATTTCCGATTAGATCGTCATCAGGCTGCCTCACTCTAATATACATAAATATGTGGTGCGCACTACTTATAAGTAGTATATGACGCGAGTGTAAACGTAATATCTGGCAACAGAAGATGTAGGAAGATCAAGAAAAGAAGTGTGGGAACATAATTGGATTTGGATGAAACGCATGAATAGTTAAATTTCGGACAAGGGATTAATGACGGATTGAATATTTGCAAAGAAACCGTTTACGACATTGTTTTCCTATTTTACTGAGTAACTCTGTAATTTTCGTTAAACACTTTGCGGTTGCCTTCACCTGTGCCCTCCTTCACTACATTTGGTGTCGCTGGGTACACAAAGGATGAAGACTCCATGCCCGAAGGAGTTAGAGGACGGACATGTGCGGAGCTTACTAAAGGTGTTTGAGGCCGTTGCGGAGGTGTTGGGTTTGAAGGAGACGGGGGGGGGAAGTTGGTGGCGCCGGGCACGCTGCAGAGAGGTAGGTCCAAGGCTGCATACGACAGCTTCGACCGTGCTGGCGGGGAGACCACGTGAGAGACGGTCACGGGGCGGTTGATGACGGAGTTCGACAGCCCACTGGACAGGGAGAACGCGCTGCAGTAGTTCCGGATGGCGAGGTTGTCGGCTGATGCTGACCAGCTGGAGCTTGCTGTGGAGCACACCAAACTGTTGCGCCGTGCTGTGCCAATTATCGATGAGGAGTCGGAAACACAGTTGTTAGCGTCGCAGCTTATCAGGATTGTGCCTGCCGCCATGTCCCAGCAACTGAGACTAGTCAACCGACTGGATCGTATACACCACGACTGTATGGTTTGCCGAAAGTCCACAAATCGGGTCTTCCTCTGCGCCCGGTCCTAGATATGTTCCATTCTCCTTACCACAAAATCGCGAAGTGGCTAGTGCGGATTTTAGAGACTTTGCATAAATCACTTGTACGAAGAAGTGTAAGAGACGTCTTTAAGTTCACTTCCAAAGTGGAAAATACAAGTGTTAGCAAGTAAAATATGATCTCACTGGATGTGGTTTCCTTGTTCACTAACGTACCACTCCTCGAGACTATTGAATTCATATGCGAGCAAATTAAGCAAAAACTAATCGACATTGGCTTGCCCGATGATTGCCTTAAAGAAATGCTCCTAAGATGTACCATGAACGTGCATTTCGTATTCAAAAACCCTTATTATAGACAAATAGATGGTATAGCCATGTGTTCACGTCTAGACACAATTCCAGCTGATCTCTTCATAGCAAGGCTAGAAAACGAACTACTTAATGAGGCTATTAGGGAAAGTTGATCTACATCGCAGGTACGTCGATGTCACGTTCCCCATTGAAGATCATAACATCAGCAAATAAAAACTACTAGAACAATCCAATATTTTACACATGGCTATCACTTTCACTGGTAAACAAGAGTGTGATAAAAGCTGAATTTCCTTGACGTCACACTAGACGGGCGAACTGATGACTTGTTAAGTATATACTTTCACAGAATAACACATATCCGCCACAACGGAAATCGCGTCAGATGTTTCACTAGCAGAGCAAAAACGAACCGTTCAGTAGATACTTTAGGTCAGCAACTGGAATTTATCAACAGCTCACTGACCGATATCAGCTATCCTAGTGCGTTCATAAAGAAGTGTGTGTAAGGTTTAAAAAAGAAGTCGGAGACCTCGACCGTTCATAAGAAGCCTTTATTTATTAAACTACAATTCGACGAGGATGTACATATTGATACTCTCTCTACAGGACAGATTCAATATTCGGGCTTACAATTAGCAAAATCACAAATATTCTACACAAATAACCAAAATAAGTGGTGCACACACATGAAGTAATGTGAATTTAGTATTCACCAAAAGCAAAAACAATTCTTGAATTCTTATAACGTGTATATCACTAAACCATGAATTACTCACATGTTTGCTCGATATTTCACTATCATGTTTCAGAATATTGAATTGATTAACGCGATCATTTTCATCACAAACTGACAACAATTATATACAACAGACAGGTTCATAATACCACATCAAATTGTCGATGTACCTGATCATCAACTAGTACTAGCAGTTATCGAATAAACAACTATTATACAAAATTTGTAGGATTATTGCAATTAAGAATGACACTACTCTCTAACCATCACCATCTATCAGATCCTACTGAGTAGATGAATTTTCTTTCAATTATATGTGCAAACAAGTAGGTTGTGAGAGAACCGATTTCGAAGTATGCGGTTTGTATGCATTTCATTTCTATTTGTTACAATACGCAACAGAAACGATAAACTGATTGAAGATATCTGCGAATATTGAACAACAAGTGAAATGAGAAATGACACATAAAATCATTGAAATTTTTAATATTCAAATAACTTACAAATCGATCTTCAATAATTTGTATACGTGGTATTTCGGAATATAAGATGCTGCGAAAAGTTTTGTAGATTCTTAGTTTCGCCCTTTGAAACTTAATGCTTGCCTTATTCTTCTCAATATCTTCAAATTTCCTCTGTATCAAATGCATCGAATACATGATTATTTAAAAGTAGTGTCAAAAACAATAATTACATTCTCCGTTAATGTCTAATTCACTGTTAATTGAAGAACTTCGTACGTAAGTACATCAGTTCATGTCGCCTTACCACATCAGCACAGAGATGTAATTGTCAGTTCAAATCCAATAGTAGAAGAGTTAGTAAGGGTACTAGAAGTAATCGGAGAGGTTAGGATTAGAAGATATTATTCAAGAAGTGTGATTAAATGAGAAAAGTTTAGAAAGTCAAAACTAGAGGTGATGAAGAACCCAGAAGATTAGGATTTGAGAGAACACAAAGAATAAATGCACCGGCGCCATTGCGAACGATTTTGAGCCATGTCATTCAAGGTCTCTAACCATCGATTATTATCATCTCGCGGACCCCAACCAGGTAGTCGACAATTACCGACATGGCTAAGTTCACTCGTCAATGACTTCATGGATTTCTGCCATGTTTTGGTTCGGCCGCACCTAGCTTTCTTCCAACCTACTCCTACACTACAAAACAAAGCTCTTCGGGGCCGTCGGTGGTTAGCCATACGTAACACATGTCCCAACCACCTCAACTGATGAAGTTTCACCACTTCATCTATTGATCTGCCATCCTTACCTAATACTCGTTTCCTAACGACAGCATTGCTTACTCGGTTGTCCCACGATACACCAGCAATCCTACGAAGACACCTACGGTCGAAAACCAGTAACCTACCAATATCTTCTACTCTCACTGGCCATGTTTCAGCCATATAGGAGGACGGAGCGAACTGCTGCACAGTACACTCGTCCTTTAGTCAGCAAACGGATATCACGCCTACGCCATAAGTGATGCAGGTTGGGAAAAGACAATCGAGCCTTCTGTATCCGTGCTGAGATTTCGTCAGTCACCAGGCCATCAGCACTGATGAGACTCCCAAGATAAGTGAAGCGGTCTACACGTTCGACTACTTCACTCCCTATCACTAGTTCAGGTGCCAATGCAACCCAGTCTTGAAGCAACATTTTGCATTTCGAGGGGGAAAACCGCATTCCGAACATGCTTGCATTGTTGCTTAGGGTAGTCAGAAGACTCTGCATTTTGTCAGCGTCTTCACCAAGTAGGACTATGTCATCGGCATATTCTAAGTCAATAAGCGAGCCACCTGGTAGAAGGTCTACTCCTGAAAATTCAGACGAGGGTAAGATTATTTCTAAGAGCATGTCTATGATAAAATTAAACAAAAATGGAGAAAGTGGACATCCCTGACGGACACCACTTGATGTAGAGAATTCCGGTGACAGTTCACCATAAGCTCTCACTCGACCAGTGGTGTTCGAGTAGAGTGCTTATATAAGGTTAATGTACTTCTTTGGTACACCTCTCAATGACAGACACTGCCACAGAAACTCACGATCCACTGAGTCGAATGCCCCCTTAAGGTCCAGGAAAACAACTATTGTAGGACGCCTAAATGTGTGTCTATGTTCCAGGACCTGTCCGAGTGTGAAGACGTAGTCTATACAGACACGTCCAGGACGAAAACCAGACTGGTTTTCTCGAGTGTGCTCTTCACGAGCTTTCGTTAAGTGTCCAAGTATTATTGAGGCCAAAATTTTAGAAACCATGTTAGTTAGACTTATTCCCCTGTGATTGTCACAAGAAGACTTTTGTCCTTTCTTATAGATTGGAACAATCAGTGATTGAGACCAGTCGGATGGGATTGCATCCAGTTCCCATATTCTACCTATGATCTCGGTCAACCTAGCTGCTAAAACTGGACCGCCATCGTTAAACATCTCAGGGGTCAGTCTATTAGGACCTGAAGCTCGTCCTCGTTTCAGATTTCCTAACGCTTTCCCAACTTCATTAAGGCTAGGGTGACTTACGTCGATTCGCCATTCAGGATGACTGGAGATCGTGGGTAACCGAAGAGTGGCTCGAGGCCAGTTGAACTGATCCCTAAAGTGTTCTGCCCATCGATCCAGTCTCCTGGATTGAGAATGGATAATAAGACCATCCTTTTCCGAGATAGTCTCACTTACATTAGGATTCCTAATACCAGTTTCTTTAATGAGGCGGAAAAGTTGTCTAGTGTTGCCTATCGCCGCTGCCTTTTCCATCTCCCTCGCTTTCTGGACCCACCACTGTTCTCGATCATTGCGTAGGCTTTTTATCAGCCTACGTCTAAGCTGACTCCGCTTCTCATCGCCCTCAAAGCCAGGTGGGATGGGTTTTCGGGCATCCGTCAGTTCGGTGGATGCGACTGATATCCACGGCTTCATTCTAGCCTTATGGTTTACCTTATTAGCAGATATCACTGCTGTTTCCACAGCCTTCTTGATATCATACCAACCTGCTTCTGGATGGGAATCGCTTGCATGGTTGCTTAACTCTCTTTCTAGTTGCTCCTGAAATATTTTCTTAGTTTGATTATCATTAAGTAAAACTCTAGGAGGCTTCCTAACGGTGTCTTTCCTACGTCCAGTAAGCCTTAAACAGATACGAGCTCGCACTAGAGCATGATCTAAATCTAAACATGTGCCCCAGAACGAGAGACAGTCCTCTACCGAACCCCTCCATCGTTGGTAGATGGCCATGTGATCTAGTTGAGTCCAACGTTGAGACGACTTCGGAGGTCGCCAGGCCAAGAGATGCTTTTCCTTATGCCTGAAGTTGGTGTTCGCTAAGAATAGGCAGTTATCTGAGCACAGTTGCAACAGACGGTCGCCATTGTCTGTTCTCTCAGTCGCTACACCATAACATCACCCTACGTGTCTTTCATTTTCACGTAGTCTACCTACTTGAGCATTAAAGTCACCAGCCATTAATACTATATCAGAGCGCCTAGCTTTTTGGAAGAGGTCTGAAGGCTTTCTATTTGTTGTGGTCTTCTATCCTTTTTGTGGTTAGCCACAATAAACGTATATGATACTTCGAATTCATCTTCTGATTTATTACCCGTCAGACGCTATTTAGTAACGATTGTCTAAACGAGCTAATTACGAAACGTAAGAACACCTCGAAATCTGCACACTAACAGGCTATATCAGCTCCTCTCTTAGTTCTCACATCCTCCATAGTCCATCTGTAATTTTTATCGATACACATATGGTCGACTTGGTTTTTGAGTAGTGTGGTCCGGTGAAATTCATGTAGCTTTGTGAATGCGTTTGTGCGGGAATATTGTGCCACCAATGACCAGTTTGTTGAAGGCTCATAGGTTTGCAAATCTCTCAGCGTGCGGTAACTTTCTCTGCTCTTGTTCGGCTGACATTGATTGCTGCCTTCTTGTTCCTCCTTTCTTCGATGTTTGCAAGAGTATCAACAGAGATCCATTCCTTGTGATGGTACTTCTTGTGACACAAAACTGCGTGACATTTTGAAGTGATTGCCTCTTTAATCCCTTTCCAATTGTTCTCCAATCTTGTGTCGTCTCCATTGAGTAGACCCTGAAAGGCCTTGAACCTATTGATGAGGGATATCTTGAATTCGTTGAGCTTTACGGTATCCCGAAGAAAGGCCGTATTAAACTTGTGTGATGTTGTCTGTCCCGATGTTCAGTGCTTCTTTAGCTTCAATTTCATTTTGGCGACCAGCAAGTGGTGATCTGAGGCTATAACAGCTCCTCTCCTGGTTCTCACATCCTCCATAGTCCTTCTGAACGTTTTGTTGATACAGATATGGTCAACTTGGTTTTGAGTAGTGTGGTCCGGTGAAATTCATGTAGCTTTGTGAATGTGTTTGTGTGGGAATATGGTGCCACCGATGACCAGTTTGTTGAAGGCACATAGGTTTGCAAATCTCTCACCGTTTTCGTTTCCTTCTCCCAGTCCATGTCGTCCCATGATGTCTTCATATCCAGTGGTGTCCATTCCAACCTTGGCATTCATAAGAATCGTCAAATCCTTTGGTGAACATTTCTCGACGATTGACTGCAGCCTATCGTAGAAATGAATCTTTGTACGTCGTCATTGTAGTCGTTGGTAGGTGCATAACATTGGATGACGTTCATTGTAATGTCCTCTTTCTTTGTTTTGAAGGATGCTTTAATGATCCTGGGTCCATGAGATTCCCATCCTTTCAGTGCCTTTTGTGCATGTTTGGACAGCATCAGTGCAACTCCTTGTGTATGTGAGGCGTTTTCCTCTTCATGACCAGAGTATAACAGCAGTTCCCCTGAAGCTAGTCTCAGTTGTCCTACTTGTGTCCAATGTGTTTCACTGATTCCAAGCACCTCGAGGTTGTATCTTCTCATTTCTGCCGCAACTTGAAATAGTCTTCCAGTCTCCCACAATGTACGAACGTTCCATGTACCTAAAAAAATGGTTGCTCTGGTTGTCAGAAGAGGCATCAGCCCCGTGACTTCCGAGGGAACTCGGCTTTCATCACGCTACGTCATAATTCTTCCTCCAACTCCCAGGGCAGAGTTAAAATGGTTTGAATTATTTTTTCTGGTTAGCGTTTTTTTTGGCAAGTTAGTTTTTGACGGAATGGGGTCGCCAACCCCATGTCCAACCCTCCTCCTTTACCCGGGCTTGGGACCGGCAGTAGCCCCGAAGGTTCTACTGGCGGAAATTGTCAGAATAGTCAGTTTAAAAGGCCTCAAATTCATCTTGAAGATATTCAGCAACCAATTTAGACGAAAGATGTTATTCTTTCGCTAAGATGTCATTTAATTTCTGCGTACAAAATATCGGTTTGTCAAATATTACCGACATCTAAAAAAGATTCATTATCAAATGAAAATAATCAAGACACGTTAGGAACATAATCAAAATTTATTTGTGAAGACATAGTTGAAAAAATCATTCTCAATAAATATCTTTCATAAAAATGTGATAAGATAAGCAATATCTTTAGAATTTCAACAGTATCTAGGAAAATTAGTTAACAAGGAAAGTAAGAAATCAATTAAAACAAAGAGATTTAAGTGTTCTTGACACAATTGTATTGAACGTAAATTCCAATCCCCAAATAAGACGTTATCAAGCTGGAGCGGAAACTAAGAGAAGCAGAAAAACCGTGAGATGTGAAGTTAACAAAATATGAGGAGACAAAAATTAACCCTTGGTAGAAATTAAGATTCAGATATTAAGCAACGCAAACAGGGAGATGATCAGTCACTTGATTTTAAAGCCATAAACCCTAGGCATACGTTCTAACCCGTCATCTACAAGTTGAGTGATTTACAGCTGAAGTTCTCAGTTATCGCTTTCAACATTCAGGCAACAACTAACACAATCTCTCACAATGAGTTCACTAAGAAATGTTTTCTATTATAAGGCCTATGATTTGCAATGTAAGTTTGTAATAATTTTACAAACCATGTCAACCGAATTATTCGTGAATATAAATTAAATCATGAATATGTGTAATAACATTGAATGCTCGACGATTCACTATGAAAGTGATGGTACCTGCAGTAAGTTTACACTTACAGCTGTTTAGTCACGTACATAACTTCAACAAATACTTCAAAGCCGCACATCTTTCCTACTCATGTTAAGTGTATCGTTATACCACCACATTGAATGCGTTCTGAGCACGCCATTACAATCAACGATTCTGTTTGTCGTCATAAGACCAGTTAAAATAAAATATGACATGCAATCATGTAATTTAAGCTATTATCACGTCATGGTGTGTTGACCGCATTATATTTTCGCTATTTTTTCAAGCAGGAAAGATAGGTTGACAAACATCAATGCTACAACTACGACTTTACTAATTCCTTTGAAATTTGTTTTTCATAGATACGTTTTCAAATAATAAATGGATACATTCCCAACGAGCACTATCTAACAATTCGAGGTAACAAATCATAATTTCAACTGCATTACAATTTCCATTTAAAAAGAAAAATATGATAAACCTGATAATTCACCTACCGTTATTTCGCACTGATATGACGCACAGTGATATTTTCAAATAAGAAGACAGAATTAAAATTAATCACATAAAGGTCAAATAACATCGTTAATTTGTGATTCACAGTTTATGTGTTGTCACCAGCAGTTAATTTGCACTCATAGATGCTTACACAAGGTGATCGTTGGAACAAATACATTAACGCTACACATATGCACTACTTATCACCCATATCCTATCACCATCATAAATATACTCTTCATAAAAATTTCAAAAGTGTCTTTCGTGTCGATCAGCAAATACGATGATAAGACCTCAACTTGAAAACAAACTGATTGCACAGTAAACATACTATGCTGATTCAATTGCATTATCTTGCCGCTATCATTCTGGCAATACGGAAAATGTGATTTCAAGTCTTCAGGTATTTATTTGATGTCAAGCTAAAGAAATCAATTCCGACCCGATTTACAGAGAGCACATGCAATTTTCTGTGTCTCATTGTGCTTTGTCGTAAATTATATTGAAGAAATCAATTACATATTTATGAATAAATGAAAACTATTGAATTATATCTTCCACCTACCTCTGTTCATGGCTATTATTACACACAGGAAGAGATTTTCAAATGAAAAATAGTATCATGTTTATTCGCAGGATTGAAAAACAGCATTGAATAAATGTAGTAATCCGTGTGTCATTGTTGCTACCTGTGGTTAATTTGCACTCTCATCTTCTTGCTCTCAGTTATCTCTCGAAAAACTACTTCGACTATACACATCTGTCCTACTTGTATTCAAAATATTATTTCTACAGCTTAATGATTGTATATTTTGCGAAAACGTAAGAGATGGCAATGATGACTGCTTGGATAAAGTGACTGTACCAGGAAATCATATCAATTGACAATAATCACATCACCGTGATTAGACCGCATATTATGAATCTATCAGCACGGACAGGCTTACTACCATTAACTGTGATCATTCTCCCTAACGATCCATTAAAATTCACATTGTGTTCACTCGAACGTATCAATTTTTGCCAATATTATTTCAGCACATACAATTATCAATCTGCCGAAATACATTTTCGCATACTTGATTCTCGAAGTCAGTGGAAAATTTATTTCAAATTAAAAATGAATGAACCCGTTTTTTCACGTACTTCGTCTAAGTTCTATAATTACACGAGAAACGATTTGCAATGTCAAGCAAATTATATTAATTCACATGATTACAGTGCTACAGTAATAATGGGTGATTCTCATACTAATTGCTAGAACTTAATTTACACTCATCTATACAACAAATACTTCGACGCTGCACATCTGCCCTACTTATTTTCAATATATCACACCTGAACATACTGAATATGCTGCTCAGAATTCATACAATCAACTGTTCCGACAAATAGTTTTGAGCATAACAACATGTACGATCATGAATTCCTGACGTGAAATCATGTAGATCGGCAGTAACCGCACCATGTCGAGTCAACTGTTTGTCGCTATTATTTACTAGTATAAACAAGTCAGTTGAAACCGCTGCTAACCTGAGCTCAAAACTATTCTGCTAAAATGACATGGTGTACACCTGGAAATATCGATTTAAGCACACGATAGAGAAGAGCGTTCAGTTTTCAATCCTCCTAATGAGACTCTATCAAAAAGGTTTACATAAATCATTGAAGCATTTATTCAATAATAAAAATACTACAAAGTAAATCTTCCACATACCTGCTTTTCTCGCTGTCAATAATGAAAGAACGATTTTCGAATGGAAAACATTACTATATTTACCCACATTGTTGGAGAAAACAAACGTTGCATAATATGTAGTTTACTGTGCGTAATCGCATCAGCGGCTTTGCTCTCATTTAATTCTGCAATAAATTCTTCGACTCTACTCATGTGTCTTGCTGAAATTTATTATATACTACTGTCAGTATAGAGAATGTGTTTCCTCATCGCCTGATAACTAACGATTCAGACTTTCAGGTTTAGGAAAGTCAGCATATACGACGATGTGACTTCAGTGTGTTCAGATCATATTAAGTTCAGTTCCTTAAATTGAGGCTAATATTCTAGCAGCGTAGAAAAGATGAATCTAATAAACACAAGACCCAGTCTCCACTGGACCAATTTAAATTGCACGATGTTCACCTGAAAATGTTGATTTCGGCGCGTTTTAATGGAATACATGAAATTCAAAATCATTCGAAGTAAACTGTCGCATATCATACATTGTACAGAAGTAAAACAAAACATATTTTCATCCTAATGATAAGCCTACCTTGAATTTGAGCTTTTATTACATGAAGTTTGAATAACAAATGGAAAACAGCATATTATTTAATTACTTGATTGTAAAACAACAATGAATAATTTGTGATTCATAGTGCAATTGTTAGTAATTGCCGTTAATTCTCTCACACATATGCTTGCTTTCAGTCATTTATGTCTAAAACATCTGTCCAACTCGACTGCAATAAACTATTCTGTCATCATACTGAAAATCTGCTACACAGGGCCCCACAACCTTGAACTCCTACAGCCACGCTTCGACCAGTCACCCCATATGATGAAGTAGTCACAACGTGAAATCGTACAGATTGTAAGTATTCACATCATAGCTAACCGACTGAATTACAACGAGGCTTTTGTTCTTACCATAAAGACACGTTGACAAACACCTACGCTTTACTTGTCCTAACGGGTACTTAACAGATCGAGTGATATTCACCTGAACCAATCTGTTCGAGTGCATAATATACGCAGACTTGAAATTAAAAATCTCTCAAAATACACTGTCACAAATCATACTTTTGTAGTAGTAAAATTTAACAAGTTATCAACTGAATAATTTGCCTACCTTGAATTCGAGCTTTTATCACATGAGGATTGATTGACAAATATAATAAATAATATTTAATCACCTGACTGTAAGGCAACAATGAATAATTTGTGATTCATAAGGTAATTGTCGACATCCATGGTATATTCTCTCAAACAGCTGATTGCTGCTACTAACGTCCGTTTTTTTCAGGTTTACCATATTGTACAATCGGTTTACCGTAATTCTTTCTCAAATTCCGTAAAACTAACAATTTCGTTTGTCATATTTTGGCACTTGACCATATAGGATGATGGGATTTGGACTGGAAGTCGAATATTTAGACAGTAATATCATGATAGTTAGTCTACCGCCTTAGACTGAGACCATTGAATGCAACGACACTTCACAACCACAAACGCTATACCTTCTCCTGACGGATACTTTATAATTCTGATGCTGGTAACCTTAAAATATCGACTCAGGCGCATAAAATTAAAGCACGTGATATCTTTGACCTCCCGTTGTGTAATGTTACACATTGTTTTATGAAAATTCCTGAAAGAATATTTTGTAGATGATGTCTTAAAATATGAAATATGGTACTAACCTGCTGGGGGGACTTTTTATTCACGCGATGAGATATCGAGAGTGGGAAACAATAAAATATTTGTTTACTTGTCTATAAAACGACACTGAATTATGTGTGATTTGCACTCATGTCTGTGAGCTCTCAGTCATTTTTCAAACATATTCTGAGAATCTACAACTTTGTTGTGCTAAGATTAAATATATTCTTCATTTACTGTGTGAACATTTTTCTCCAAAGTCGACATCTAACCATTCGGACAGTTGTTAGTGCTATATCATAGAAATGGGCAGTCATCAAATCAACATGAAATGTGTCTATTATTTTGGCAGCATAGATAACTTAACCATCACCTGCGCTGGACCTACTGAACACCTGTTCTTTATAGTTTACGTGATATTTATCTTAATTTGTTCATTTGAACCTTATTACTTATGCATATGGAATTTTTATCTTCTCAAAGTGAATTGTCACATATACTACTTCGAAAGTCACTGGAACATTTTTCATTATTGAAATAAATGATGAATTGAATATTTGTTCATAAATAAAAGTAGATTGAACCTATTGCTTCACTTACTTCGTCTTCGCGCTATTATGAAATAAAAAATGATTTTGAAATGTTTAACAGTATTGCATTGAATGGCATGTCTGTCAAACATTATTATATAATTCGTATCTCACTATTAGGTTATTTGCACCAGCAGTTATTTCTCAATCACAACTGATTGTTTAAGTCTTTTCTACAACATTATTTTAAGCTCTACATCTGTAAACTTATACTTACTTACTTATGCCTGTTACCCACAATGCAGCATAGGCCTCCGACCAGTATTCTCCAACCAACTCTGTCCTGGGCTTCCCTCTCCAGTTCTGTCCAATTTTTGTTCATTCCTCTCATATCTTTCTCTATTTCTCGGCGTAATGTATTCTTTGGCCTTCCTCTTTTCCTTTCGCCTTGAGGGTTCCATGTGAGGGCTTGTCTCGTGACGCAGTTCGGTAATTTTCTCAGTGTGTGTCCTATCCACTTCCACCTCTTCTTCGTGATTTACTCCTCCACTGGAATCTGACTTGTTCTCTCCCACAGTAAGTTGTTGCTGATGATGTCTGGCCAACGAATCTGAAGTATTGTGCGTAGACAGCTGTTAATAAACACTTGTATTTTCTGGATGATGCCTTTCGTAGTTCTCCATGTTTCCGCTCCATACAGTAGAACTGTCTTGACATTTGTATTGAAAATCCTGATTTTGGTTTTGTTTGAAAGTTTTTTGGAGTTCCAGATATTTTTCAACTGTAGAAATGCAGCCCTCGCTTTGCCAATCCGCGCCCTCACATCTGCGTCCGATCCACCTTTCTCGTCGATGATGCTGCCAAGATATGTGAAGGTGTTAACGTCCTCCAAGGTATCTCCATCAAGCGTGATTCGGTTGGTGCATGTTGTAAACTCTTGTTCAATTTATTTTCAAGTCATCATTTCGAGTGTGTCCTGCAGAGTCGTTCGCTCAACAAATTCAACTGCCAATTTAATGCATGTCATCTTGCCAGACGATGTGAATTTGACTGAAGAAACATCATAGAGAATAGGAGATATTTCTTTGATGTAAATAATTATGGAAATATAGAAAAATTGACCATCATCTTTGCCAGACCTAATCCACAAAACTCTCATTAAAACCACGTGGTGTACACCAGAATAGATCTATTTTGGTCCATAATAGAGGAAGACGTGCATTATAAATCTCCAACTGATCACTGTCTCATTACCGTTTAAAAAATCAATGATTTATTTATTCGAAATTAAAATAACAAACTACAAAATTTTCTGCTTGCCTTGTTCTAGAGAAAATATAACACAAGACAAGGTTTTCAAATTTAAAGCATTTAATATTATTACTTTAAATTACGAAACAACATTGAATTACGAGTGATTCACAGTGTAATTGTTGGCACCATCAGGTAGTTTTCACGCAGTGCTTCTTTGCTGAATCATCTCTGTAACAAATACTTTGACGCTACACATCTGTCCTACTTTTGTTCAATATATAATCTCTTCAACACACTGAATGCAACTGTTCCTACGGTCAAGCTAAAACGATGTAAATCATACAGATTGACAGTATTCGCACAAAAGAGAGTCGACTACATTCTACTGAGGCTATTGATCTGCAAGTAAAGGTGTTTTCACTATTTTACACCAGATCTACTTCACATATGTCTTTTATAAATTACATTTAGTGCACCTGAGTAAACTAATGTATGTACACAATATCAGGCATATGCATTTTCAAATCACATTGTTGCACGTCCTGTTAGTAAAATAGGTGTTATATTGATCCGAAAATTACAACAAAATGAATGTTTTGACTACCTTGTCTGCGTGCTATTATTCCACAGCGTGTAATTTTTAAAAACAGAAAAAAAGATCGATGATTCACGTTGAAGCTGATGGCAGTAACTGTAATTTGCACCCACAACGTCTTGCTCTCAAAACGTTTCGCTACGTATATACGAAGCTACACATCTGTTCTACTCATTTTTTATGTATGTTAAACACACCGAACTGAATGTGTTCTTCAAAGTCTCCACAACCAGACATTCTAACATTCAATTTTGGTCCAGTTGGCTTATTGGTGACTTTGACGCAAAGCCATAAGGCTTGGATAATAAGAAAATCCAAATGATTGAAATATGGTACTTTGTGCAATCTATTCTGGTTTCATGGAAAACTCAATTTCTATTTTAACCTTGACATATTTCCAATCTTCTTCTACAATCTATGTTGTGTACACCTGAATTCACCACTTTCGGAGCTTAGTATGTAAGCATATAAAATTTTTAATCATTCAAAGAGCTGCGTCCCTCATTCTAATTCAAAGGTCATTGACATACTTAGTAAAAACTGAATGTATTCAGGATTAGGTTTTTCACTTACCGTTTATTGGCGCTATTATGAGAAAAAAAAGTATTGAAATGGCAAACAATACATTACTCATTTACATGATTGTAAAACAACATTGTATAATCTGTGATTCATGGAAACAACAGTTTACAACAGAAGCTGATTCACGTCCTCATTTGCCTGTTATTATCCATCTCAGCAACTACATTCTCTGCTCTACACATCTGTTCTACTTAAGTGTAATACATTTTTAACTCATCAAAATTAAAGTCTCTCCACAGTCTCTAAGAACAACAAATTTCAAAAGTCACCTTCAGGTAAGTCAGTCTAAACGATGATATGATTTCGACGAACAATTTGTATAACAAGCTCATTGAATTGATTCGATATAGTTACATTGTGCTAATTGATCTTGCAGCATAGATTATTCGACTTCCGTACGTGCTGGATCTACTTCTAACCGATCCTTTCACAGCTGATATGGTGTTTATCGGAATATATCAATTTTGGCGCATGATATTCAGGCACATGCTGTTTAAAATCATTGTCAGTGTACTATCGCAAATGCTATTTTGAAAATACATTAAATATTTGTTCATAATTAAAAAGAGGTTTCACTTATTGTTTCACTTACGTTGTATTTGCGCTATTATTTAAAAGGATTGATTTAAAAATGAAAAGCAGTATTATATTTAACCAGGTGATTGTAGAAAAAATTAAATAATCAGTGATCCATACTGTAAGGCTTGACATCTAATCTACTCATTCGCTATATTTTTTAAATTCACCAAACTGAATATATCCTCCGATATTTACACAAACAACTATTCACACAGTCGGGTTTGAACGAGTCGGCATATTAATTGAGGCGACTTTGACGTGTAATCACACTGATATACGGTGCGTGTTTTATTCCAGCGGAAAAGATAAGTTGATTCCCACATCATGCTAGAGCAAAAACATGCCGTTCCTCGAACATATATGCGGGCTACACATCAACAAATATGCGTTTCCACAAAGTCAGTTTCCGAATTCGCGAAGTGCATTCTGGAATATTGTATTTCAAAATCAGTGAAATAATAAGTCGAAAAAATCACATAAAGTAAAACGTTCCACCTACCTTGCAATCTCTCTGCTAATTCATGAGATGAGATTTCGATACGGAAAAATATTTTTAAGTAACATTTGAATAATTTTAAATTAAATACTATCATAGTTGGTTCACAGAGTATTTGTTTGTATCAGGCCCTAGTCCGCACACACAGCTGCTTACTCTGAATCATCTCTGCGACAAATACTTCGACGCTTTTTATTTTTCTTACTCATTTTCAGTAAACTATTCCTTAACAAAAGCTATATTTTTCCACGATCTTTTAATTATCTGTTTTGACAGTCAAGTACTGGGGCTCAAGAGCATATAGAATGCTATTACTTCAACTAGCAGTAATACAGACTAGACAGAAACATTATAATGTTCAGTCTACTGTTAATATATTTTTAACTGAATACATGACTGAATTACCACAAACCATTTGAACTCTTACTACTAGTCCACTACAATTGACGAGCTGTCAATCTCAATAGATCACTTTCGGTGCATAATATTGGAGCACATGAAATTTTCAATCCACTGAAGTGCATCGTCGCATATTCCATTTTTAAAATCATCGATATAGTTATTCGAAAATGCTCATCACAATAAATGTTCTTTTAGCCTTCTAATATGCTTATTATTCCACACGATGATATTTTGAAATGACAAAATACATTTCATTCAATTAATTTTTCGCAAAATAACTACTTATTATTTGCAAGCGTTAACGCCTGCGGTTACTTAAAAGCAGGCTGCTGTCAGCAATCTGGAAGACAAATTCTTCTGGCTCATGTGTCGTATATTATTCTTTCAAATAACTGAATGCAGTTATCAAAGACCGTAAAACCAGCTGTTTCAACAGTCACTTTGAGGCACGTCAATGAGCATTGAAGAGAAGTGCAGTAAATTGAAAGCTTTTACAAAAGTTAATATTTTTTTATTCAAAAATAAAACTGCATAATATTACGCATTGTGCTTACCTTCTATTGTTCCTGTTAGTACGTGAGGCAGGATTTCGAAATGGAAAAATACATCTTGATTATTTTCAAGATTGTAAAACGATATTTCTTAATCTGTTATTCATAGTGTAAATGTTCTTATCAGAATATAATTCGCACTCACAGATGCTGGCTCTGGAAAATCTTTGCAACGAATTATTCAACGCTACACAATTTTTCATCCATGTTCAATAAAATACTTTATCACCATGCAAATCTCTTCTCCATTTTGCTTACAGTCAACAGTTTTTGTTGCAGTCACGTTAGGAAAATTCAACATATACGATGAAACTATTTTATCTTTAGGTCGTGTTGTTTGGTCTCATCGTAGTCAGACAGTCGTATACTTACCTTGTTCGAATTATTTTCGCATTAGGGAACATTTGAATAAAAACAAAGCCGGACTTTTTCCCTCGTTCTTTTTTTCACGCCCACAATAATTTTATATATTCATTTTAGGACGGTCATATCACTAATCCTGGTCAATGAATTTGTTTCAAACCTCTTTCAAACATCAAAGCAAAGTACTTGTGCAAATTCAGACAACAAAATTTGTTTTCATTACCCTGATTACCCTCTCTTGTCGAATTGCCTATAATCTGCATATTCGGTGACATGGTGCACAAATTCATCTTCCGTTTTCATAATTCTTTTCAGAGACGTCGCAACATAGATATATATACTTGAGCCTATTTTAATAAGCCTAGCACTAAATGCCATGATCACCGAACAGGCGACGTGATAGTTGCTGATATCCAGAAACCCTACTGCCCTGAAACCAACGTATTCACTCAAATCACGGGACATACAAACTCACAAACCACTGCCAACCGACTTGAATTAGACGATAGAGTGGTTAGATCCCTATTCATTGGACACTAACAAACACCTGGAACCGTACCGAAAGAAGAAGAGACGAGCGCAAATAAATCAATTGTTTTATACTTCCTGGTGTAAAAGATATTGGGTTTCGGATATCGGCTGACTCGACAGACATCTATTGGATTCGTGTAGCAGTATTTTATATCGTGATGCAGAGAGAAGAGTAAGTTTTATGAGAAAAAAACAATACGGACACAAGAATAAAGATGAACAAACTGGTGAAACAAATCAATCGAATTGTGATTTAGTGATAATTTTTCAATTTAGAAATAACGACAGAAGATAGATGATATTTTCTAAATATCAATAAATTCGCTAAAATAATTTTGCATACTTGGTGTCTATTCAATATCTATTAGCTTTGTTAGATCTTGGTGGCTTGTGTTGACTTCGAAGTAGAGCTCACCATTTTAGTGGCTCGAGACTTGACTCTAATTGGATGAATGATCGTGTGTGCAATGCAATAAATCTTCCTGTCCATTTCCGTATATTATACTTGAGCAAATCAAGTTTGTGCAACAGCAGTAGTATTAACCCAAATATAGTGTTGCGTATTAATTTATTTTATGCATTCATCTCTATGCAGACAGACGTGACAATGGAAAGCGTTGTTCTAGTAGTTTTATTTGCCGATGGTTTGATCTTCAATGGGGAACGTGACATCGACGTACCTGCTATGTAAATCAACTTTCTTAATAGCCTCATTAAGTGATTCGTTTTCTACCCTTGCTATGAAGAGATCAGCTGGAATTGTGTCTAGACGTGAACCCATGTCTATCCTGTCTATTAGTATTGTTGAACGTTCATGCTACAACTTAGGAGCAGTTATTTTAGGCAATCCTTGGGAAAATTAGTCAATTTTATTTCTGAATGATAAAGATTCCCATAGTGAAAATTAGAAAAACACATATAAGCGAACAATATTGTTTTCGATTAGATCATCATCAGTGTACTTAATTACCTACTTTCGCCTGTTTCCGTCAAATTAGCATAGGCCTCCTACCAGTTTTCTCCAATTAACTCTCTTCTGGTCTTCCCTTTCCAATTCTGTCCAAATTTAGTTCATTCTTCTCATGGCTTTCTCTATTTCTCGGCGGAATATGTTTTTTGGCTTTCCTCTTTTCCTGTTTCCTTGAGCGTTGCAAGTGAGGGCTTGTCTTGTGACGCGGTTAGGTGTTTTCCTCTATGTGTGTCCTATCCTTTTCCACCGCTTCTTTCTGATTTCCAACTCCGCTGGAATCTGGTTTGTTCTCTCCCACAGTAGGTTGCTGCTGATCGTGTCTGGCCAACGAATACTAGTTATTTTGCGTAGTCCTCTGTTAATGAACACTTTTATCTTCTGGATGGTGGCTTTGGAAGTTCTCCAAATTTCCGCTCACCATAGTGTCGAAGAAGCCTCCACAGTGTTTTCCTATCCACGCTATCGAATGCTTTCTCGTAGTCGATGAAGTTGATATAGAGTGGTGAGTTCCATTCTATCGATTGTTCCACACCCGACCGAAGCTGCTACCTTGACGTGGTGGTCGGGCTTGCCTATCGTGATGACCCAACCGAGCTATACTGGCTGGAACATATGTTCCTGCAGGTCCTACCATGCCAGGCTGGTCGATTGGAGAACGATGAGACTAAAAGCAGCTACCCAAGGTCTGAGGGCGAAGTCGTACTGCTGACTGCAGAGGGGTGTGACAGCAGTGAGGTGTTTACATCGGACAACCAGCTTCTGCAGCGATGCTGCCTTCTCACAAGGAAGGAAGGGTTAGAAAAGGTCGGCCCTAAAAATGTCACACCTCCCCTAACTCACGGATTTCCGTCTCCGTCGGTAAGGGTGCCCACTAAGGGCCTTTAAGAACGGAGCTAATCCTCTAAATACCTTTCATAAAAAGGCCGTGCGTGACCGGCCTCAAGCAGTTGTCCCTTGGGCTCTGCGGTCACGCACCAACACTAATCCATCTTCCTTTTCAGGTCCCTCAAGAAACAACCTTCCACTGTGTGGGCGGCCGGGAAGTGACAACCGCCCTCATACCCGTAACAGCACGCGAGACCAAATTGGTCAAAATCAAATCCTTCCTACACCCCCTCATGTCTCTCTTATCTCTACGACTAACTGTACTTACACTCCCTTTTCTCACTGCACCGCTAATGCAGACGAAGCGAGATCACGAAACGTCGTTCCTGGTCTCTTGAAACCCCTTTCTAGACTACATATTGGAGCTTTTAATGTACGGACATTGTGTCAAATAGGGCAACAGGCATCATTAGCTAGGACTTTAGAATCTCGTGCCATCGATGTGTGCTGCGTCTCGGAAACGCGCATACAGGATCCTAGTAAAATTATTAACCTGATTTCACCTTGTCAAAATAAAGAAGCAGCTCGATTTACTCTTCGTGTATCCGGTAGCCCTGATGCTGCTTCCAGGGGTCTTGCTGGTGTAGGCATAGCATTGAGTCGTAGGGCAGAACAATCTCTCCTTGACTGGATCCCAGTAGATAGTCGCTTGTGCGCTGTCCGACTGAACGGGACAGTAAGGACTCGGAAGGATAGGGACACTCGCCGTTGCCTCTTCGTCCTATCTGCCTATGCCCCCACTGACTGCAGTTCAGACGAGGTTAAAGATGAGTTTTACAGAAAGCTTTCGGACCTCCTCCAAAAAGCTAGGCGCTCTGATATAGTAATAATGGCTGGTGACTAATGCTCAAGTAGGTAGACTAGGTGAAAAGGAAAGACATCTAGGTGGATGTTATGGTGTAGCGACTGAGAGAACAGACAATGGCGACCGTCTGTTGCAACTATGCTCAAATAACCGCCTATTCTTAGCGAACACCAACTTTAGGCATAAGGAAAAGCATCTGTTGACCTGGCGACCCCCGAAGTCGTCTCAACGTTGGACTCAACTAGATCACATCGCCATCAGCCACCGATGGAGTGGTTCAATAGAAGACTGTCGCTCGTTCTGGGGCACATGTTTGGATTCAGATCATGCTCTAGTGCGAGCTCGTATCTGTTTAAGGCTTACTGGACGTAGGAAAGACAACGTAAAAAAGCCTCTTAGGGTTTTACTTAATGATAATCAAACCAAGAAAATATTTCAGGAGCAACTAGAAAGAGAGTTAAGCAACCATGCAAGCGATTCCCATCTAGAAATAGGTTGGTATGATATCAAAAAGGCTGTGGAAACAGCAGTGATATCTGCTAGGAAGGTAAACCATGAGGCCAGGATGAAGCCGTGGATTTCAGTCGCATCCACCGAACTGATGGATGCTCGAAAACGCATCCCACCTGACTCTGAACATGATGAAGAGCGTAGTCAGCTTAGGCGCAGACTTATAAAAAGTCTGCGTAACGACCGCGAACAGTGGTGGGTGGCGAAAGCAAAAGCGATGGAAAAGGCAGCGGCGATAGGCAACACTAGACAACTTTTCCGCCTCATTAAAGAAACTGGTATTAGGAACCCTAATGTAAGTGAGACTATCTCGGAAAAGGATGGTCTTCTTATCCATTCTCAATCCAGGAGACTGGATCGATGGGCAGAACACTTTAGGGATCAGTTCAACTGGCCTCGAGCCACTCTTCGGTTACCCACGATCTCCAGTCATCCTGAATGGCGAATCGACGTAAGTCTCGTCTGAATTTTCAGGAGTAGACCTTCTACCAGGTGGCTCGCTTATTGACTTAGAATATGCCGATGACATTGTCCTACTTGGTGAAGACGCTGACAAAATGCAGAGTCTTCTGACTACCCTAAGCAACAATGCAAGCATGTTCAAGATGCGGTTTTCCCCCTCGAAATGCAAAATGTTGCTTCAAGACTGGGTTGCATCGGCACCTGAACTAGTGATAGGGAGTGAAGTAGTCGAGCGTGTTGATAACTTCACTTATCTGGGGAGTCTCATCAGTGCTGACGGTCTGGTGACTGACGAAATCTCAGCTCGGATACAGAAAGCTCGATTGGCCTTTGCCAACCTGCGTCACTTATGGCGTAGGCGTGATATCCGTTCGCTAACCAATGGGCGGGTGTACTGCGCAGCAGTTCGTTCCGTTCTCTTATATGGCTGTGAAACATGGCCGTTAAGAGTAGAAGATGTTCGTAGGTTACTAGTATTCGATCATAGATGTTTAAGAAGCATTGCTCGTATATCGTGGGACACTCGAGTGAGCAACGCTGTTATTAGGAATCGGGTGCTAGGTAAGAATGGCAGATCAATCGATGAAGTATTGAAACTTCACCAGTTGAGGTGGTTGGGACATGTGTTGCGTATGCCCAACCACCGGCTGCCTCGTCGAGCCTTGTTTTGTAGTGTAGGAATAGGTTGGAAGAAAGTTAGGGGCGGCCAAACCAAAACATGGCAGAAATCCATGAAGTCATTGACTAGTGGACTTAGCCATGTCGGTAATTGTCGACTACGTGAGATGATAATAATCGATGGTTAGAGACCTTGAATGACATGGCTCAAAATCGTTCGCAATGGCGCCGGTGCATTTATTCTCTGTGTTCTCTCAAATGCTAATCCTCTGGATTCTTCAACCCCTCTAGTTTCGACTCTCTAAAGTTATCTCACTGAATCATACTTCTTGAATAATATCTTCTAATCCTAAACTCTCCGATTATTTCTAATTCCCTTACTACCTCTTCTACTATTGGATTTGAATTGACGATTACTTCTCTGTGCTGATGTGGTATGGCAACAGGAACTGATGTACTTATGTACAAAGTTCTACGTTGCATCTGACTGACTGACTGATTGTTCCACAATGATCCGTAATGTAGCAATTTGGTCAGTACACGATCGATCCTTACGAAATCCGGCCTGTTGATCTCGAAGTTGGGCGCCTACGAAGTCCTTCATTCTGTTCAACAATACCTTTTTGAAGAATTTGCCTGGTGATGCCTCTGTAGTTCTCACACTTGCTGAGATCGCCTATCTTTAGTATTTTGATGAGGTGTCCTTCTTTCCATTATGATGGTACTTATTCCTCATCCCAAATCTTCTTGAAGAGAATGTGAGATACCTTTTTAGTTGCTTCCACGTCTGCTTTCGTTGCCTCTGCTGGAATGTTGTCTGGTGCTGCTGCTTTGCCGTTCTTGATTTGTCTGATATCCATGCGGATCTCCTCAACCGTAGGTGCGCCAACATCAATTGGGAGGTTCGTGGATGCTGTTTCGATGTTGGGTGGGTTCAGTGGAGCTGGTCGATTCAATAGTTCCTTAAAGTGCTCTACCCACCTATTTCGCTGTTCTTCAGTGTTACTGATTACATTGCCTTCCTTGCTTTTCACTGGTCGTTCTGGTTTACGATAGTTTCCGGCCAGCTTCTTTGTTGTTTCATACAATTGTCTCAAGTTTCCTTCTCTTGCAGCCTTTTCCGCCGTCATTGCTAGATCTTCCACATATTTTCGTTTGTCAGCTTTGATGCTCTTCTTCACTTCCATGTTTGCTTCTGTGTATGAGGCTTGTGCGTTGACTTTCTCTGCTCTTGTTCATGTGACGTTGATTGCTGCATTTACATTCCTTCTTTCTCCAGTTTTTTCAGGAGTACCAACGGAAGTCCATTTCTTGTGACCCAGAACTTCGTGACATGTTGAAATGATTGCCTCCTTGAGCCCTTTCAAATTGTTTTCCAAAGTTGCTTCCTCTCCATTGAGTATATCGTGCAAGGCCTGGAAACTATTGGTGATGGCTATCTTAAATTCATTGAGCTTTACAGTATCCCGAAGAGAGGCTGTATTAAACATGATCTATGTTTCTTGAGTTTCAGTTTCATCTTGGCGACCAGCAGGTGGTGATCTGAGGCTATATCAGCTCCTCTCTTAGTTCTCACATCCTCCATAGTCCATCTGTAATTTTTATCGATACACATATGGTCGACTTGGTTTTTGAGTAGTGTGGTCCGGTGAAATTCATGTAGCTTTGTGAATGCGTTTGTGTGGGAATATGGTGCCACCGATGACCAGTTTGTTGAAGGCACGTAAGTTTGCAAATCTCTCACCGTTTTCGTTCCTTTCTACCTGTCCACGTCGTCCCATGATGTCTTCATATCCAGTGTTGTCCATGCCAACTTTTGCATCCAGGTCTCCCTTCAGAATCGTCAGATCCTTTGGTGAACATTTCTCGACGATTAACTTCAGCCTTTCATAGAAATGATATTTAACGTCTTGATTGTAGTCATTGGTAGGTGCATAACATTGGATGACGTTCATTGTAATGTCCTCCTGCTCTGTTTTGAAGGATGCTTTAATGATCCTGGGTCAATGAGATTCCCACCCTATCAGTGCCTTTTGTGCTTGTTTGTACAGCATCAGTGCAACTCCTTGTGCATGTGAAACATTTTCCTCTTCATGACCGGAGTATAACAGCAGTTCCCCTGAAGCTAGACAACATTCCGTTCATAACCTGCCATCGGAAATTCATTCATTATTTATGGATTATGTCGGAAAAGTTTCTAAAAACAGATCTGAGAAGACAATGAATAAATAAGCTGGTGAAAACTCTGGAAAAACAAAAACAGAAAAGGAATTTCCTCTGGATCCGGCTCGGTATGTACACAATTGTTCAGATATTGAACTTGATGTAATACAGTTAGACGCTTTGTCCCTGTGGCCTACATTTTGTGATAATGGTCAGAAAATCTATCACCTAGATACCGATGTGCAGTTTGAGAATTTGTTTTCACAATTCCCTACCTCAGTGGAGGATGTCGCTAGGTTTAAGGCAACCTTAGTCGACAGCTGCCAACAATATAAATAAGAATAGTAAGCGTTCCACTAATCAATCGCCTTTTCAGTAAACTACACCGTGAGGCTTTAACAAAACTCAAGAAAGATGATACTTTGATCATTAGCAAACCAGACAAGGGAGGAGGTATAGTGCTCATGAATAAAACTGATTACATAGCTAAAATGGAAGGAATGCTTGATGATCCTAGCAAATTTCAAAAAGTCACCAGTAATAACGACATCGATAAAAATGTGGAAAAACAACTGACTAATTCGCTTAAGGAACAAAAGAAAAATGGAGTAATTGCGTCTGAAATTCGCGACTCGATCGAACCGACAGCATTGTATACGCCACGACTATATGGTTTGCCGAAAGTCCACAAATCGGGTCTTCCTCTGCTCCCGGTCCTAGATATGTTCCATTCTCCTTACCACAAAATCGCGAAGTGGCTAGTGCGGATTTTAGAGACTTTGCATAAATCACTTGTACGAAGAAGTGTAAGAGACGTCTTTAAGTTCACTTCCAAAGTGGAAAATACAAGTGTTAGCAAGTAAAATATGATCTCACTGGATGTGGTTTCCTTGTTCACTAACGTACCACTCCTCGAGACTATTGAATTCATATGCGAGCAAATTAAAAAAAAACAAATCGACATTGGGTTGCCCGATGATTGCCTTAAAGAAATGAACGTGCATTTCGTATTCAAACACCCTTATTATAGACAAATAGATGGGTATAGCCATGTGTTCACGTCAAGACACAATTATAGCTGATCTCTTTCTGGCAAAGCTAGATAACGAGTCACTTAAGGAACAGTTCAACTGTGTACACTAAGCATTCACGTTTATTTGTGAAGAGGAATATGATAAAAAAACTGACTTTCCTTGACATCACACTAAGTAGGCGAAGTGATGGTTCGCTAAGTAGAAGCGTGCATAGAAAATATCCCAGTGCTTGCCAATACACTCACTTTTGTAGTTTTACACCTATCCACTACAAAACAAATTTGGTTAGATATCTGACAAGCAGAGCAAATATGATCTGTTCAGTGGATACTTTAAGTCAGGAGCTGGAATTCATCAATGGCTCATTAACCGAGATTGGTTATCCCAGTGCATTCATAAAGAAGTCTATGTTTGCCGTGGAAAAGAAGTCGGTAGTTTCGACCGCCCGAAAGAAGCCTTTTTTCATGAAGTTACAATTCAACGGAGATGTGGCCTGCGATACTCTGCAGGACAGATTGATACGAGTGAGTAGTTAATACAACATTCAACGCTGCCGAACTTGCATTGACATTCTCCAGTCGACCAGCGATGTCTACCCAAACGAAGGATAAGTTACCCGAGTTGGCCTCCTCTATGTGCATTTACAAATTCAGCTGCTCCTCTGGAGATAGCTATATCTGGCGTACTTCCAGCCAACTTACCCAATGAATGAGTGAACATATCCAGCATGGTGTACGAAGGGTCAGTCAAAAACAATACGCAGCTCTATCTTAGCACACCTGGTAGATAGTGGTCACATTGTAGATAAATCTAGATCTTTTCGGGTGATCTATCGTATACTTCCATCATTTCCCAACGGAGTTCGCTGCCGTCTCCTACACATAGGAGAAGCCATAGGAATACGTACATTCAACCGCAATTTATGTGTTCAGAAGAAATTCGTGACACCTCTATTTCTCTCGCGGCTGGATATCACGTGACTAACGATTGACATTATTTTTTTTACTTATTATTTTTAACACATTTGCTTATTACGTAATGGTTTTGATGTTTTTTGATGATTATTTGAAGTCTATTCATCCACCATTGACCTAGTATTGATAAAACTTCAGTTATTATATTTTATAATTTTCTTACTACTATCAGTACACCTATCTTCCTACCATCCATTTGTAATTTTCCCTATTATATGTGGTGACGTAATCTCTATTTCATTTCATTGTGATTGTCACTCCAATTGCCTTGATTGGTTTCCCATTTTCATACATAAATATTCATGTATATTAGAGTAAAACAGCCTGATGACAATCTAATCGGAAATAACAATATTGTTCGCTTATATGTGTTGTTCTAATTGTATTTCTACTTTGTTATAGATGATGAACTATAGATGAAACTTTTGTTACGGAATTTTATTTATCTGAATACTATTATTGCACCTGTACTCATACGAACAAATTTCACTTTTACCTAATATGAGCATGTACGTAGAATTGTGATGATAAACTCAAACTTCCTTAAAGTATTTAAAAGATTCATATACATAATAATGTATATTAGAGTGAAGCATGATGCTGATCTAAGCGAAATTGTTTGCGTGTAAACTTGTTGTTTTCAGATAGGAATAGTTCCAAGTGAGTAGCGTTAGATGGTAACAGTGAAATAAGACTTTAACAGAGAATATAATTATTGTGTTTGACACTAGTTATTAAATAATCATGTATGCAATGCATTTGATACAGAGGAAATTGGAAGATTCTGAGAAGAAGAAGGATGAATCAATTGAGATGCAAGAACTAGAAAAATACCCCAAGAATCTAGAAACCACATCAAAAGAGCCAAAATTTGCTACTGAAACATTGAAAAATGATGTAGTGAGTTCTGGTTTTGGTGAATACTAAATTCACATTACTTCATGTGTGTGCATCACTTATTTTGGTTATTTGTGTAGAATACATGTGTAACTACTGAAGACACTGTTTATGGGAAATTTCGCGTTAGTTGGTTGTCAAATAAGCAACCTCGTAGTTTTTTAGTGAATATTGGTTTTAGAGTTGTGAATAGGAAATATTAGCTTTATCGATGTGTGTGAATAGTGTTGTCAAGGTGCCTCATTCTGAAAATTAGAACAAGACATGACGACTGGCATTTCTTGTGTTTTCATTTTGATGGTTATCCGGCTTCACTCTGAAATACATGAATATTTATATGAAAATAATAAACTAACGAAGGCAATGTGAGTCAGTATTCACCATGCAAAATATTGCGCCCATACACGCACACACATTATAGGTAAAGGTACAAGTTGATGGTCGGAAGACATTTCTACTGATATTAGTAAGAAATATAAAATACGAACGTTGACAAACGTCTTATCAATAGTTCACAACATTGGAGACAGTAGGTCAAACGTGGCTAAATGGACTTAAATTAATGATTAGAAAACATTAAAACCTTAACGTGATAAGACGTGTGTACATAATTAGATGTTGAAGAATATGAGAGAAAGGAATAGGTTGAAAATTACAAACAAATACAGGATGTGAAAATCCTGCTAATGATAACAAGAATAAAAATGCAATGCAAACATTTTTCAAAGCGTTGATTAAGTTATATCTGACAACAGAAGGGATATGGGTGTCACGAATTTCTTGTTCCTATGGCTTCTGCTATGTATAGGAGACGGGATCGAACTCTGTTGTGAAATGATGTAGATATACGAAAGATCACTGAAAATGATCTAGATTTATCTACAATATGGCCACTGTCAACTAGATGTGCGAAGTTAGGACTGCGCATCTTTTTATCTAGCCGTTCATAAACCATGCCGTGCGATGTTCACTCATTCGTTGGTTAAGTTACCTGGTAGTACGACTGATATAGCTATTTGCACAGTGGCAGTTGAATTTGTAAATGCACATAGAGGTGGTCAGTCAACTCAGGTAACTTTTCTTTCGTTTGGGTAGACATCGCTGGTTGACTTGAGAAGACCAGCGCAAGATTGGCTGCGTAGAATGTTTTGCTAATCACTTTAATGAATCACGTCTCTACTTAACAAGTCATCAGTTCGCCTGTCTAGTGTGACGTCAAGGAAATTCAGCTTTTATCACACTCTTGTTTACCAGTGAAAGTGATAGCCATGTGTAAAATATTGAATTGTTCTAGTAGTTTTTATTTGCTGATGTTTTGATCTTCAATGGGGAACGTGACATCGACGTACCTGCTATGTAGATCAACTTTCTTAATAGCCTCATTAAGTGATTCGTTTTCTAGCCTTGCTATGAAGAGATCAGCTGGAATTGTGTCTAGACGTGAACCCATGGCTATCCTGTCTATTAGTATTGTTGAACGTTTATGCTACAACTTAGGAGCAGTTATTTTAGGCAATCCTTGGGAAAATTAGTCAATTTTATTTCTGAATGATAAAGATTCCCATAGTGAAAATTAGAAAAACACATATAAGCGAACAGTATTGTTTTCGATTAGATCGTCATCAGTGTACTTAATTACCTACTTTCGCCTGTTTCCGTCAAATTAGCATAGGCCTCCTACCAGTTTTCTCCAATTAACTCTCTCCTGGTCTTTCCTTTCCAATTCTGTCCAAATTTAGTCCATTCTTCTCATGGCTTTCTCTATTTCTCGGCGTAATATGTTTTTTGGCTTTCCTCTTTTCCTGTTTCCTTGAGCGTTGCAAGTGAGGGCTTGTCTTGTGACGCGGTTAGGTGTTTTCCTCTATGTGTGTCCTATCCTTTTCCACCGCTTCTTTCTGATTTCCAACTCCGCTGGAATCTGGTTTGTTCTCTCCCACAGTAGGTTGCTGCTGATCGTGTCTGGCCAACGAATGCTGATTATTTTGCGTAGTCCTCTGTTAATGAACACTTTTATCTTCTGGATGGTGGCTTTGGTAGTTCTCCAAATTTCCGCTCACCATAGTGTCGAAGAAGCCTCCACAGTGTTTTCCTATCCACGCTATCGAATGCTTTCTCGTAGTCGATGAAGTTGATATAGAGCGGTGAGTTCCATTCTATCGATTGTTCCACAATGATCCGTAATGTAGCAATTTGGTCAGTACACGATCGATCCTTACGAAATCCGGCCTGTTGATCTCGAAGTTGGGCGCCTACGAAGTCCTTCATTCTGTTCAACAATACCTTTTTGAAGAATTTGCCTGGTGATGCCTCTGTAGTTCTCACACTTGCTCAGATCGCCTATCTTTAGTATTTCGATGAGGTGTCCTTCTTTCCACTATGATGGTACTTATTCCTCATCCCAAATCTTCTTGAAGAGAATGTGAGATATCTTTTTAGTTGCTTCCACGTCTGCTTTCATTGCCTCTGCTGGAATGTTGTCTGGTCGTGCTGCTTTGCCGCTCTTGATTTGTCTGATGGCCATGCGGATCTCCTCAACCGTAGGTGCGCCAACATCAATTGGGAGGTTCGTGGATGCTGTTTCGATGTTGGGTGGGTTCAGTGGAGCTGGTCGATTCAATAGTTCCTTAAAGTGCTCTACCCACCTATTTCGCTGTTCTTCAGTGTTACTGATTACATTGCCTTCCTTGCTTTTCACTGGTCGTTCTGGTTTACGATAGTTTCCGGCCAGCTTCTTTGTTGTTTCATACAATTGTCTCAAGTTTCCTTCTCTTGCAGCCTTTTCCGCCGTCATTGCTAGATCTTCCACATATTTTCGTTTGTCAGCTTTGATGCTCTTCTTCACTTCCCTGTTTGCTTCTGTGTATGCGGCTTGTGCGTTGACTTTCTCTGCTCTTGTTCAGGTGACGTTGATTGCTGCATTTACATTCCTTCTTTCTTCAGTTTTTTCAGGAGTACCAACGGAAGTCCATTTCTTGTGACCCAGAACTTCGTGACATGTTGAAATGATTGCCTCCTTGAGCCCTTTCAAATTGTTTTCCAAAGTTGCTTCCTCTCCATTGAGTATATCGTGCAAGGCCTGGAAACTATTGGTGATGGCTATCTTAAATTCATTGAGCTTTACAGTATCCCGAAGAGAGGCTGTATTAAACATGATCTATGTTTCTTGAGTTTCAGTTTCATCTTGGCGACCAGCAGGTGGTGATCTGAGGCTATATCAGCTCCTCTCTTAGTTCTCACATCCTCCATAGTCCATCTGTAATTTTTATCGATACACATATGGTCGACTTGGTTTTTGAGTAGTGTGGTCCGGTGAAATTCATGTAGCTTTGTGAATGCGTTTGTGTGGGAATATGGTGCCACCGATGACCAGTTTGTTGAAGGCACGTAAGTTTGCAAATCTCTCACCGTTTTCGTTCCTTTCTACCTGTCCACGTCGTCCCATGATGTCTTCATATCCAGTGTTGTCCATGCCAACTTTTGCATCCAGGTCTCCCTTCAGAATCGTCAGATCCTTTGGTGAACATTTCTCGACGATTAACTTCAGCCTTTCGTAGAAATGATATTTAACGTCTTGATTGTAGTCATTGGTAGGTGCATAACATTGGATGACGTTCATTGTAATGTCCTCCTGCTCTGTTTTGAAGGATGCTTTAATGATCCTGGGTCAATGAGATTCCCACCCTATCAGTGCCTTTTGTGCTTGTTTGTACAGCATCAGTGCAACTCCTTGTGCATGTGAAACATTTTCCTCTTCATGACCGGAGTATAACAGCAGTTCCCCTGAAGCTAGACAACATTCCGTTCATAACCTGCCATCGGAAATTCATTCATTATTTATGGATTATGTCGGAAAAGTTTCTAAAAACAGATCTGAGAAGACAATGAATAAATAAGCTGGTGAAAACTCTGGAAGAACAAAAACAGAAAAGGAATTTCCTCTGGATCCGGCTCGGTATGTACACAATTGCTCAGATATTGAACTTGATGTAATACAGTTAGACGCTTTGTCCCTGTGGCCTACATTTTGTGATAATGGTCAGAAAATCTATCACCTAGATACCGATGTGCAGTTTGAGAATTTGTTTTCACAATTCCCTACCTCAGTGGAGGATGTCGCTAGGTTTAAGGCAACTTTAGTCGACAGCTGCCAACAATATAAATAAGAATAGTAAGCGTTCCACTAATCAATCGCCTTTTCAGTAAACTACACCGTGAGGCTTTAACAAAACTCAAGAAAGATGATACTTTGATCATTAGCAAACCAGACAAGGGAGGAGGTATAGTGCTCATGAATAAAACTGATTACATAGCTAAAATGGAAGGAATGCTTGATGATCCTAGCAAATTTCAAAAAGTCACCAGTAATAACGACATCAATAAAAATGTGGAAAAACAACTGACAAATTCGCTTAAGGAACAAAAGAAAAATGGAGTAATTGCGTCTGAAATTCGCGACTTGAATGAACGGACTGGATCGTATACACCACGACTATATGGTTTGCCGAAAGTCCACAAATCGGGTCTTCCTCTGCTCCCGGTCCTAGATATGTTCCATTCTCCTTACCACAAAATCGCGAAGTGGCTAGTGCGGATTTTAGAGCCTTTGCATAAATCACTTGTACGAAGAAGTGTAAGAGACGTCTTTAAGTTCACTTCCAAAGTGGAAAATACAAGTGTTAGCAAGTAAAATATGATCTCACTGGATGTGGTTTCCTTGTTCACTAACGTACCACTCCTCGAGACTATTGAATTCATATGCGAGCAAATTAAAAAAAAACAAATCGACATTGGGTTGCCCGATGATTGCCTTAAAGAAATGCTCCTAAGATGTACCATGAACGTGCATTTCGTATTCAAAAACCCTTATTATAGACAAATAGATCGGTATAGCCATGTGTTCACGTCTAGACACAATTATAGCTGATCTCTTTCTGGCAAAGCTAGATAACGAGTCACTTAAGGAACAGTCCAACTGTGTACACTAAGCATTCACGTTTATTTGTGAAGAGGAATATGATAAAAAAACTGACTTTCCTTGACATCACACTAAGTAGGCGAAGTGATGGTTCGCTAAGTAGAAGCGTGCATAGAAAATATCCCAGTGCTTGCCAATACACTCACTTTTGTAGTTTTACACCTATCCACTACAAAACAAATTTGGTTAGATATCTGACAAGCAGAGCAAATATGATCTGTTCAGTGGATACTTTAAGTCAGGAGCTGGAATTCATCAATGGCTCATTAACCGAGATTGGTTATCCCAGTGCATTCATAAAGAAGTCTATGTTTGCCGTGGAAAAGAAGTCGGTAGTTTCGACCGCCCGAAAGAAGCCTTTTTTCATGAAGTTACAATTCAACGGAGATGTGGCCTGCGATACTCTGCAGGACAGATTGATACGAGTGAGTAGTTAATACAACATTCAACGCTGCCAAACTTGCATTGACATTCTCCAGTCGACCAGCGATGTCTACCCAAACGAAGGATAAGTTACCCGAGTTGGCCTCCTCTATGTGCATTTACAAATTCAGCTGCTCCTCTGGAGATAGCTATATCTGGCGTACTTCCAGCCAACTTACCCAATGAATGAGTGAACATATCCAGCATGGTGTACGAAGGGTCAGTCAAAAACAATACGCAGCTCTATCTTAGCACACCTGGTAGATAGTGGTCACATTGTAGATAAATCTAGATCTTTTCGGGTGATCTATCGTATACTTCCATCATTTCCCAACGGAGTTCGCTGCCGTCTCCTACACATAGGAGAAGCCATAGGAATACGTACATTCAACCGCAATTTATGTGTTCAGAAGAAATTCGTGACACCTCTATTTCTCTCGCGGCTGGATATCACGTGACTAACGATTGACATTATTTTTTTTACTTATTATTTTTAACACATTTGCTTATTACGTAATGGTTTTGATGTTTTTTGATGATTATTTGAAGTCTATTCATCCACCATTGACCTAGTATTGATAAAACTTCAGTTATTATATTTTATAATTTTCTTACTACTATCAGTACACCTATCTTCCTACCATCCATTTGTAATTTTCCCTATTATATGTGGTGACGTAATCTCTATTTCATTTCATTGTGATTGTCACTCAAATTGCCTTGATTGGTTTGACATTTTCATACATAAATATTCATGTATATTAGAGTAAAACAGCCTGATGACAATCTAATCGGAAATAACAATATTGTTCGCTTATATGTGTTGTTCTAATTGTATTTCTACTTTGTTATAGATGATGAACTATAGATGAAACTTTTGTTACGGAATTTTATTTATCTGAATACTATTATTGCACCTGTACTCATACGAACAAATTTCACTTTTACCTAATATGAGCATGTACGTAGAATTGTGATGATAAACTCAAACTTCCTTGAAGTATTTAAAAGATTCATATACATAATAATGTATATTAGAGTGAAGCATGATGCTGATCTAAGCGAAATTGTTTGCGTGTAAACTTGTTGTTTTCAGATAGGAATAGTTCCAAGTGAGTAGCGTTAGATGGTAACAGTGAAATAAGACTTTAACAGAGAATATAATTATTGTGTTTGACACTAGTTATTAAATAATCATGTATGCAATGCATTTGATACAGAGGAAATTTGAAGATTCTGAGAATGCGGTCAATGCATCAACGGAGGTTGAAAAGCGAACGGAAAATATCAAATCATTTCGAATTTCATTTTTAAAATTCACCTTGGTATTCTATCTCTTCGCAATAAACTCGTGAGTTCGATGATTATGAAAAGTTTGAATGATTTTATGTGTCATTTCAGTCAAAAATGTGTAGATATTTAGTTGTTGGTGAATATGGTATCCCTAGGATAGGCTTTATTTACGTTCTTGGATGTTTTCTGTCCAGTTGTCCTATTGTTCCTTAGTTTCATTTTCACATTTGGGACCGGCAAGTGGTGACGATTCCATGGCCGAAGGAGTTTAAGGTTGGAGAAGTGCGGAGCTTCCTGAAGGAGTTCGAGGCGGTGGCGGAGCTGGTGGGGGTGAAAGAACCGAAGGCGAAGCTGGTGGTGCTTGGGACGCTGCTGAGAGGAAGGGCGAAGGCCTTATATGACAGCTTAGACGGTGCTGGCGGGAAGACGCAATGGGAGACGGCCATTGAGCGGCTGATGGTCGAGTTCGACAGCCCGGTGGACACGGAGGAGGCGTTGCAGAAGTTCCGGTTGGCGAGGCTGTCGGCTGATGGTGACCCGCTGGTGCTTGCTGTGGAGCTCACAAAGTTGCTGCTCCGTGCGTTGCCGAAAATCGATGAGGTGTCGGAGGAACAATTGTTGGCGTGGCAATTTATTGAGAGTGTGCCTGCCGCTGTGTCCCAGCAGCTGAGATTAGTAAATGCAGCACAACCTATGGATATCGGTGAACTGGCGAAGGTGACTCGTCAACTGATGACACGAACAGTAGCTCCGGTCGGATGCGAAAAGCAGGAGATAAATACTTTCGAGAAGAAGATTGAGGAGTTAGAGCGTGAGATAGCAGCATTACGAGTAAATCATAAAAGGGACGATAAATGTTACGCTTGTGGAGAGGCAGGACATTGGAAGATAAACTGTCCAAGAAGACGACGACGAAGATATTTTAAACATTATAACGTGTTTTCTTTCCACCCTAGGAATCTGGAGGTTCTTGCACTAGTAGATAGAGGGGCAATTTATGCCAGAGTGTACATAAATGAACAGGAGTTAGTTTGTTTGATCGATACAGGGGCAGCTATATCTTTGATAAGCAAAGAGCAATGTAAGACAATCAAACCATGTACATTAGCTGTCCACACCATAGAAGGGCTTATGCTGGAGGTGTTGGGGGTATCTAACAGTATTGTAAAAATGAGTGAAGCTGTGATAAATTTTCCGTTCGTGGTAACCACAAGCTTATCGAGACCGATATTAGGAGCAGATTTCCTAAGAGAGGTAAAAGCGATAATTGACTTGAGAAGCGGTAAAATGGTCACAAAGTACGGTTCATTGCCAATACATGAAAGTAGCGAAGTGGCTGAAATAAGGATGACAACGGACGTCTCGACCAAGAAACCAAACATTAACGAGTTATGCGCAAAGTATGCGAAACTGTTCACTGGAGATGGGGAGCCGTATGGATTTTGTGACAAAGTAAAGCATGAAATTCCTATAAAGAACGACCGAGTAAATATATTTGCAACACGTCGTGTCCCGGTGCATTTAGAGGCCGAAGTAAATCGACAGGTCCAGGAAATGTTGAAGGAAGGTATAATTGAGGAAGCAGACAGCCCGTATAGCTCACCGGTACTCTTGGTAAAGAAACCCAATGGAAAGTATAGATTTTGCGTCGACTTTAGAGAACTGAATAATATAACAGACCTGAAACCGTGCGCAATGCCAACAGTAGTAGAAACGTAATGGCGGATTACTTGTCAAGATCAGAATAATATATAACAGACCTGAAACCGTGCGCAATGCCAACAGTAGTAGAAACGTAATGGCGGATTACTTGTCAAGATCAGACATGGAAGATGACCTTCCAGTGACAGCATACGCGGTGAGTAGTTTAGATGGAGACCCATTAGAACTCATCCGGCAACAGAAAGCTGACCCGAACCTTCGAGAGGTAATCAGAGTGATAAAAGAAGGAGCAGACGTAGACAAACGAACGACGGACAAGGAGGTAATAATGTTACTTAGGCAAAAGGAACGACTGAAAGTGAACACATATGGAGTCCTGACCTGGCAGGACGATGACAAGAATTGGGTGGCTGTAATCCCGAAAGACTGGCGGCGTAAGATGATACACGAGTGTCACAACGTAGCACATACGGGCATCGCAAGAACGACGGGTTTATTACGACAAAGTGCATACTGGCCGGGCATGAGAGACAATGTGGCTCAATACGTGTTAACTTGCCAGCAGTGTCAACTAATGAAAAGCGATAGATACACACAACCGCCATTACAGTCGATCCCAGTAACCGCAATCGGTGATCTATGGTCGGTGGATATAATGGGGCCGTTTCCACAGACGGTAACCGGTACCTGCTAGTGATGACGGAGCATGCTTCACGCTGGATAGGTGCCGTACCCATTTCAGACCAGCGGGCAAGAACAGTGACCGAAGTGGTGATCCGACATATTGTAGCGTGCCACGGAATACCGAAAATGATATTAACTGACCAGGGTCCCTGTTTTGAAAGTGACGAGTTTAAAGACCGTCTAAAACAGTTTGGCATCAAGAGGATACGAACTACACCGTATCATCCTCAGACACACGGGCTTACAGAGAGAAACAACCGGACGTTATAGGAATGGTTAGCATCTAAAGGAGGAGATTGAGAGAAAGAGTTACCATTGATTTTGTTGGTGCATCGTTCCTCCATACAAGGAACAACCAAGAAATCACTTTTCTCGCTCATGTATGGCAGACAACCGCGACTTCCATTGCACAATAAGACCTGGCCACAACAACAGAAATGGACAACAACAAGAGTTAAGAAAAGAGAGGAGGAGGCAATCAGGAACGTGGGAAAGAAACAAATATCAGACATAAAATGGCGGAACAACAGAGGAGAACGTGGAAACCTGTGAGTGAGACTATTTCGGAAAAGGATGGGATCAGTTCAACTGGCCTCGAGCCACTCTTCGGTTACCCACGATCTACAGTCATCCTGAATGGCGAATCGACGTAAGTCCCCCTAGTCTTTATGAAGTTGAGAAAGCGTTAGGAAATCTGAAGCGAGGGCTAGATGCAGGTCCTGACAGACTGACCCCTGAGATATTTAAGGATGGTGGTCCAGGTTTAGCAGCTAGGTTGACCGAGATCTTAGGTAGAATCTGGGAACTGGACGTAATCCCATCCGACTGGTCTCAATCACTGATTGTCCCAATCTATAAGAAAGGACAAAAGTCTTCTTGTGACAATCACAGAGGAATCAGTCTAACTAATATGGCATCTAAAATATTAGCCTCAGTAATACTTCGACGCTTAACGAAAGCTTGTGAAGAGCAGACTAGAGAAAAACCAGTCTTAGTAGTAGAGTGTAGGTCAAAGGGAAAAACTAACGCGTTTGTGTCCTTATCTGCCTTTTAATTGTTTTTTGATTTTTATGAATAACATTTAAGGGAATAATAAATTTCCAGGATATTGATTAAATATAAATCGATTCGTTTGAATTTGCGAAATCTCAAACAAGTATCTTGTTTTCATTAGAAGAAGAAATTATATTACAAGCGAATCACAGTAGTAGTTGTAGTAATCATTATTAGTATTGGTAGTGAAAGGAAACAACAATCCAATACATTCTATCGTTTTCGTTCATCGCACTATTTTCAATATAATTACGTTGGTTAGTTGGAGAGACAAATCTGTTGAAAGCTTCAGTCGCTAAATCGAACAACCTACATTCTCATTTGCATCACATCAACATCAACACACCTATCATCAATTCCCCGTGAATTGGTCGATCGATTATATCAAAGAATAAGTGCAATTTAAGGAAAAATATTGAGTATTCCAAGCAATGAAAATGTTTCTACAAATCCGAATATAAAAAAAGCCAGTGTTATTCTAAATGTAGCTTATTGATTTTATAGTTGTTTAATCAATCGACCAATTCTTACCGAATAACTAAGTGACCGGATTTTTTTTCCATAAAACTTCATTTCAATGTTCATTCGATTGTGTATTTTTTCAAGGTAAAAATCATCATCGTCATCATCATCTTTACTATCCTCTCTAGTATGTACAATTTTAGTAATCAAAACTATTGTGACTAACTGGCTGAATTTTTTCAAAAATAACATTTCAATGATAGAAAGTTTTGAGGTCATTTAATCTTCACGAGATAACATTGAATTTGGTAAACATTTTCAGCTTTATTCAATTGTTCAAGATGCTCAATATGATTCTTCGTTTTTTTTCATGCTCACGTAGACATTACTAACTATGCTATGCTATGCTATTAGGAAGGATTAAATTAACTGATGTTTTCTATAAGGAAGTCGTCAGGTAATGATGCGCACTGCCACTGATCAATCCCATAACAGGACGAAACGGCCATCGTCCAGTACTTCCAGGTTTCTAATAGTGTTGGTCTAAAATTGATCGATTCATGGTTTCAAAAAAATGTGTAACTTAACAATCTTCACAACACCGTAATGCAAAAATTACCTGTGCTCACTAGTGACTAGCTTCGTGTGGAATGTTCTCCGAGTTCTAGTGGGAAGACGTCTTGACCAGTGTGAAGTTCAACCTGTTCGGGTGTCTGTCTTCATTTCTGGACGTAATTTGTTCCTCGGACTTCATTAACGCTGATGATAAAATAACCGCAACATATTAATGATAACTAATGAAAAGGTGTTAGGTTCATCTATTGCTCTGCTTGAATGCTATTACGATTTCACCTTAGTCGGTAAACGAGATCGAGACTAGTGATTCAGTGACACGATAAACAACTCTTATCCGTTGTCCACGTCTAACTGAAGAAGAAGTCTTGATATGACGTAGAGAGTGTATTCAACAAGCAACTAAGAAATTTGAGGTCGATAAGCACATAAATCGAGTTTATTTAAACATCATAGAAACATCGTTGGGAGAATTTCAAATGAAAATGACACACTAACAAATGACAGTGAACGATATTCCTGTTGAGAATTGCGGTTTCAAGGTCAACTGATCCGCGCATGAATACAATCCAAAATTAGTATCCTTTATCAAGTGAGTTCTGGTGATCTAACATCCCCAACAATATTGAACTAACTTCTTCAGTAATAAACCGGGTCGATAATTTCATGATAAAGTTGACAATGAATCGATAATAATTAATTATTTTTTATTTTTTTAATGTGCATGTTGTTTGTTCGATTGTAATCGATCGAATTCAAACTTCATACTTTTGTTTGAACGAACCCTACAGTTAACTAGTCTGAGACATGAGATGTGTATTCAAAACTTTATCAACTTGCATAACATTGAGCTTGAAATGCTTTAAAATGATTCTGCTGTTTGACATTTTGACAGAAATGTGAATATTAACTGTGAGAAGCAGTGTACATCCAGATGACGTGTCAGGCATTGTACAACAAGCTCCTCCTTCTACTATCCCTTTGCTAACCTCATTCGATCTTTTTCATATTTGCAATTTGACTACTTATAATTTAGCAAGTAGACATTTGTCTTCCCGACAGATAATCTGGAAGAGAACAAACCAGATTCCAGTGAAGGAGGACGAGGAGGAGGAAATCAGGAAGAAGCGGTGGAGTTGGTGGATAGGACACACACTACGAAAAACACCAAACTGCGTCACAAGACAAGCCCTCACACGGAACCTCAAGGCAAAAGGAAAAGATGAAGTCCAAGGAACAAATTACGTCCAGAAATGAAGACAGACACCCGAACAGGTTGAACTTCACACTGGTCAAGACGTCTTCCCACTAGAACTCGGAGAACATTCCACACGAAGCTAGTCACTAGTGAGCACAGGTAATCTTTGCATTACGGTGTTGTGAAGATTGTTAAGTTACACATTTTTTTGAAACCATGAATCGATCAATTTTAGACCAACACTATTAGAAACCTGGAAGTACTGGACGATGGCCGTTTCGTCCTGTTATGGGATTGATCAGTGGCAGTGCGCATCATTACCTGACGACTTCCTTATAGAAAACATCAGTTAATTTAATCCTTCCTAATAGCATAGCATAGCATAGTTAGTAATGTCTACGTGAGCATGAAAAAAAACGAAGAATCATATTGAGCATCTTGAACAATTGAATAAAGCTGAAAATGTTTACAGAATTGTTATCTTATCTCGTGAAGATTAAATGACCTCAAAACTTTCTATCATTGAAATGTTATTTTTGAAAAAATTCAGCCAGTTAGTCAATAGTTTTGATTACTAAAATTGTACACACCAGAGAGGATAGTAAAGATGATGATGATGATGATCTTTACCTTGAAAAAATACACAATCGAATGAACATTGAAATGAACTTTTATGAAAAAAATCCGGTCACTTAGTTGTGAAGTATATAATGAGACTAATTTTGTTTTTGGTAGGTAGGTAGGTAAACTATTTCACATAGAATACGATAAGAATTGGCCGTTTGTGCAGTACTTATTATGATTGATTTCATGTTCTTATGATCTCATTGTTTATCATTGTAAAGTGATTTAGTGAATGTATATACAAGCATTCCCATTGTGGTGTGAGCTACTTATAAGTAGTAGTATATGACGTGAGTGTCAACGTAATGTCTGGCAGCAGCAGAAGATGGGGGGGGAAGATCAAGAAAGGAAGAGTTAAAAAACAATGGAATTTGTATGAAACGCATGAATAGTGACAATGGATTGATATTTTGCAAATGAACGATTTACGATATGGTTTTCCGATTTTACTGAGTAACTCTGTAATTTTCGTTAAATACAATTCGGTTGCCCTCACCTATGTTCTCCTTCACTACACCATGATATGTGTATACTTGTAATTTGTTTTTTGGATTTACTCTTCAATGGCATCAATATATACGTGTAATCCATCTGTGACAAAATCATGTAAACAGATATACTTGAGTATTTTTTAATTAATTTTTTTTCGGTCAGTCAGAATTTCTTCACTAATGTCCATTTCCAAATTTGACTACCTATCTGTAGTCGAACTGTGGTGTGTGCTACTTACACGAACGATATAAGTAGTATAAGAAGGGACGTGAAAGGAGAAGTCTGACGGTCAGAAGAGGAAAACGGAAAGCGAATGGAGCAAAAGCAAGAAATAAATGTAGTACAAAACAGGAAGGGTAAAAGAAGCAACAACAGGAATGGAAGAAGGATGGAGCGTTGGAAGTCAGGACTCAAAGATGGTGTGCAAATAGAGTGTTGAATGTAATGTTTTCGTTTTTCATTGACTAAGAGTGTAAATTAGCATGGTACAACTTTCCGCGCCTGCCTCAGTCTTCGCATAACTACCAAACTAAATTTTTGGAATAGTTTTCAATTACTAGTGATGTGATTTGTAAAGATCATTAAATTGAAAGGAAGTCGCCGTTGAAATCACATCCACATAAGAAGTAAGAAGCTGAAAAACAAAGGATGTCTGAAGGTCCAAGATATCATTAGTGATTGGTATACCATACCGTTTTTGATAATAATGTGACGAAGGATGACGGTAGGATCAGATGGATTGTTGATTTCTGACAAGACTGCTACTGCTGATAACTTGCAGATTTCATTGTTAAAGTATTAGTCTATCAAGACCAGTAGTATTTCAAATACAGATGAAAGTTATTTTGTAAATTTTACTAGTTCACATTGTACATTTGTGTAGAACAAGCTTCTTGATCATTTTTTATACTGTTGACTAGCTTTTTTTACATCTACCTTAGTTTAAACCGGAATACAATCGCATTCTATTGTCTTCTACATTTACATCACATATGATCACACAACCAACATTTTGTGTCGTACGATAGAAGACACTCAGTAAATCTATAAAATATTTAGTTTAGTGAAAAGAAAAAAGAATCACCGCTTGCTACTATAAAAATCTGTGTTCTCATTAATTTTCACCATAATGAACTAAACGGTGTAGTCGTTGAAAATATATCACATATAATGTTCACAATTGACCTGAAGATAATTTGCTTACGTGTTCAGTTTAGCTTGATCAGTATCGATCATTGTTATATCAGCATTAGAAAAGTGGAAATATTGGTCGGTCTTTCCGTCCTAATAATAATAATAATAACTCTTCAGGATTTCTCATTAGAAGCTACCGAACCTCGGACACGTGAATGTATAAACTCAGGACCACAGAACCTACATCAAACTTTGGTAATGCCTTACTGTGATCGATCCACCTGTCTGAGCAACCTCACTCATTGTTTTCGGTAGGTAACTGCCTACGCTAAACACCGTCTAACATGGCCCTTCCATCGTGTCAGTAATCAATTGACAGAAACAATTTATTTGAAATTATCACGGTAAATCTGGATGAATATGAAGTGAGAATACTGTGTATAATCGTAGTGTTCATATACTATTTTAGGTTGACATATTGCATTAAAAAATCACAAATGTTTTCATTACTATAAAAATTAAATAATTGTATTCGAGGCGAAATTTCATCACACACTCTAAGATTATGTGATTGTGACTGATATTTTGGGGCACAGTTTTGGAGGTTTGCGTTTTTACACATTTGAAATCATCAATCAATCATTGTTAGACCAACATTAGAAGAAATCTGGAAGCACTGGACGCCCGTTTCGTCCATTGTAAAAACGCAAACCTCCAAAACTGTGCCCCAAAATATCGTAACAGTGCTTGCTCACTAGTGACTAGCTTCGTGAGGAAATTCTCGGAGTTCTAGTTGAGAAGACGTGACCAATGGAGTTCAACCCTGTCGGGTGTAGGCAGTAACTACCAAAGACAAATGGGTGAGGTCGCGCAAAATCCCTAGATCAATCAGAGTTAGACATTAACGCCTTTAGATGCCGGCCCAGTGGTGCGATAGTAATGCGTCCGCCTACAATGCCAAAGGTCCAGGGTTCGAATCCTGTGAGGAGCAGGAGTCGCGGATGCGCACTGCTGAGGAGTCCCATACTAGGACGAAACGGCCGCGCAGTGCTTCCAGGTTTCTAATGGTTGTCTAACAATGATTGGTTGATGATTTCGATTGTGACTGAAAGTCATAAAAACATGCTCATCAGTTGCCCGGAATAAAACTCTATTGCGAAAGAACTATTGGATACTCTATGAAATTATTTGTTCACCCAATATTCTCTTGCGATCTCGGTTTATGTGACGCAACAGTTTTTGAGACCTCAACGTGAGTTTTGAGTTTCGGAAATAAAAAAAATGAAAATAAAACTAGATATTGCAACAATCTATTTACGTCAATTTAAACAAAGAAAGATTTATTATCTGATAAGCAGAGGTTACTATATTAATGAAAGGAATTTTTAAAATGATTCGTTTGCGAGCACTGGTTGTAGTAATCGCATCTAAATAGTCTCAGTCGCTAATTGTCCCGATTTACAAGAGAGGACAAAAGTCCTTCTGTGACAATCATAGGGGAGTCAGTCTAAATTGTTAGCCTCGATTATCTTCAGACGCCTAACTATAGCTAGTAAAAAGCAGACAAGAAACCACAATACCCCACATCTTCACTCTACGACGGGTCCTGGAACACAGACACACATAGGTGTCCGAAAACAGTCGTCTTCCTGGAACTTAAGGCGGCATTTAACTCTGTGGATCGTGACGTTCTATGGCAGTGTCTGTCATTAAAATATGTACCAAAGAAGTACATTAACCTTATACAAACTCTCTACTCGAATACCACTGGTCGAATGAGAGCTTATGGCGAACTGTCATCGGAATTCTTTACTTCAAGTAGTTTCCATCAGGGATATCCCCTTTCCCCATTCTTGTTCAATTCTGTCATAGACATGCTCCTAGATATAACCTTGTCCTCGTCTGAATTTTCGGGAGTGAACGCTCTACCAGCAGGATCGCCTACTCACTCAGAATTTGACATAGTTCTACTTGGTGAAGACTCTGACAAAATGCAGTCTTCTGACTACACTGAGCAACAACTCAAGCATATTCAGGATGCGGTACTCACCCTCGAAAAGTAAAATATTGCTTCAAGATTGGGTTGAATCTGCATCTGAACTAGTGATAGGAAGTGAAGTAGTTGAGCGTGTTGACCGCTCCACTTATCTTGGAAGTCTCATCATTGCTGATGGCCTGGTGACTGATGAAATCTCAGCACGGATACAGAAAGCTCGATTGGCTTGTGCCAGGTTGTGTCTCCTATGGCGCAGGCGATATATCCGTTTGCTGACTAAAGGATGAGTGTACTGTGCAGTAGTTCGCTCCGTCTTACTTTATGGCTGTGAAACATGGCCAGTGAGAGTAGAAGATATTCGTAGGCTACTGGTTTTCGATCATGGGTGTCTTCGAAGCATTGCTCGTATATCCTAGGACACCCGAGTGAGCAACGCTGTTATTAGGAAACGGGTACTAGGTAAGAATGGCAGATCAATGGATGAAGTAGTGGAACTTTATCAGTTGAGGTGGTTGGGACATGTGTTGCGTATGCCTAACCATCGACTGCCTCGACGAACTATGTTTTTATGGCTTAGGTTTATGCTAGAAGAAAGTTTCGGTTGGCCAGACCAAAACATGGCAGAAATCTATGAGATTACTGATCGGTGAACTGAGTTATGTTGGTAGATGTAGGCTACCTGGTTGGGGTTCGCGAAACGAATGTCACCGACATGACTCAAAGTCGTTTCCAATGGCGCTGGTGCATCCTCTCGATTTGTTCTAAACTGATGTACTTACATTCTAGGTTGTAACTGACTGACTAACTGACTGTCCTGTTGTTCGTAACTTATTTTATTCTTCTTGCAGACAAAGATGAAGTTAGGCGTACATATTGTTCAATGTTGTGGTTTTCATAGTTGAATAATATTTAGGCTGCACTTTCATGAACCAATTCCCGTCTTCAACTGTAAGCAGCTATGACATTAATTTTTCACAGAGTACTAAATAAGATGGTCATCAGAAAAATACATATGACAGGAAGTAACAATGTATATTAGACTACAGGAATAATTCTCCTCAAAATGCTTATTTTTACTAATAATTAAATAGAAGGATATATCGAAGGCCTGACTGGTAATAACTGAGATCGATGTTTTGATAAGCACATTCGATGAATTCGGTTTTGACCTAAATGACTGAAATTTTTATATTCGCGCTAACTGAGTGTGCATCGCTTTGAACGCCATTGGTTTAGGTATTATTTGCACAAAAGACAAGTGATAACGTGGTCTCAGTCTAGTTGCTACTGAATTCTTGAATCTGTGCCGGGTTATTTTTTGTTAATTTAGAAATTTCAAAGATTAGAACCATATCCTGATCAAGCTTATATTGTTGCTTAAGGTAGTCAGAAGACTGTGTTTCATCGACCTTCAATATATTATTTTAGAGATATTGTGACTTTATATATATATATATATATATATATATATATATATATATATATGTATATATATATATATATATATGGTCAGCGTTATAGAAGTACAGTAATCAATTTTGACTAATATATTTTAAATAATCATCAAAAACATTACGTAATAAGCAAATGTGTAAAAATAAATTCATCATTGTAGATCAGGACACCAGAAAAGAAAAAAACTCTTAGAACAATTCAACAGTGTACACCCGGCAATCACGTGCACTGGTGAAGAAGAATATGATAAAAATCTGTCTTTCCCTGACATCACACTAAGTAGGCGAAGTGATGGTTCGCTAAGTAGAAGCGTGCATAGAAAATATCCCAGTGCTTGCCAATACACTCACTTTTGTAGTTTTACACCTATCCACTACAAAACAAATTTGGTTAGATATCTGACAAGCAGAGCAAATATGATCTGTTCAGTGGATACTTTAAGTCAGGAGCTGGAATTCATCAACGGCTCATTAACCGAGATTGATTATCCCAGTGCATTCATAAAGAAGTATATGTTTGCCGTAGAAAAGAAGTCGGTAGTTTCGACCGCCCGAAAGAAGCCTTTTTTCATGAAGTTACAATTCAACGGAGATGTGGCCTGCGATACTCTGCAGGACAGATTGATACGAGTGAGTAGTTAATACAACATTCAACGCTGCCAAACTTGCATTGACATTCTCCAGTCGACCAGCGATGTCTACCCAAACGAAGGATAAGTTACCCGAGTTGGCCTCCTCTATGTGCATTTACAAATTCAGCTGCTCCTCTGGAGATAGCTATATCTGGCGTACTTCCAGCCAACTTACCCAATGAATGAGTGAACATATCCAGCATGGTGTACGAAGGGTCAGTCAAAAACAATACGCAGCTCTATCTTAGCACACCTGGTAGATAGTGGTCACATTGTAGATAAATCTAGATCTTTTCGGGTGATCTATCGTATACTTCCATCATTTCCCAACGGAGTTCGCTGCCGTCTCCTACACATAGGAGAAGCCATAGGAATACGTACATTCAACCGCAATTTATGTGTTCAGAAGAAATTCGTGACACCTCTATTTCTCTCGCGGCTGGATATCACGTGACTAACGATTGACATTATTTTTTTTACTTATTATTTTTAACACATTTGCTTATTACGTAATGGTTTTGATGTTTTTTGATGATTATTTGAAGTCTATTCATCCACCATTGACCTACTATTGATAAAACTTTAGTTATCATATTTTATAATATATTTTAGTCCTTGGTTTACCAATTGGTTTATCAATTCACGAATTTCATTTTAACTCTCTTTGAACTTATATATTTGTCCTCCAAACCAAACACAACACTAAATACGTGAATTTCCAAAAAAAGGTCAATTTATTTAGCTAACAAGTTACAAATGAAATTATGCAAAATAACAAAAAAAACTTTTAATTTGGAGGTAATGGAATGTTTTCATCTCCCAAGTATATAATTTGACCATTTACACTGAATGCAATCATTAAACAATCACTAAGTGCTGGTAGTGTGTTTACATATACGGATAATCTGAGAAAAAATAGCCAAAAAAACAATGTCAAGTAAATATAAATTATTATATTTAAGCGCTAAAAGTGAACGAAAAAAAAGGCATGCATACTTACTTATGCAGCATAGGCCGCCCACTAGTTTTCTCCAACCAACTAACTCTGTCCTGGGTTTCCCTTTCCAATTCTGTTCAATTTTCGTTCATTCTTCTCATATCTTTCTCTATTCCTCGGCGTAATGTGTTCCTTGGCCTTCGTCTTTTCCTTCCACCTTGAGGGTTCCATGTGAGGGCTTGTCTTATGACGCAGTTAGGTGCTTTCCGCAGTGTGTGTCTTATCCACCAACTCCACCGCTTCTTCCTAATTTCCTCCTCCTCCTCCACTGGAATCTGATTTGTTCTCTCCCACAGTAAGTTGTTGTTAATGGTGTCCGGCCAACGAATACGAAGTAATTTGCGTAGACAACTGTTCATAAATACTTGTATCTTGTGGATGATGGCTTTGGTAGTTGTCCAAGTTTCCTCTTCATACAGTAGAACTGTCTTGACATTTGTATTGAAAATCCTGATTTTGGTGTTGATTTGTGGTGCGAGCTACTTATAAGTAGTATATGACGTGAGTGTCAACGTAATGTCTGGCAGCAAAAGATGGGTGAAGATCAAGAATGGAAGAGTTAGAACACAATGGAATTTGTATGAAACGCATGAATAGTGAGTGACAATGGATTGATGTTTTGCAACAGGAACAGTCCAGTTCGATATGATGATGAACTGATATTTTGCAAATTAAAACGATTTACGATATGGTTTTCCGATTTTACTGAGTAACTCTGTAATTTTGTGTCAGATAACATTGAATAATTGTCATTCGATGTAAGATACAGTTTTTGTAGGGCTTTCTTGTGTGAAAATTCATTCATGTATGACACAGTTGTAATTTGTCCTTATTCATTCTTTCAGTTGTACATTTTGTTAATCTGTTCGATTTCATTTCGGAGATGATAATATATGTATTTTAATATTATAGTTTCTATTTCTTATTTTGTCTTCATTGAGTTTCTATGTTTCTTTCTGAACTGGATTTATGTTGTTGTTTAAGCTGATACGTAATCATGGCGATAGCCATATTTGATTTGTTCCTCTTTTGATTGTGTCGGTTGCTTGCATTGGACTGGAATTGTGCATTTTGATTGTGAATTGAAGCACCCTTACAGAATAAGAAGCATTCTGTGTTATAAAGTGACCAGATATTATCTTTCAAATGAATCTGATCTATCCAGAAAGGGCAGAATAACATTTATTTGTTGCGGTTGATTAGAATAATTGAATAATTATTGATGGAATAAATGAGTAGTCATTATTTGTTTAGACAATAATGTATATTTATGTATATTTGTATATATGTATATTTGGTGTACGTTCTAGCTGACCTTGTGGGACAAACTCGATCTTTAGCTTCATGCGGGGTTATGAGGGCCTCGATCGATTGTATCAACGCAAGGCAGTTGGAGGTCAGACGGTTGGAATGGCTGTTGGTTAGTGCACTGCTTGGGTGGCTCGGTAAACCGCTTCGGGGTGCCAGGTCCAGCTGGGTAAGCCCGCCTTGCTGCCCTTGCCGATTGGGGATTGTGGGTAGTGGATTGGTTGGAGGGATCTCTTGATTCATGAGTGCTCGGGCGGGGGTTACTGCTCGTGTGCGTACTTTTTGGATGTCCAACTTGTCTGCAGACCAATCTGGATATACATGTACGTTCCTTCGTGGCGCAGGGATGACTACTGTCTTAGTAAAGTGATAAATCTCTGCGTTGCCGTAAAAAAGCAGCAATGTGCATGTGCAGCAGGCCTGTTGGTTAACCAAGATTTTATGTATATTTATATATTCATGATGATGAATATTAGAACCTGTTATTTACCTAAATCACCTTGTTTTTTATTTTATTTCAACTGGGCAATAGCACATATCCAAAATAAACTACCTTACCTAGATAGTTTAGTTATTCCTCAATTCAACAAATCTTAGTTTAGTTTAGATTCTACAATTATAGATTGTTGAAGAATACAAATTGCATAAGCTCATCATCATCATCATCCTTTTATAATCATATCACGTAAATAATAATAATAATAATAATAATTTTTATTTCAATACCTGGATGATAAGTCCCTGATTGAACATCGGTATTTGGTACTTTTCTTTCTACTGAATTCATATGCAATAAAATCTTCACGTTCTTCATTTCTATCAAATTGATTGATGGCACTTTCAATTATACATCTGGCTTCATGTTGTAAACCTACTGGCATATTAGTAACAATCGGTTTGTCCATGATGATCAATAAATATACAATGAATAACAGTTGAAAATATTCTTCACATTATTTATATCACGTCAAAATGAATTGTTTTTTTTTTAACTTTGATTGGAGTTTTATTTTGAGTTAAACAAAATCTGTTGATCACATAGAGTATATACAGTAAAAGAATTGGCCAATTATAGAACTAACTAATCAATCAATACATTATTATTATTATTCAGACGTACGTATGGATTCTTGATGTTAAGAACACGAACAGTGGCCCCCGTTCAGACACTTATAAATCAACAAGATCCGCACACCAATCCACTACCCGAAATCTCTAATCGGTATGGGCAGCAAGGCGCGCTTACCCAGCAGGACTTGGCACTCTGAATGGATTACTGAGCCAACCAGCAGCCGTTCCAACCGTCTAGCTTCTAAATGTCTTGCGCTGATACAATCGACCGGGGACCTCAGATCCCACATGAAGCTAAAGATCGAATTTCTCCCACAAGGTCAGACGGAACATACACACTCCCATGGGGAGGATTTCGTGGACACAACCAACTGCAAGCACTCGGCCAAGCTGGGGTCAGACATAATTGGCATCCAGTACCCTTTAGCACCGGATCACATAATCCAACTTGAGACCATTGTTTAAGGGGCTGAGATGCAGATTGTTCGGGATAACCACATAGGGTCGGCGTCAGTAATCTAGGTTGTCTACGGCTGCTTCCCCAAAGAGAACGTCCAGGGCCGCCTTCAACTATCCTGTAAAGCTACATACCTTTCAAGGTATTTGCTACTACGGAATGATAGAGGACAAGTCCTCAAACCATTATCGGAATTTACCTACGCTCGATGGACGGGATTCAGACATAGAGGTGTTCAGTCCTAATCCTCCAGATTGGCTAAGCGCATCCACAGCCTTGCGACCATGAACGCGTACCATTATTCTGGACCATGCTAGGCACGGTATCCTAAACGTTCGGAACGGCATTTAGCGCAGCGCTGTAAACCACGAAGAGGTGGCCGTCACGACAACCCCCAAAAGGCTCCATTTATGCGCGTCACCTAATATATCCATTCAATTAGATGACGAGGCATTTGGCTAATTCATGGTCAACCAACAGGCCTGCTGCACATGCACATCGCTGCATTGATAGGCAACGCAAAGATTCTCACTGTAGCCAACAGTAGTGACCCCTGCCCCTTTCGGGAACATACATGTTGTTCAGTTTGGTCTGCAGACAAGTTGGACATCCAAAAAGTACGCACACAAGCAGGGGCCCCCGCCCGGGCACTCATGAATCAAGAAATCCCACCAACCAAACCACAGCCCACAATTCCCAATCGGCGAGGGCGGCAAGGCGGGCTTATCCTTCCGGACAAGGGACCCCGCAGCGGATTACTGAGCCACCCAAGCAGTGCACTAACCAACAGCCATTCCAACCGTCTGGCCTCTAACTGCCTTGCGTTGATACAATCGATCGAGGCCCATCTTACCCCGCATGAAGCTAAAGATCGAGTTTGTCTCACAAGGTCAGCTAGAACGTCCACCCTTCCATGAGGAAGATGTCATGAACTCGACCAAACGCAAGCGCTCAGCCAAACAGGCCTCATCCCACAGAAGTGGGCAGACATCATTGGTGTTCAATGCCTTTTACAGCACTAAAGCACCGGAACCCAACTTGAGACCCTTGTTTAAGGGGCCTCGACGCCAGTTCACACACAACATCGAGTTGAGCATGTAAGGGACAACCACATAGGGTCGGCGTCAGTAGTGCAGGATGTCTGCGGCTGCTTCCCCAAACTTAGCGTCCAAGGCCGCCCTCGATCATCCTACTACATCCCTTTCAAGAATTTACCTACGCTTGAAGGACGGGATTCGGACCTAGAGTCGTTCAGTCTTAATTCCCCCAGACTGGTCAGACGCATCCACAGCCTTGCGACCATGAGCGTGCCATTTATCCGGACCATGCAAAGCACGGTATCCTAAGCGATCGGAACGACTTTTGGCCGCAGCGATGTATCCACCGCCACGTTGCCTGGCGGGACCACGAAGAGGTGGTCGCCACCACAACCCCCTCAAAGGCACCAATATTGCTCAACCCGAGGCCACCTTAGGCATTCTAAGGCTACGCCCCTCATATGACGATGACGAGGCATTTGGCTACCTTAAGAGAGTCATAGTTACTCCCGCCATCAGACTATATTATGATTGTGACAAATCAATTATTTATCTAGTTATGCATCATATGTAAACATTAGAGATAGATTGAACATTTAACAGTGATAAAAATTATCTATAGAAACATTTCAATTTATTCAATATCAAAGATTCTCCCACTTAGTTGGTAATTTTTTTCGATATATTCGTACGTTAAATATGATTGACGTTAAAGTAAACAGCATGAAAGACCGTTTCGTTTCGATTTCTAACGTGGACAAACAATTGAAATTAGTTTGTGAAGCGTTCAATATTCAATTAACATCTATCTGATCAATAATACAATCTGTATGCTTGATTCATTGTAATTGCTTGGTGTTTGTAGAATACACTTAATATGCTATATCAAAACTTTTTCGTCAATTAATTTTGGGGGGCAACGGATCACAATAGTCTACCGTGTCACACTGGTTCATTGTCTTGTTCTTGTTTATCCACTGAGTTTAACTTCATCAGTTGAGGTGGTTGGGACATGTCTTGCGTATGCCTAACCACCGACTGCCTCGAAGAGCTTTGTTTTGTAGTGTAGGAGTAAGTTGGAAGAAAGTTAGGGGCGGCCAGACCAAAACATGGCACAAATCCATGAAGTCATTGACGAGTGAACTTAGCCATGTCGGTAATTGTCGACTACCTGGTTGGGGTCCGCGAGATGATAATAATCGATGGTTAGAGACCTTGAATGACATGGTTCACAATGGCGGAGGTGCATTTATTTTTTGTGTTCTCTCAAATCCTAATCTTCTGGGTTCTTCAACAACTCTGGTTTTGACATTCTAAACTTTTCTCATACTGAATCATACTTCTTGAATAATATCTTCTTAACCTAACCTCTTCGATCACTTCCAATAACTTTACTACCAATTCTACTATTGGATTTGAATTGACAATAACATCTCTGTGCTGATGTGGTATGGCAACACGAACTGATGTACTTACGTACGAAGTTCTACGTTGCATCTGACTGACTAAGAATATATAGTCAGACAAAAATAAGACAGACATGACAAGCGAAATAGGCATGCACACACATCGATAGAAGCGACGAATGATTGACAAGGTCAAAAGCAAACGATACAAATCATGTGAGTTCATGGGGATATTATTAAGAGATTAACATTAAAGCGATAAGGATCAGTAAGCGCGTAGGCGTAAGCATTGCTCAGTCGTACAAGCTCGTACAAACCAGAAAATAAAAAATACCAGTGGTACATATGGGCTGTAGGTATACAAATAGCTTGGTTACATAAGTTAATCGAAAGGCTTAATCAGATTAAATATGAGCGAACTCAAGTTTATGTGCTACAATTATTGTGTATATAACTCCGCCAGTAGAACCTTCGGGGCTACTGCCGGTCCCAAGCTCGGATAAAGGCGGAGGGTTTGACATGGGGTTGGCGAACCCATTCCGTCGAAATCTAACTTGCCATAAAAACGCTAACCAGAAAAAAATAATTCAAACCATTTTAACTCTGCCCTGGGAGTTGGAAGAAGAATTATGACGTTGCATGATGAAAGCCGAGTTCCCTCGGAAGTAATGAGGCTGATGCCTCTTCTGACAACCAGAGCAACCATTCTTTACGTACATGGAATGTTCGTACATTGTGGGAGACTGGAAGACTATTTCAAGTTGCGGCAGAAATGAAAGGATACAACCTTGTGGTGCTCGGCATCAGTGGAACGCACTGGACACAGGTTGGACAACTGAGGCTAGCTAGCATCAAGGGAACTGCTTTTATACTCTGGTCATGAAGACGAAAATGCTTCAAATACACAAGGAGTTGCACTGATGCTGTCCAAACATGCACAAAAGGCACTGATAAGATGGGAATCTCATGGACCCAGGATCAATAAACCATCCTTCAAAACAATGAAAGAGTACATTACAATGAACGTCATCCAATGTTATGCACATACCAATGACTACAATGACGACGTTAAAGATCAATTCTACGAAAGGCTGTAGTCAATCGTCGATAAATGTTCACTAAAGGATTTGACGATTCTTATGGGAGACCTGAATGCCAAGGTTGGAATGGACAACACTGGATATGAAGACATCATGGGACGACATGGACTGGGAGAAAGGAACGAAAACGGTGAGAGATTTGCAAACCTATGTGCCTTCAACAAACTGGTCATCGGCAGCACCATATTCCCACACAAACGCATACACAAAGCTACATGGATTTCACTGGATCACACTACTCAAAACCAGATTGATCATATCTGTATCAACGAAACGTTCAGAAGGACTACGGAGGATGTGAGAACCAGGAGAGGAGCTGATGTAGCCTCAGATCACCACATGCTGGTCGCCAAAATGAAAGTGAAACTAAAGAAGCACTGGACAATGGGGCAGACAACATCACAGAAGTTTAATACAGCCTTTCTTCGGGATACCGTAAAACTCAACGAATTCAAGATAGCCCTCTCCAATATATTCCAGGCCTTTCAGGATCTACACGATGGAGAGGAAGCAACATTGGAGGTCCCGGTTCAAATCCTGAGAGGTGCACGGGTCGTAGATGCGCACTGCTGATGAGTCCCATACTAGGACGAAACGGCCATTGTTCAGTGCTCCCAGGTTCCTAATAGTGGTCTTACAATGATTGATTGATGATTTCAAATTTGTAAAAACAGTCATAATCGTTTAATAAAAAAAGTATTCTAAATACCTGACTGACAGTGGCTTGCTAACACAGTGATGATCGTAAGCTTCCTCTTTTATTCAAAGTTTTCGATAAGTATGTACTTGAACAACATATATAAGCGAACAATATTATTGTTTTCAATTAGATCGTCATCAGGCTGCTTTACTCTCTAATATACATGAATATTTATATGAAAATGTTAAACCAATCAAGGCAATTCGAGTCAATAATCATAATGAAATGAAATAGAGATCACTTCACTATACATATAACAGGCAAAAGTACAAGTTGATTGTAGGAAGACAGAGGTGTACTGATAGTAGTCGGAAAAATAAAATACGATAACAAAAGTTTTATCAATAGTAGGTCAAACGTGGATTTAAGAAGGGTCAGTCAAAAATGATACCTAGTTCGATTTTAGCACACCTGGTTGATAGTGGTCATATAGTAGATCTTTTCGGCAAAGTGATATAAAGGTTGAAGCAGATGGTCTAATATTAAGACAGCAGCTAAAAGCAGCCATAGAGAAAACATACAACGCTGCTAAACTAATTATCATTGAAAAGATCAAGCCCATGATTTCGCATATACCTAAACGTTGCTCGAATGATTACATCACATCCCATTGCATTTATCAATTTACATGTTTGTGTGGACACACATACATAGGGAGTATGAATCGGACTTTGCAATCAAGGGTTATGGAACATGTACCGAAGTGGCTCCAAAATCAGTTAACGTCAGTTGAACCGATTAGCGTTGGAAATAGAAAACGATGTTCATCGATCGCAAAACACATAATTGAGACAGGGCATAGGATTGACATCAAGACAGCCTTCAAAACATTGTATAGAAGGACGAATTTTGAGGTTCATGGAGGCCTTGGCTATTAGATAATTAAAACCCCCCTTATGTGTGCAGAAACAATTCGTCATAACCTTGAATTTACCTTGGTAATCTTTAAGCCTAGGGTAATGTGACAATTTTCCTACCCCTTCTTATTCTTTTCATATTACGTTAATTTTCTCTCTCGTTTATTTACAATTATCACCTTACGTCTATTTGAACTTTTATTTAATTGACCTTTTATTCATCTTCATATAAAATGCCTTGACAAGTAAATATGTTACACATTTTTTGAAACCATGAATCGATCAATGTTAGACCACCATTAGAAACCTGGAAGCACTGGACGGCCGTTTCGTCCTAGTATGGGACTCCTCAACAACTCCGTGAATTTGAACAAGTTAGACATTAACACCGTTAGATACCGGCTCAGTGATCTAGTGGTTAGGGCGTTCGCGCACAATACCGAAGGTCCTGGTTTCGAATCCTGCGGGGTGCAGGAGTCCTGGATGCGCACTGCTGAGGAGTGCCATACCAGGACAAAACGGCCGTCCATTGCATCCAGGTTTCTAATGCTGGTCTAACATTGATCGATTCATGGTTTCAAAAAATGTGTAACTTAACAATCTTCACAACCCGGTAATGCAAGTAAATACGTGTGACCAGATTGTTCAAAATGTATAGCGCGCAAATACATCATAGTATTTTTCAGATCATGTACGTCTTCTCACTGTTATCGTATTTTATTTTTCTTACTACTATCGGTACACCTCTGTCTTCCTACAATCAGCTTGTACTTTTGCTTGTTATATGTGTAGTGACGTGATCTCTATTTCATTTCATTGTGATTATTGACTCGTGAATTGCCTTGATTGGTTAAACATTTTCATATATAAATCGTTCATGTATATTAGAGAGTAACGCAGCCTGATGACGATCTAATCGAAAAACAATAATATTGTTCACTTTTTATCTTCTGTGTTGTTCTAAGTATGTATTTCTCCATCAACTGTTTCAGATGATCGCATACATATATTTTGGCATAGTAGACTAAAATAACTTCTGTCATTTTGAACGAGATAAAGAAAGAACAGAATGAACTTTTGCAAAAATTGCACTGAGCTAAAAATATTTACAACTTCTGGTGAAAGTTAAATCATGCTAAAAACTTCCAGTGGAATTCCATTTAGTGTACAGTTTAGTAGTCAATAAATAGTCTATATGATAAGTTTATAGTTAGGGTTAATAAGTAAAATTTTATGTATAGAGAGAACAATGAAGATTGATTGATTACTAAATGACAATATTTTTAAGATTTTTATTCACTTGGCTATAAACCACAATCACATTTGAACTTTAAAAAAATTCTTTCTAAAAATTGCGATAACCTAATTAGTAAAATATACAACAAAAGTGTTAATTTGTGAGTGAACAGTTGCACACACACACACCACAGACGGACTACAGTAGGAATTGGCCAATGACAAAACCATAAATCAATATAATTTATTCAGGATGACATTGGCATTTCTTGTGTTTGGATTTGTACAAAATAATGTCATTCAATCACAGGTTAGTTGAGATGAATTCAATCGATAAATGCACTGAAAGTGATATCTTCATCACGGTAGTTGTGTCAGTGTCAGGCATGTGGTTTGGATTGATAGAATTCTAATACTGTGTTGTACATATATATAATTAGTGTTCATACATCTTAGATTTCTAATGTTAATCAGTTATGTGAGATGGTGGAGAAAATTTGTAGCTCAGGTGGGGATGATTGTGGTGGTGGTGTTTTGTACTGTGAGCTTGATATTTTGGTTGTGGAGATTTTATTGTTCTTCTACTGAATAACATCATCAGCACAAACTTCGAATAGACGAAGTGAAATATTCGAATTTCTATAGGTTTGACTCGCCCCGACCGTGTATGCCTAACCACCGACTGCCTCGAAGATCTTTGTTTTGTAGTGTAGGAGTAGGTTGGAAGAAAGTTAGGGGCGGCCAAACCAAAACATGGCAGAAATCCATGAAGTCATTGACAAGTGAACTTAGCCATGTCGGTAATTGTCGACTACCTGGTAGTGCTCCACGAGATGATAATAATCGATGGTTAGAGACCTTGAATGACATGGCTCAAAATCGTTCGCAATGGCGCCGGTGCATTTATTCTTTGTGTTCTCTCTTTAATCCTAATCTTCTGGATTCTTCAACAACTCTGGTTTTGACTTTCTAAACTTTTCTCATTAAATCATACTTGTTGAATAATATCTTCTAATCTTAACCTCTGCGATTACTTCTAATACCTTGACTACCTCTACTACTATTGGATTTGAATTGACAATTACATCTCTGTGCTAATGTGGTACGGCAACATGAACTGATGTACTTACGTACGAACTTCTACGCTGCATATGACTGACTGGCTGACGTTTGACTCGCAGCATGTTCTGTTACCCTTTATCTTGATTGGTTGCTGTTAACCGTAAACCTGTTGTTGATTGCACGTTTGTTGTGATTGTATCCCCCTTCTGATCTGTTTCTTGATCCTGATTGATTGATAAATTGAAAGCTCCACAACCAAACATCAAGCTCAGAGAAAAAAGCACCACCATAGTCAGTTATTTTGGGGCAGAGTTTTGAAGGTTTGTGTTTTTACACATTTGAAATCATCAATCAATCATTGTTAGACCGCCACTAGAAACCTGGAAGCACTGGACTATGGCCGTTTCGTCCTGGTATGAGACTCTACGGGAGTGCGCATCCACGACTCCTGCACCTCGCAGGGTTCAAACTCGAGACCCTCAGTATTGTGCGCGAACGCCTAACCATCGGACCACTGAGCCTCCATTCAACGGTGTTAAGGTTTAACTCTGACTGATCTAGGGTTTTTGCGCAACCTCACCCGCTTGTCTTTGGTAGTTACTGCCTACACCCGACAGGGTTGAACTCCATTGGTCACGTCTTCTCAACTAGAACTCCGAGAATTTCCTCACGAAGCTAGTCACTAGTGAGCAAGCACTGTTACGATATTTTTGGCAGTTTTGGAGGTTTGTGTTTTTACACATTTGAAATCATCAATCAATCGTTGTTAGACAATCATTAGAAACCTGGAAGTACTGGACGATGGTCGTTTCGTCCTAGTATGTGACTTATCACCAGTGCGCATCCACGACTCCTGCACCTCACATGATTCGATCCTGGGACCTTCGATATTGTGCGCGAACACCTAACCATCGGACCACTGGGCCGGCATCCAAGGGTCAGTTATGTCTATTTTTATACGTCTAAATGAATGAAGAGAGAGAGAGTGAATAATTCAGTAATCATGTCTAATTATAAAATTGTTGGTCAGCAGCACACCGCAATTTGACTGAGACAACATTAGTTAAATTGTTTACACTATTAAATTACCTAGCAGAAACAGTATGATGGTTAATAGAACTAGTGAATCAGCCATTATAGAGAAAAGCCTTCGGAATGTACTTGATGACTTGATGAAGATCATTTTACGCACATTGTTAAAATGCTGAATATGACAGAAGCTTTATTGTTAGTATTGATCAAAAAATATATTTCCCACTTGTTAACAATTTCTAACTAAATTATTTTGTTGTATGCTTTTCGGGATTGTGATTCTACACGATATACTTACTACTGAATGAATTAATTTCAAAATTCCTTATTTGTGTTGACGGTTACAATTAAAGTCGTGTGGTAAATTCCCGTTCATTTACCAGGAACATAATGTGGAACTTCAACGTTAGGCTGATCCATAAATATCCTTCATCCGAATAAAATTCCACTACACGATCAGAATTCAGAAAGTAACCAAATTAAACGAATCGCAAAAATATATTGATGACAGACGTTATGTCATTACTGAATGGTATACAAGTAGTATTGTTTCTGTGATTCAAAATAATTTTCTTATATTTTGTTTGATCAAGAACTTTTGATCAGAACAGAAATGATAGCAGTTCAGTATGAAACCGTGTAAAAAAATGTTGTGCAAAGCGTCACCCTACGATTCTATGCGGCGTCCTTATCAGAAAACAAATAATTACATGAATTGATATTATTCTTTATACTGGACTGATTGCGAAGTGATAATACAAGGAAAATCTAAATCATAGCGTTCTTTGAATATTTTCCCAATATGCATATATATATATATATACTTTCAGCTTGATATTCTTCATACTACGAGAGCCATCATCCAGAAGATACAAGTGTTTATTAACAGTTGTCTACGCAGAATAATTCGGATCCATTGGCCAGACACGATCAGCAACAACGAACTGTGGGAGAAAACAAACCAGATTCCAGTGGAGGAGGAAATCAGGAAGAAGCGGTGGAAGTGGATAGGACACACACTACGAAAAGCACCTAACTGTATCACGAGACAAGCCCTCACATGGAACCCTCAAGGTGAAAGGAAAAGAGGAAGGCCAAACAACACATTACGCCGAGAAATGGAGAAAGACATGAGAGTGATGAACAAACATTGGACAGAACTGGAGAGGGAAGCCCAGGACAGAATTGGTTGGAGAAAACTGGTGGTTGGCCTATGCTCCATTGGGGGGTAACAGGCGTAAGTAAGTAAGTAAGTTGATATTCTTCATCAGTCGTAACCTTGTCTTGCATCGATGACTTCTTTAATGACGATAAAGAAAAGAATTTAACAAATTGAACTTTACGAAGTAAATGATTCTACATAAATTCATTTAATCCGATGAAGATGTAGTGACCTTAAACATGGATTCAAATCTCAATTTAGTAAAATTTATTCAAAAGTCGATATTGTTTGTCGAGAAGGACAAGTCAATCTATGGGAAAAATTCGATTCATTCACAACATATTTCAAGGTTGTTTACCTCTCAAGAATATAATGGTTGGCGCGTGTTGTGTTGCATCCGAGAATTTTGCTTTTTCCTTTATGTATGTCGAGACCTACTGCTGCAGATGCTGGTGATACACTGGTCGTCTTCTCTTGCATTTGTTGGTGCGTGTGCGATAGAAGAGCCAAGTCATCTGCGAAGTCCAGATCGTCCAGCTGCGTCCTAACTGTCCAGTAGATACCGTGCTTCCCTCCAGATGTTGACGTCTTCATAATCCAGTCGATGACCAGGAGAAAGAGAAAGGGTGAGAGTAAGCAACCTGCCTGACATCGGTCTTCACCTCGAAAGAGTCTGTCAGCTGACCTCCGTGTACGATTTTGCAGTTGAATCCATCATAAGAATTCCGTATGATATTAACTATTTTCGCAGGCACACCATAGTATTGAAGAAGCCTCCACAGTGTTTTCCTATCCACTCTATCAAATGCTTTCTCGTAGTCGATGAAGTTGATGTAGAGTGGTGAGTTCCATCCAATTGATTGTTCCACAATGATCCGTAATGTAGCAATTTGGTCAGTACACGATCGATCCTTACGAAATCCTTCATTCCGTTTAACAATACCCTGTTGAAGACTTTGCCTGGTATTGAAAGAAGAGTGATGCCTCTGTAGTTCTCACACTTGCCGAGATCGCCTTTCTTTGGTATTTTGATCAGGTATCCTTCTTTCCAATCTGACGGTACTTGTTACTCATCCCAAATCTTCTTGAAGAGGATGTGAAATATTATCGCAGTTGCTTCTACATCTGCTTTAATTGCCTCTTCTGGAGTGTTGTCTGGTCGTGCTGCTTTGCCGCTCTTGATTTGTCTGATAGCCATACTGATCTCCTCAATCTTATGTGCGCCAATAGTAATTGAGAGGTCGGTGGATGCTGCTTCGATGTTGGGTGGGTTTTTGTATACACATATCAGATACATAATAAACTATTAAAATATTATGCACTAAAACTATAATGAGAATGCCTGAATAACTCATTGAAAATTGTAAGTTTTTTAAATTGATTTTCAGTTATGCATTTATTGAAATTATTCTTAGTATATTTCAGTCAATATTCGTTGATATAATTACCATCTTGTAGTCAATTTTTAACTAGGAAACCAGCTGATGTGTTCAATTGTTACGGTATAATAATTTGCATAAGTTGTGCCGAATTCTCTATCGTTCGTATGTAAATATGAGCGCAAATCTAGGCAACTCGATATTGAGTGCACTGTACTGATATATAAAGTGTTTGTTGCAGCAGGTATACTACAATCCCTCCCTCAATCTAGATTTTGCGAGTTTTCAACACCACATTGACTTGTGGTAGCCGATTTTAGTGTGTTCTTATGCTTCATAATCAGCTCGTCCAGATAATTGCTACTAAATAGCATGAACTAGTAGTGACGAATACGTTTATTTGGGACACACCACAAAGCGAAACGGAGAAGCAGTGAATAAAACGAATGAAGCGACGTGAACCGGAGAAGGCTGTTGAGCCAACTCCGAGAGATAGAGCATAACTAAGAATATATAGTCGGACATGTGACCAACGAGATAGGCAATGCACACATATGAATAAAAGCGACGAATGATTGACAAGGTCAAAAGCGAGCGATACAAGTCACATAAGCTCATACAAACCAGACAACAATAAGAACGAATGGTGCATATGAATTGTTACAATAAAAATGGCTTGGTTAAATAAGGGGCTTAACCAAATTCAATGTAAGCGAATTGGAATATATGTGGAAGCACTACAGACTGTACGGAATCGAATTCCGCAGGGATTATCTTTTCCCCTAATATTAAAGCTTCATCTTCCTTAAGAGTACTAAACAGCAGAAAAACCTACTTTCAGGGTTTCCTGTCAATTACCTCAAACTACGACTTGACAAATAACAAAAACACTCTGTGAATTCCATTTTATTTGCTTGAATGGAACACTATGCTGTGTTAGTGATCAGAGTTTTGTTAAATTATAGCTGAATTATAATTTTAAGTATAGAAGGTGATGGTTGTTTTGATAAAGTATCTGCTAGCTGGAAAGCGTTGAATATTTTAAACTGTATACCAAACAAATGAAATAGAAGCTGCACATATATATAAATGAAGAGAACAGAGCTTTTTCACATTCGTCGATTCGGATCTACCACACAGTCTGGACAACCATAGCAACATTACTAGTGACATAGCTCTAATATCCGAATTACAGCACAGGTCTATTCAAACCAACGTCAAAATTGTAGTTCTACACATTCTGCAAACTACGATTTGTGGTATGGATCTACAGCTTCCAGGTGATTCTACTGACTTCATTCATCAGTTTAGTTTCACATTGGTGACAGTTATCGGTAAAGAGACAAATCTGCTCACAAAGTCTCAGTCACTCTCAATAAACCAATATACGTCCTTATGACGGGTCACACTAACACAACTACCATGAGGAAGATTTCAATTTCGGTACAGTTATCTGTTGATGAAACCAATGAATGTTTCAATTACATTTTTCAAAAGAATATAAACAATAAATTTGCAGTTGCGTAATCAGTCAATGTACAACACGATTCTCTAAACAAAAAACAGCATCTTTTTTTATATCGTACTTTTGAATAAATTTTATTAAAATACGAGGATTCGAACTCAGTGTTGGAGGTCATCTCATCTTCATCAGCTTAGGCAGAATTGTGTCGAATTATTTATCTCTATTCCCTTTATTCATCGCTTTTCTTTATCAACATGCCAGAAGTTATTCATGCAAGATAAAATGCTAAAGTTAGCTATTGATCTTGTGGTGCGCGCTACTTATAAGTAGTATATGGCGCGAGTGTTAACGTAATGTCTGGCAGCAGAAAATGGGGAGGGAGATCAAGAAAGCAAGAAGAGTGGGAACACAATGGAATTTGTATGAAACAAACGCATGAATAAGTGAAATGTCAGACAAGTACGAGTAACAGGAGCCGATCACACTGAATGAGACACCTGAGTCTAACGATATGCTAGTATAATAAGTTTCATGGCAACACAGCTTGAAAATGTAGATCAACATACAGATCTTAAATTGAAATAACAAGGAATCTACTACGCCGGTAGTCTGTGACGACTGTGACATCTGGCGCAGCACCTACTTACACGTTTGGACAGATGAACACTTACCTGGTTACCCGGTTAAAGCGGTTCATGAGCGTAGACCGTTTAGCAGTAATAGAAGGATGTCACAGAATACATTGCTTTGAATTTAGGGGTATGACAATGCAATAATTATGAAAAAAGCGAATGCATTATCAAAACTATGCATGACATATCTCATCCGAGAATGAAGGCCTCAATCAGACTTATTCAGCGAGCCTTTCCTATGACCAAGTATGTATCGAGATATTTATATCTATGCCTAGGCTAGAACAAAATTTCAAAACGCTAACCTAAAATGTCTAAGAGAGCATATGAAAGATTTACTAATACTGCTTCCGTGACAACACAAGGTGTACATACCAAATCAGATGAACGACAGCACCTGTGTATTCATCAAAGGGATAATATGCTGCGAACCTTAAAACCAACGAATGATGGTCAGTTTAAAATAATTACTTACTTACCTACGCCTGTTACCTCCAATGGAGCATAGGCCGCTCACCAGTTTTCTCCAACCAACTCTGTCCTCGGCTTCCCTCTCCACTTCTGTCCAATGTTTGTTCATTCCTCTCATATCTTTCTCTATTTCTCCAAGTAATGTGTTCTTTGGCCTTCCTCGTTTCCTTTTGCCTTGAGGGTTCCATGTGAAGGCTTGTCTCGTGACGCAGTTAGGTGCTTTTCGTAGTGTATGTCCTATCCACTTCCACCGCTTCTTCCTGATTTCCTCTTCCACTGGAATCTGACTTGTTCTCTCCCACAGTTCGTTGTTGCTGATGGTGTCTGGCCAACGAATACGAAGTATTTTGCGTAGACAGCTGTTAATAAACACTTGTATCTTCTGAATGATGGCTTTGGTAGTTCTCCATGTTTCCACTCCATACAGTAGAACTGTCTTGACATTTGTATTGAAAATGCTGATTTTGGTTTTGTTTCAAAGTTGTTTGGAGTTGCAGATATTTTTCAACTGTAGAAATGCAGCCCTCGCTTTGCCAATCCGCGCCCTCACATCTGCATCGGATCCACCTTTCTCGTCGATGATGCTGCCCAGATATGTAAAGGTGTTAACGTCCTCCAAGGCAACTCCATCAAGAGTGATTTGGTTTGCGCGTGTTGTGTTGCATCCGAGAATTTCGCTTTTTCCTTTATGTATGTCGAGACCTACTGCTGCAGAGGCTGTTGCTACACTGGTCGTCTTCTCTTGCATTTGTTGTTGAGTGTGCGATAGAAGAGCCAAGTCATCTGCGAAGTCCAGATCGTCCAGCTGCGTACTAACTGTCCATTAGATACCGTGCTTCCACCCAGATGTCGACGTCTTCATAATCCAGTCGACTACCAGGAGAAAGAGAAAGGGTGAGAGTAAGCAACCTTGCCTGACACCAGTCTTCACCTCGAAGGAGTCGGTTAGCTGTCCTCCGTGTACGATTTTGCAGTTGAATCCATCATAAGAATTCCGTATGATGTTAACTATTTTCTCAGACACACCATAGTGTCAAAGAAGCCTCCACAGTGTTTTCCTATCCACGCTATCAAATGCTTTCTCGTAGTCGATGAAGTTGATGTAGAGTGGTGAGTTCCATTCAATTGATTGTTCCACAATGATCCGTAATGTAGCAATTTGGTCAGTACATGATCGATCCTTACGAAATCCGGCCTGTTGATCTCGAAGTTGGACGTCTACAAAGTCCTTCATTCTGTTTAACAATACTCTGTTGAAGAATTTGCCTGATATTGAAAGAAGAGTGATGTCTCTGTAGTTCTCGCACTTGCTGAGATCGCCTTTTTGGCTGCAACTATACATAGCAGCGAGTTCGCATAATAAATCTTTTTCACCTCGTCAAGTGTGAATTTTTTCCCTCCCATTTGAATGTGCATTTTGGAAAATTTTAACTACATCAAATTAATGCTGACTTCTGTACCATTCATTACCTATTCTTAACACATTCAATAGTTCGGTTGTGATCTGTGATCACTGAACCTACTCCATATGGAATTTTACTGTATAAAAGTCTTTGAAAATATTGAACTATGATTTATTTCAATAATAATCCACATTAGAAGAAGACTGGCATATTAATGAAGTTAGTTTGCATAAAAATTATTTTCATACGCGTTTACTTAACTGACAGTTTAATAGGTAATTCATGTTTATTGTTTCATAAGAAACATCAATGAAATATCTAGAGTTACGTAATTATGACCAAAACATGATAAGTTGTAGTGTGTCGAATTACTGCGTGTTCTTAAGCTCGGTTTATAAATCAGAACATGAACTCGTATTGATGAATACGTTTATTCAAAACACACCACAAAGCGAAGCGGAGAAGCAGTGAATAAAACGAATGAACTGGAGAAGGCTAAGAGCCAACTCAAAGAGATAAAACGTGACTAAGAATATATAGTCAGACAAAAATAAGGCAGACATATGACAAGCGAAATAGGCGTGCACACACATGAATAAAAGCGACAAGATCAAATGGCAAGTGGAACATGTCATGTGAGCTCATACAAACCAGACAATAATAATAAGAAGGAATGGTACATACAGATTGTTGCTCCCAATACAAATGGCTTGGTTAAATAAATTAATCGAAAGGGCTTAACCAAGTTAGATGTGAGCGAACTGGAATATATGTGGAGGCACTACAATAGTCCCCTTCCAGCAAACAAGGATACGAAAGTGTCTGTGTTTGCGAAAAAAAATCAAAATAGTCGGAAAACATCAAAAGGTACGAAAATTAAAGTTACCTTATCAGAGTACGTTCGTAAGTTCGTATAGTAACAGAAGATCGAAAAAAAATTTGGTAAGTGGTTATTAGCAAAACAAAATCAATTTCGAATAGAATACATTAGGAGCAGTTATACGATATGAAAATGTAATACAAATGCTGCAAAATATTTAATATCGTTTAGGCATGACAGTTAAGACGGAATTCGATAATCGTATAGACATTACAACTCCGCCAGTAGAACCTTAGGGGCTACTGCCGGTCCCAAGCCCGGATAAAGGAGGAGGGTTGGACATGGGGTTGGCGGCCCCATTCCGTTGAAATCTAACTTGCCAAAAAAACGCTAACCAGAAAAAGTAATTCAAACCATTTTAACTCTGCCCTGGGAGTTAGAAGAAGAATTCCGAGTTCCCTCGGAAGTCACGGGGCTGATGCCTCTTCTGACAACCAGAGCAACCATTTTTTTAGGTACATGGAACGTTCGTACATTGTGAGAGACTAGAAGACTATTTCAAGTTGCGGCAGAAATGAAAAGATACAACCTCGAGGTGCTCGGCATCAGTGAAACACATTGGACACAAGTAGGACAACTGAGACTAGCTTCAGGGGAACTGCTGTTACACTCTGGTCATGAAGAGGAAAACGCTTCACATACACAAGGAGTTGCACTGATGCTGTCCAAACATGCACAAAAGGCACTAATAGGATGGGAATCTCATGGGCCGAGGATTATCAAAGCATCCTTCAAAACAAAGAAACAGTACATTACAATGACCGTCATCTAATGTTATGCACCTACCAATCGCTACAATGACGACGTTAAAGATCAATTCTACGAAAGGCTGCAGTCAGTCGTCGAGAAATGTTCACCAAAGGATTTGACGATTCTTATGGGAGATCTGAATGCTAATGTTGGCATGGACAACACTGGATATGAAGACATCATGAGACGACATGGACTGGGAGAAAGGAACGAAAACGGTGAGAGATTTGCAAACCTATGTGCCTTCAACAAACTGGTCATCGGTGGCACAATATTCCCGCACAAACGCATTCACAAAGCCACATGGATTTCACCGGATCACACAACTCAAAACCAAATTGACCATATCTGTATCAACAAAACGTTCAGAAGGACCATGGAGGATGTGAGAACCAAGAGAGGAGCTGATATAGCTTCAGATCACCACTTGCTGATCGCCAAAATGAGATTGAAGCTAAAGAAGCACTGGACAACGGGGCAGACAACATCACAGAAGTTTAATACGGCCTTTCTTCGGGATACCGTAAAACTCAACGAATTCAAGATAGCCCTCACCAATACGTTCCAGGCCTTTCAGGATCTACTCAATGGAGAGGAAGCAGCATTGGAGAACAATTGGAAAGGGATTAAGGAGGCAATCACTTCAACATGTCAGGAGGTCCTTGGTCGCAAGAAGCAGCATCACAAGGAATGGATCTCTGTTGATACTCTTGAAAAAATTCAAGAAAGGAGGAACAAGAAGGCAGCAATCAATGTCAGCCGAACAAGAGCAGAGAAAGTTAAGGCGCAAGCCGAGTATACAGAAGCAAACAGGGAAGTGAAGAAGAGCATCAGAGCTGACAAACGAAAATATGTGGAAGATCTAGCAATGACGGCGGAAAAGGCTGCAAGAGAAGGAAACTTGAGACAATTGTACGAAACAACAAAGAAGCTCGCCGGGAACTATCGTAAACCAGAACGACCAGTGAAAAGCAAGGAAGACAAAATAATCAGCAACACTGACGAACAGCGAAATAGGTGGGTGGAGCACTTTAAGGAACTATTGAATCGACCAGCTCCACTGAACACACCCAACATCGAAGCAGCATCCAAGGACCTCCCAATTAATATTGGCGCACCTACAATTGAGGAGATCAGTATAGCCATCAGACAAATCAAGAGCGGCAAAGCAGCAGGACCAGACAACATTCCAGCAGAGGCAATGAAAGCAGATGTAGAAGCAACTGCGAAAACATTTCACATCCTCTTCGAGAAGATTTGGGATGAGGAACAAGTACCATCAGATTGGAAAGAAGGATACCTCATCAAAATACCAAAGAAAGGCGATCTCAGCAAGTGTGAAAACTACAGAGGCATCACTCTTCTTTCAATACCAGGCAAAGTCTTCAACAGAGTATTGTTAAACAGAATGAAGGACTTTGTAGACGTCCAACTTCGAGATCAACAGGCCGAATTTCGTAAGGATCGATCGTGTACTGACCAAATTGCTACATTACGGATCATTGTGGAACAATCAATTGAATGGAACTCACCACTCTACATCAACTTCATCGACTACGAGAAAGCATTCGATAGCGTGGATAGGAAAACACTGTGGAGGCTTCTTCGACACTACGGTGTGCCTGGGAAAATAGTTAACATCATACGGAATTCTTATGATGGATTCAACTGTAAAATCGTACACGGAGGTCAGCTGACAGACTCTTTTGAGGTGAAGACCGGTGTGAGGCAAGGTTGCTTACTCTCACCCTTTCTCTTTCTCCTGGTCATCGACTGGATTATGAAAACGTCAACATCTGGAGCGAAGCACTGTATCAACTGGACAGTTAGTACGCAGCTGGACGATCTGGACTTCGCAGATGACCTGGCTCTTCTATCGCACACTCAACAACAAATGCAAGAGAACACGACCAGTGTAGCAGCAGCCTCTGCAGCAGTAGGTCTCAACATACATAAAGGAAAAACCGAAATTCTCGGATGCAACACAACATGCACCAACCGAATCACGCTTGATGGAGATACCTTGGAGGACGTTAACACCTTCACATATCATGGCAGCATCATCGACGAGAAAGGTGGATCGGACGCAGATGTGAGGGCGCGGATTGGCAAAGCGAGGGCTGCATTTCTACAGTTGAAAAATATCTGGAACTCCAAACAACTTTCAAAAAAAACCAAAATCAGCATTTTCAATACAAATGTCAAGACAGTTCTACTGTATGGAGTGGAAACATGGAGAACTACCAAAGCCATCATCCAGAAGATACAAGTGTTTATTAACAGTTGTCTACGCAAAATACTTCGTATTCGTTGGCCAGACACCATCAGCAACAACGAACTGTGGGAGAGAACAAGTCAGATTCCAGTGGAAGAGGAAATCAGGAAGAAGCGGTGGAAGTGGATAGGACATACACTATGAAAAGCACCTAACTGCGTCACTAGACAAGCCCTCACATGGAATCCTCAAGGCAAAAGGAAAAGAGGAAGGCCAAGGAACACACTACGCTGAGAAATAGAGAAAGATATGAGAGGAATGAACAAACACTGGACAGAACTGGAGAGGGAAGCCCAGGACTGAGTTGGTTGGAGAAAACTGCTGGGCGGCCTATGCTCCATTGGGGGTAACAGGCGAAAGTAAGTAAGTAATAGACATTACGGTAAGGCTCATCGATAAATCGAGTGGCTGCAGATAGGTGAAGAAACTGCGGTCGAGATTATCGTGGAAAATATTTGGAGAATAAAGCTGCGTACAGATGCGATGCATGGACATTAAATGCATATCGAGAACATAAGTTACTACCATTGAGTTTATGACTCCAAACTTATGTGTATGATAGCGTTGCAAGCCATTGCCAGCGTTGAGGTTGTCGAAGACATGCGTATATCAGCGTGCAGGAGGTTCGCTCGACTGCTTAAACTGCTGCTTCGTGTGCATGTGCGTTTGATCATACCACCAATTTACTTAGCAGGCTGCAAGATTTTCGAGTACAAGCAGCTGATGAGTACATAGAGGATATCTCCAATTCGATAATCGTATAACCACGGAAATATTAATGGACGATAATTGTCGTTGAGCCATTGCTTTGATCAGCGATTCGAAACATAATAATGCGATACGGCAAAATAAATGGAACGAACTCACCTTAATCATGAACGTCGAAAGAAGTAAAATAATGTTTATGAAATAATTGTCATACAATAAGAATATGATAATGATAATAATCCATACAACGGTAATATAATCCACAATAGTAATTCGTATCGAAATAGTTATTGTCAGTAAATATTGTGGACGCGTTCGATTGGTGATCGTAGTTTTCGGGATTACTAATCGGTGATTGCGTTCGATTCTACGTCGAAATTACCAATTAGTTGAAAGCGTTCGATTTTTCGTCAATATCAGGAAACATCCTGAGAATGTAGGGCAGATTTGTGATGAGTACGTTAGATTCAACAGCGGGCTCAACATTTGTATGGTGGCCAATTTTGTTGACGTCGGGATCACCATTTTGTGTACACTGGCGAGTGAATGCACGAAAGAATGAACAAAGCAGCGAATAAGACGAAGTGGAGAGGCTAGTCAGCCAACTCAAAGAGATAAAACGTGACTAAGAATATATAGTCAGACAAAAATAAGGCAGACATATGACAAGCGAAATAGGCGTGCACACACATGAATAAAAGCGACAAGATCAAATGACAAGTGGGACATGTCATGTGAGCTCATACAAACCAGACAATAGTAAGAACGAATGGTACAAAGTAAATGATTAGTAGCCAATGTGATCATAATTAATGAAACTGATCGTGAACATCAATATCGGTGAGAGAACACATGTAAGCAATCCTACTTCATTCAGATTGGTTGCAGTATGTTACAACGAAAATTATTTCCCGATATGCAGTTATTAGTTACTTACTTACTTATGCCTGTTACCCTTAATGGAGCATAGGCTGCCCACCAGTTTTCACCAACCAACTCTGGATATGCACTTATGCAGATCTGTTATTTATGCAGAAATCATGAATCAATCTAATGGTATTCTAATTATGATTGCTTCACAAACTCACAACGAAACATTGTCCACCTGTTGTCATTGTTTGTATAATAAATGCATTTCAATGTACACATTCAATCTCTTTTTCTTCTTTACATATAATAGATATTGAGAAAAAAAACAGAAATAGGCCGTCAAGTTTTGCGGAAACGTATTCGCAATTCGTTGTTCTGAATAATGTTGAGTTATTCACATCCTCAGACTAATCAATGGTCTCTCAAAGATTGTAGACAATAAGTTTGTTCAAACAGTTTGGTTGATTTTGATGCTGATCTAAAGTTGACTCGCAAATGCACATGGCCGAACGGTGCAATACTATTATGATGAAATGGTTAGAAAATACACATTTATCAAAGACTTGTGGTGCGAGCTATTTATAAGTAGTATATGACGTGAGTGTCAACGTAATGTCTGGCAGCAGAAGATAAGGGAAGATCAAGAAAGGAAGAGTTAGAACACAATGGAATTTGTATGAAACGCATGAATAGTGACAATGGATTGATATTTTGCAACAGAAACAGTCCAGTTCGATGGATGATGGACTGATATTTTGCAAATGAACGATTTACGATATGGTTTTCCAATTTTAGTGAGTAACTCTGTAATTTTGTTTAGAACAATCCGGTCGCTTCATCTGTGTTCTCCCTCACCACAACTGTTTATCGGATGGCAGGTCACTGCGAAAACTATTTTCCAAACAATTTATCGGTCGAACAATTCGATTGATTTTGAAACTAGGATTGGCTACTCTGCATCGTGTGTCAGAGACTGAGTAATAAATATATTCGATACAAATGAGCTAACCTTGTATCTTTCTCCATGTAGAAACATACACATTTGTATAACAGAATAACCACGTAACACAGTTCATAATGTGCTAAATGGAGTGAAATCGTCCACACATATACATACATCCACCTTCACAAAGACTTCAGCCTACATTAGTGAGAAGTTAAAAGAACACTAAAATTATCCAAGATAACTGAATGCAATAAAATAAATAATATCATGTAGTTTAGTAGTAAAGTGAACAGAGAAAATTCACAAAATACAATGATTTATTCAAGTGAATCAATGAATCAATGAAACAATGAATGTTGAACTTCAATCTAATTTCTACTTGGTCACAATTTATTCGTTGATGTTATCGTCTGTGCCAGTACGAAATTCACAAACGACTTTTCGAGAGAATATTTGAATCATTCCACAATAATGAATAAATAAACTTGCAAGTTAACATGACACAGGATAAAATCAACCAGTAAGAGTAAAACTCTACTACCGAATACAAACAATTATATTAATTGTTGAAAATTTAAAACTATTCTCTTGGTCAATCGAAAGAAAGTACACCAGCAGCAAAGTTGACTGTATTTCATACATATAGGAATGATTCTCACCCATATAATTGTTCGCCAAATATATTTTTACCTACTTACTTACGCCGGTTACCACCGATGAAGCATAGGCCACACACCAGTTATCTCAAACCAATTCTGTCCTCGGCTTCCCTCTCCACTTCTGTCCAATGTTTGTTCATTGCTCTCATATCATTCTCTATTTCTCGGCGTGGTGTCTTCCTTGGCCTTCCTCTTTTCCTTTTGCCTTGAGGATTCCATGTGAGGGCTTGTCTAGTGACGCAGTTAGGTGCTTTTCGTAGAGTGTGTCCTATCCACTTCCACAGCTTCTTCTTGATTTCCTCCTCCACGGAAGGAGTCTGGTTTGTTCTCTCCCACAGTTCGTTGTTGCTGGTGGTGTCTGGCCAACGAATCCGAAGTATTTTGCGTAGACAACTGTTAATAAACACTTGTATCTTCTGGATGATGGCTTTGGTAGTTCTCCATGTTTCCACTCCATACAGTAGAACTGTCTTGACATTTGTATTGAAAATGCTGATTTTGGTTTTTTTTGAAAGTTGTTTGGAGTTACAGATATTTTTCAACTGTAGAAATATTTGTACACTTTCGATTTTCTCATTCACCTAATTTGTCTCATGTTGGAGAATGTCGATTTCATCCTAGTGTAATTTGACACCTACAGTTAAAGCTTCCGTAGCTTCATTGATCGTCTTCACTTCCATTTGTTGTCACGTGTGAGATAGAACGGAAATATATTCTGAGAAGTTTACATCGTCCTGCAGCTTCAATACTCTTCAATGTGTTCTCTGCATTCCCAGTTATGTGATTTTCACATAATCACAATGTGGTCGATATTAAGGCGAAAGGAAAAGTGTGAAAGCACCAACATTGCTTGACAGTGAGTGATACTAACATGCAATGAGTTTGTCAACTGTCATCCATGTGTGCGAATCTATCACAATAATTCAATATAATTATCATCATAATTATAAATAATGCAACAAATTAAAAACCTATTTACAACAGAAGAATTCTTTCTGTATAGTCTCATTTCTAGTAGGTACGTTAGATATATCAATCATGGCCTATTAATTTCTTCGCCCCTTTCGACGGAAAATGAAATATTCTATGAAAACTAATATTCAATTCAGTTACTGCACATCAAACTCAAGTGAAATTTGTTTGGACAAGGTCATCGGAAACTGTCAACTCAATTCATTAAATGATTCAACATTTTAAGAATTGTCACGAAAATCCATCAACTGTATGAGCATGTTAGTGCATATAAACCAGGGGACACAAATTCAATAAAAAAGGGATGAACAGGCCAAATCTCGAAAAGAATCTGAACAAGTATGTCAATCAATGCACGACAAATATCAAACACAAGATTATTGCAGAATCAAGAAATTCAATTCACCATTGATTCCATGATACAACGGTAGGTCGAAATTTCACAAACCAAACAAACATTCAACTATACTCAATCGCACCGATCACTGGAACTTTAGCAGAAGCCGCCTAATCAACAGCGATTTCATGAATATCGAAACATTGAGTGGATTTATCAGTCCATCAGTTCATCAGTACACATAGTTCGATTGGCATACCGTTAGAGGTGATGGCAGTATTAGCTTAAAGATCGAAAAGCTTAAAGATCGCACATTCGATTTGAGAATTAAGTATATCACAGTGCAATCAATTCCATAATGCACTCACTGATCACATTCATCAACAATTCAGATGATATGGATTTGACAAGAAGCAAAGAAAAGATGATGCATCTAAGCCATTGCAACTGATTTTCAGCCATATCATTCCAAGTCTCTTATATCACATGTTACGATCGTGTGGTGGAATCTATTCAGACGAATGTACACCTGATAACACATGAATGAATGCAGTTGTGAGTGAGTGACTTTAAGGATGGTGGATATGTGCCATGTTTTGGTGTGGACGCTCGTAGCTTCTTCTTCTTCTCAGCCTATCACACTAAATCGAGTGAATTGACGGTTGATTATGCATACGGTACCAACGTGTGTTCTAACCAACGTGTTCTTCTAACACATGAATGAACATTAACTACTACTGCTTCACCGACTGTTTCACTCCACATTCTATTTGATGAACAGAGTGAGAACATTGAACGAACATTGAGAAAATGATGAATAATATTGAATGGAACGAACCATTGTTAGAATTTTCCACTAATAAACATGAAACTTGTTTTTGTATTATTAATTTCTTGTTTACACTTTCAGTTTATGATGATTATCAAAAGAAAAATCACTGAATACAATCATTTCATAAGTTCTTGTATTAATTAACCGTATTTTTGTCTTTCATTAACAACTGAATTTAACGCATGCAAAAAAAATAATCCTCTTTCATTAAATCGGTATTTCAAGGCGATGGATGATCGATCTCCCATACGGAGGGATGAACAGCCAAATCTCGAAAACAATCTGAACAAGCATGTCAATCAATGCACGACAAATATCAAACACAAGATTATTGCACAATCAAGAAATCCAATTCACCATTCATAACACGACTCAACGGTAGGCCGAAATATCACAAATCAAACAAACATTCAACTATACTCAATCTCACCTATCACTGTAACCTTAGAATAAGCCACTTTGAAGTCGCTCTAGTTCCTGTTCACTCTTATCAGTCCAAAAACTTGGGAGAAAATTGGAAGACCTACAGTACACCAAACGAAGCAACTAGCACACAGCGCATCTGGTGGCAAGTTAAATATTGTTGGGGAAATATTGTGAACCGTTTCAAAAAATGAGGCAACAACGAGTGCAACTGTATACCTAACTAAGAACCCAGATCTTGATTTATTGGGGTTGGATCTCATAGATGCATTAAAACTAACAGACCATTCTATCAACAACATCTGCAGCCGAGTAAGAATCAATAACCCTTTAGAGTCAAGTCTGTGAAATGCCGTTATGAATAGGCATCATCACGTATTTTCGCAAGCGTTAGGCGAATGTACGAAAGCTAAAGCACTACTGACTCTCAAGTCAACAGCTATTCCTGTTTTTCGACCAAAAAGACCTGTAACTTATGCTTCTTTCCCGGTAGTTGAACAGGAACTGGAGCGACTTCAAAAAGTGGGTGTTATTGAACCTGTGAGTTTCTCCAAATGGGCTGCACCGATTGTGGTGGTCAAGAAGTCAAACGGAAGTGTCCGTCTATGTGCTGATTACTCTACGGGACTGGATGATGCTCTGGAACCCCACCAATATCCCTTGCCTATACCTGAGGATCTTTTCGCTAAGCTAAGTGGAGGCAAGGTGTTTGCAAAACTGGATTTATCGGAAGCCTATTTACAGATTCCTGTCGCTGATGAAAGTAAATATCTGCTTACTATTAACACACATAAGGGCCTATTCCGATATAATCGGTTACCTTTTGTAGTCAAAACTGCCCCCTCCATATTTCAACAGGTGATGGATACTATGCTACATGATCTCCCTGGCGTTTCAGCTTACCTGGATGATATAATAATTATGGGCGTTGATAGAATAGACTTAGAAAAGAAGCTCGACCAGATGCTATCAAGAATAGCTGAATATGGATTCCGGCTTCGTGTGGAAAAATGCGACTTTTTCATGCAGAGTGTAGGCTACCTCGGTTTTATTATCGATAAAGACAGGAGAAAACGAGATCCAGAAAACACTCAAGCTTTGAAAGCAATGCCGAGACCGACAGATGTTTCCACACTTCGATCCTTTTTGGGGCTCATTAGTCAGTATGGAGTTTTTATCCCTGAACTTCATCGTCTACGTGCCCCATTAAACAGTCTTTTAGCAAAGAACGTAAAGTAGTGTTGGTCCAAAAGTTGTCAAACTGCTTTCGAGAAGATTATAAAAACTGCTACTCTCAGATCTGTCGCTGACACACTATGACCCATCCCTCCCTATTGTAGTAGCGTCAGATGCCCTAAGCTACGGCATTGGATCGCCGTTGTCAACGTTGACAACGGCGATTGAACTGTCAAGCAGACGACACAGAGAACAAAGAAGAAGCATCCTCAAAGACAAACTAATCAAGATTTCAAAGCTAGCCACAGAAGAAAACGCAAACAGTTGTGTGGTCAACCTATCGAAGCAACATCTAACGACAACAGAATTACAACTGCTCCAAAAAGGATTAAACTACAACACGAAGGACGCTTCAAAACTGGAATTCTTCGCGGCATTAGAGTCATCGCTCAAAACGGCAGGAATAAGTGAAGAAACTCAACAAGAAATAAGACAAACCATAGTACCACTAACTCGACGGAAGAGAGACAGCAACCAACTAACAGCACAACAACGAAAAGCTCTGAAGAAACTCAAAACCAGAGAAGATATAGTCATAGTTCCAGCGGAAAAAGGACGCATAACAGTAATCATGGACAAGGAGGAATATATCAAGAAAGCCGAGGATCTACTTCAGGACAGAAGCGTATATAAACCAGTCGACGCAAACCCTATAAAAAAGTTGGACAATCAAATCTCAAGGACTCTAAATAGGCTTGTCAAAACAGGACAAATATCAAAACAAGATCAATGGAGAATGAAATCCAATGGACCAACAATTCCACGATTCTACGGTAGGCCAAAACTCCACAAACCTAACATTCCACTACGTCCTATTGTATCCCTCCCTGGAACCCCGACCTACAACTTATCAAGAGGAATCTCAAGGACATTAAAACATCTGGTCGATGAATCCAACTACTCCATTAAGTCTGCCACAGAATTCTTGGATAAACTCAAGAGGATTCAAATTGACAACGACGAAATGATGATATCCTTCTACGTAACAGTCTTATTTACCTCAATAGAACCAAGCTTAGCTAAAGAAACTACGGCATTGGAGCAAGCATTTCGCATATCATGCCTGATGGGTCAAAGAAGGCACAATCTCGCATGCACCAAAGTCTTTAACTACAACAGAATGTAAATATAGTCAGATTGAGAAAGAAGAAGAATTGTCAATTATTTTTGCTGTAAAAAAAATTTCACAAGATGATATTTGGACGCAGCTTCACACTCTTAACTGATCTATAAGTAAAACTGTAGTTGTATACTCTGTAATTAGTGTCCAACTTTTTAATAAGTATGTAAAATTTTGAAAGTTCACTGAAATTCTCATGTGATTGTGCAATTTTTTTTTTCAAGATAGATGTTGGTTGTTGTTTTATACTACCTATTAAAAGACTAGATTTTTATCTAGTAATTCTACTATAAAAACTGAAGGTCCAATCAATGTTCAAGGTTACTCCGGCCATATTGGAAATATATAAATAAATATGTGATTACATTTTTATCCTTGTTCATTTATATATATATATATCAAGAAGAAGTTCAATTTATTTGACTTCATTGTCTATAGAATCTATATCGTCATGGCAGATATTGTTAAGTCTAATATGCCTGAAGGAATGAAAGCATTCGCTAAAGCTGTAATTGTTGAAGCTTTCCATAAATCTACTGACAATAATGAAAGAGTTGATCATATTCTAAAGTATTTCGACGTATTCAAAGATTACAATTTCCAATGTACTTTGAAGCCAATCATAAAAGAGTAGTTTTCAACATTATTTTATTATTTTTTCTTATAATGGTAGCAAATTAATATGAAATAGTGATTTTTTTCATTGTATCATGCACATTGTTAAAGTGAATAATTTAAAAAAGGAAATAATATAAGAAAAATTTTTTTAATTTTTGTGAATCAAACAGACATTATTACTTGTAAAATACATCAGTAGTCATTGTGATTATCACAGATATCGAGTTGATTTCTAATACATTTCTGTTTATTTGCACGAGTGAAGGAGTCATGGATGCGCGCACTGTTGAGGAGTCCCATAACAGGACGAAACGACCATCGTCCAGTGCTTCCAGGTTTTACAATAGTGGTGTAATGCAAAAATTACCTGTGCTTACTAGTCACTAGCTTCGTGAGGAGAATCTTCTCCGAGTGCTAGTGGGAAGACGTCGTGACCAGTGAAGTTCAATCTGTTCTGGTGTAGACAGTAACTAACGAAGACTGTATATGAGGTTGCGCAACTCCGTGAATTTGATCAAGTTAGACATTAACACCGTTAGATATCGGCTCGTTGGTCCGATGGTTAGGCGTTCGCGCGAAAACACCGAAGATCCTGGGTTCAAATCCTGTGAGGAGCAGGAGTCGTGGATGAGCGCACTGTTCAGGAGTCACATAACAGGACGAAATGGCTATGGTACAGTGCTTCCAGGATTCTAATGGTGAACTAACAATGATCGATTCATGGTTTCAAAAAATGTGTAACTTAACAATATTCACAACCCCCGTAATGCATATTCAATTATTCCTTGCTATTTTTATATTATTTAATTTCCTGAATTTCAGGGATGATGTTCTTCGTCTGATCGATTTTAAACCGCATGAAGAATATTATTGGATTGCGATTGTGTTAGATCGTGTGATTACATTCTTAGCAGATAATCGCCTTGAAATACCAATTTAATGAAAGAGGATTATTTTTTTTGCATGCGTTAAATTCAGTTGTTAATGAAAGACAAAAATACGGTTAATTAATACAAGAACTTATGAAATGATTGTATTCAGTGATTTTTCTTTTGATAATCATCATAAACTGAAAGTGTAAACAAGAAATTAATAATACAAAAACAAGTTTCATGTTTATTAGTGGAAAATTCTAACAATGGTTCGTTCCATTCAATATTATTCATCATTTTCTCAATGTTCGTTCAATGTTCTCACTCTGTTCATCAAATAGAATGTGGAGTGAAACAGTCGGTGAAGCAGTAGTAGTTAATGTTCATTCATGTGTTAGAAGAACACGTTGGTTAGAACACACGTTGGTACCGTATGCATAATCAACCGTCAATTCACTCGATTTAGTGTGATAGGCTGAGAAGAAGAAGAAGCTACGAGCGTCCACACCAAAACATGGCACATATCCACCATCCTTAAAGTCACTCACTCACAACTGCATTCATTCATGTGTTATCAGGTGTACATTCGTCTGAATAGATTCCACCACACGATCGTAACATGTGATATAAGAGACTTGGAATGATATGGCTGAAAATCAGTTGCAATGGCTTAGATGCATCATCTTTTCTTTGCTTCTTGTCAAATCCATATCATCTGAATTGTTGATGAATGTGATCAGTGAGTGCATTATGGAATTGATTGCACTGTGATATACTTAATTCTCAAATCGAATGTGCGATCTTTAAGCTTTTCGATCTTTAAGCTAATACTGCCATCACCTCTAACGGTATGCCAATCGAACTATGTGTACTGATGAACTGATGGACTGATAAATCCACTGAATGTTTCGATATTCATGAAATCGCTGTTGATTAGGCGGCTTCTGCTAAAGTTCCAGTGATCGGTGCGATTGAGTATAGTTGAATGTTTGTTTGGTTTGTGAAATTTCGACCTACCGTTGTATCATGGAATCAATGGTGAATTGGATTTCTTGATTCTGCAATGATCTTGAGTTTGATATTTGTCGTGCATTGATTGACATACTTGTTCAGATTCTTGTCGAGATTTGGCTGTTCATCCCTTTTTTATCGGATTTGTGTCCACTGGTTTATATGCACTAGCATGTTCAAACAGTTGATGGATTTTCGTGACAATTCTTAAAATGTTGAATCATATAATTATTTGAGTCGACAGTTTCCGATGACCTTAACCAAACAAATTTCACCTGAGTTTGATGTGCGGTAACTGAATGTGCAGTGAAGGAGAACACAGGTGAGGGCAACCGGATTGTATTTAACGAAAATTACAGAGTTACTCAGTAAAATTGGAAAACCATATCGTAAACGGTTAATTTGCAAATCTTCAATCCATTATCTGACATTTCACTATTCATGCGTTTGTTTCATACAAATTCCATTGTGTTCTCACTCTTCCTTTCATTGATCTTCCCCCATCTTCTGCTGCCAGTCATTACGTTTACACTCGCGTCATATACTACTTATAAGTAGCGCGCACCACAAATGGAATATTAATTTTATATAATATTTCATTTCCCTATCATGGGCCAACAGGTTATTATGCCATGATTGATATATCTAACACACCTACCAAAATGTGACTATACAGAAAGAATTCTTCTGTTGTAAATAGGTTTTTAATTTGTTGCATTATTTATAATTATGATGATAATTATATTGAATTATTGTGATAGATTCGCACACATGGATGACAGTTGACAAACTCATTGCATGTTAGTATCACTCACTGTCAAGCAATGTTGGTGCTTTCACACTTTTCCTTTCGCCTTAATATCGACCACATTGTGATTATGTGAAAATCACATAACTGAGGATGCAGAGAATAGATTGGACAGTAATGAAACTGCAGGACTATCTGAACTTCTCAGAATATATTTCGGTTCTATCTAACACGTGACAACAAACACTAGTGAAGACGATCAGTGAAGCTACGGAAGCTTTAACTGTAGGTGTCACATTACACTAGGATGAAATCGACATCCTCCAACATGAGACAAATTAGGTGAATGAGAATATTGAAAGAGTACAAATATTTCTACAGTTAAAAAATATCTGGAACTCCGAACAACTTTCAAACAAATCCAAAATCAGGATTTTCAATACAAATGTGAAGACAGTTCTAATGTATGGAGCGGAAACTAGGAGAACTACGAAAGGCATCATCCAGAGGATACAAGTGATTATGAACAGTTGTCTACGCAAAATACTTCGGATTCGTTGGCCAGACACCATCAGCGACAACCTACTGTAGGAGAGAACAAACGAGATTCCAGTGGAGGAGGAAATCAGGATGAAGCGTTGGAAGTGGATATGACATACATTACGAAAAGCACCTAACTGCATCACGAGACAAGCCCTCACATGGAACCCTCAAGGTGAAAGGAAAAGAGGAAGTCCAAAGAACACATTACGCCAAGAAATATAGAAAGATATGAGAGGAATGAACAAACATTGGACAGAAGTGGAGAGGGAAGCCGAGGACAGAGTTGGTTGGAGAAAACTGGTGGGCGGCCTATGCTACATTGGGGGTAACAGGCGTAAGTAATATCAGTAAGTTATGATTCATCAATTGATCTTCTACTTGAACACAAATATTTACTTTGCATGATGTTCTCAGGATCGTTTTTTATCATAAGTGCTTATGCTGCTTACAACTTTTTTTATTTGATTCACAATGTTTAATGAATTAGAGTTGAACAATTACTCTGATCACTAACAAATACTTATATAGTTATTTCTTCTAGCAAATGAAATTGTTTTGCTAGGTTCACTAGGTGTGCCTAAAACTATTACCGCTTCCCATTAGTCGATAAACTAGAACGAGACAATGAACCAGCGTCCAGGTAGGCTCCCTTGAATCCCAAACTGTTAAACAGAAGTCTTGGTAAGCGTAGAAATTATATTCTACAAACACCCAGCAAGCACAATGATCTCAAGCAAAGAAATTGCGTTTATTTATACATCATTGTAACGTCCTTGGGACAGTCACAAAAATGGCACTCTAAAATAACACAACAGCCAATCACAGCTTAGTCTTTTCCTGGTGGGAAATGTGATCTCAAGGTCAACTGATCAGCCCATGAAATAGATCCAAAATCAAGACAACAATCAAGCGAGTTCTGGAGATCTAACATCCTCAACAGCAATTTAAGTAACACAGCATATTTATAGCTTGTGGTGGTTGAAATTAGACGACAGGAAACCGTGAACCTAGGTTTCGCGACATGTAGTACTCTGCAAGAAGCTGTTACTGTAATCTTGAGGTAGCTGATACTGCCTAGGCAATTCGATTCCGTGTTACCCTGAGTGGCATTAAGACTGCCCGACAAATCACGATATCTAGATTGATGGTTTCTTGTCTACTTCCTCTGACCACAGCTTTACATTCAATATAGTGTACGGAATGTTCAGTTACCTAGATTAGTGAGCCTATCGCAATATGTTCGATAGGATTCGATCATCATTGAGTGATCAACGTGTCTATCGATTCCCAATATTATACTTTGCATTCAATGTCTCAGCAAAATAGATGCCGATGAAAAGAATGAACTGTTTTCCCGTGAAATGTAGTTGCAGCTGAATCGTCGCCGGTATTCAAATTTATTCTGAACACAAAGGATCAAGTCTATTTATTCTGAATAATAATGAATTCCTAGAAGTGCACACTTATGATTTACTTAACATTGGACTGAAGTCTTACAGGTGAGTAAGTAAACAAGATACTATCCAATCTGAAGTCGTCAATCAGGGCTTTTAATCCCATTCGTTTGGTGATATTAGACCGATTTCATTCTGTTTCCACTGAACTGCTGTCATGTCGTCAACCTGATCGATAATAGATTATTTTTAGAGAACAATAAAGATTGACTGAATAATGAAGTGCAAATATAGTGAGTTTTGTTATCTTGAAAACAAACTGACATAAAAATTTAAATAACCTTTTAGAATGCCAAATTAGAACGCTCTGCTGACCTAATTATATAATTTGAAACTGTAGTGTTGTTTGTAAGTTAACAATTTCACATAAACTGATAGTCACCTACAGAACTGTAAAATCAATAAATTTATCCAGAATATCATGAGCGTTGTTTAAATAAAAAATTTTTTTTTAATTTTCCACTGCTTAAAATGCTGAATCTCTACAACAAAATTCACTCATTCACTAATCCCTATCTTCCTCATCGGAGTAGCGTCAGTGTGATTCAATAGATGAGATTTTGTCTCTTAACTGATCACTACACTAATTTGAAATTATTGTAACGAAGGAAGATGGTATGATCACTTGAGTTTGTAATTCCGATTACGACTGTTGCTACTACTGACCTTCTACTACTAATAGTAATAAAACTACTACTGTGGTGTGAGTTACTTATAAGTAGTATATGACGTGAGTGTCAACGTGATGTCTGGCAGCAGCAGAAGATGGGGGAAGATCAAGAAAGGAAGAGTTAGAAAACAATGGAATTTGTATGAAACGCATGAATAGTGACGATGGATTGATGTTTTGCAACAGGAACAGTCCAGTTCGATGGATGATGGACTGATATTTTGCAAATTAACGATTTGGTGTCGCTGCCTCCACACAGGATGAAGAGACCATGGCCTCGGGAGTTTGAAGACAGAGATGTAAGGAACTTCTTGAAGGAGTTCGAGGCTGTGGCGGAGCTGGTCGGGGTCAAGGAACGGAAGGCGAAGGCGGTGGTGCTGGGGACTATACTAAGAGGCAGGGCGAGAGCGGTGTACGATAGTGTGGAGGACGCTGACTGGAAGGCGGTGACGGAAAGGCTGCTGTTGGAGTTCGACAGCCCGGCGGATAGGCAGGACGCGCTGCAGAAGTTCCGAGAGGCGCGGCTGTCGGTGGACGGCGACCCACTCGTGCTGGCCGTGGAGTTGACGAGATTGCTGCGCCGGGGTCTGCCGAATTTGGATGAAGAGTCGCAGGCACAGCTGCTAGCCCCGCAATTCATTGAAAGTGTGCCTGCAGAGGTTGGCCAACAGTTGAGACTGGTGAACGCGGCACAACCAATGGACGTCACCGAGCTGGCGAAAGTAACAAGACAACTGATGAACTCAACAGTCGCCTCGGTGGCATGTGAGAGACAGGCTGACGATGTCGTGAAGAAGATAGAAGAATTACAACGAGAGGTGGCAGCGTTACGAATAAAGGGTGAAAGAAATAATAAATGCTACATTTGCGGAGGAACCGGACATTGGAAGAGGAATTGCCCAACAAGACGAAGACGTAAATATTTTAGACCCTACACAAGTTGTTCTTTATGTCTTTCGAAACTGGGGGTCTCGGCATTAGTAGATAAGGGGGCGGTCTATGCGAGAGTAGGGATAAACGAGCGAGAGGTAGTTTGCCTGATTGATACAGGGGCGGCAGTTTCGTTAATAGACAAAGAGCGGTGTAGAGGTATCAGGCCGAGTGCATTAGTTGTTAACACCATCGGCGGCCACGTGTTAAAAATCCTCGGAGTCTCAAATGATATCGTGAAAATCGGCAGTTCGAAAATACAGTTTCCCTTTGTAGTGACTACGAACTTGTCGAGACCAATACTAGGAGCAGATTTCTTGAGAGAAGTAGGAGCAATTATTGATACAAGAAGTAAGAAGGTGATTACAAAGTACGGCACACTGACAATACATGAAAGCAGTGAGGTGGCTGAGGTTAGAGTAGCAAAAGAGGACATTGGAAAGAAACAGAACATTAACGAGGTGCTCACAAAATATAAGAAGTTGTTCACGGGAGACGGAGAACCGTACGGGTTTTGTAATAAAGTCAAACATGAAATTCCGATAAAGAACGAAGAAGTAACCATCTTCACAACACGACGGGTCCCCGTACATTTGGAAGCTGAGATAAACCAGCAGGTACAGGAGATGTTAAAAGCAGGTATAATTGAAGAAGCAGATAGCCCGTACAGCTCACCGGTACTTTTGGTAAAGAAGCCAAATGGAAAGTATAGATTCTGTGTTGACTTTAGAGAACTGAATAACGTGACAAAAATAAAACCATGTGCAATGCCAACAATAGCGGAGACATTAGATCGTCTACAGAGTGCTACGGTGTTCACAGTGTTAGATTTACGGTCGGGCTATTGGCAGCTACCAATAAAAGACAGTGATCGCAGCAAAACGGCATTTATCGTACGGGAGAAGCAGTATCAGTTTAAACGAATGCCCTTTGGATTGGCGGGCGCACCCTTTACGTTTCGAAGACTAATGACATTGCTGCTCAGAAACCTGGAGAATGTCGAGGTTTATGGCGATGATTTGGTCGTATATAGTCGTACAGAGGCAGAACATGTGAGGCACGTGGAGGCGGTCCTAAGGCGAATTGATGAGTTTGGTTTACGAATTAACAAAGACAAGTCTCAGATAGCGAAAAGAAGCGTCACGTTGCTGGGGCATAAAGTAGGCAATGGAGAAATAAAACCACTGCCGGAGAAGATTCTAACGATAAAGAATATTGCAGTTCCCAACTCAAAAAGGAAGTTAAGACAGTTCCTGGGAAGAGCGGCGTTCTACAGCAGATTCATGAAGAACTTCAACGATATAGCAGCACCTCTATATAAAGTGCTAAGCAATGCGAAGTTTACGTGGACAGAGACCGCTCAACAAACTTTCGACCGAATCAAAGAGCTGTTAGATGACCGCCAAATGACGCTGAGACTGCCGGAACCCGAGAAGCCATTTACAGTGACCACTGATGCGAGCGATCACGGTATAGGTGCGGTCTTGAGGCAGTCTGACAGAGTGGTAGAGTATGCCAGCCGTGTCCTTACGCCGACAGAACAGAAGTATTCCACAGTAGAAAAAGAGTGTTTAGCGATTGTATGGGCGGTAGACAAATGGAGACCGTATCTACTGGGTCGGCGATTTCACATCGAGACGGATCATAAGCCCCTACAATGGTTGAAAACAGCAAAAGACCCTCGGGGGAAGTTGGCTCGATGGATGCTACGTCTGCAGGAGTATGATTTCAGCATCGGGCATGTGCCAGGGGAGGAAAATGTAATGGCAGATTATTTGTCAAGACCGGACACCGAAGCCGAACTTCCAGAGATAGCGTGTGCAGTTAACGGCCTAGAGGGAGATCCCCTAGAACTCGTCCGGCATCAGAAAGCCGACCCTAACCTTCGGGAGGTAATCAGAGTGATAAAAGAGGGAGAAGATGTTGACAAGAGTGGAACATATAAAGAATTAACAGTGTTGCTGAGGCAGAAGGAGAGACTGAGAGTGAACGGATACGGAGCCTTGACCTGGCGGGATGATGACGAGAATTGGGTAGCAATAATCCCAAAAGATCTGCGCCAGGACATGATTCGTGAATGTCACCAGGTAGCGCACACAGGTATTGCACGGACAACTGATTTGCTGCGACAAAGTGCGTACTGGCCAGGTATGAGAGACGATGTTGCACGATATGTATTAGCGTGCCAGCGATGTCAACTAATGAAAGGGGATCGATGCATACGACCGCCATTGCAGTCAATTCCAGTAACAGCAGTTGGTGATTTGTGGTCAGTAGATATTATGGGACCGTTCCCACAGACGACAAGTGGTAACCAGTACCTGCTGGTGATGACTGAGCATGCCACACGATGGGTAAATGCCGTGCCGATGGCGGACCAACGTGCAAGGACGGTGACGGAAGCGGTAATGCGGCACATTGTGGCTGACCATGGGATACCAAAGATAATATTAACCGATCAAGGTCCCTGTTTCGAGAGTGATGAGTTCAAGTCCCGTCTAAAGCAGTTAGGTATCAAGAGAGTACGAACAACGCCATATCATCCACAGACGAATGGGTTAACGGAAAGGAATAACCGAACGCTAAAGGAATGGCTAGCATCTAAAGGGGGTGACTGGGAGAAAGAATTACCATTAATCTTACTGGCACATCGGGCCTCGGAACAGGGAACAACCAGGAAGTCACCGTTCCAGCTGATGTATGGCAGACGGCCGAGACTACCAACGCATGATAAAACCTGGCCGCAACAACAGAGATGGAATACAACAAGACTGAGAACAGAGCGGAGACAAGCAATCAGGAATGTGAGAGAGAAACAAACATCAGACATGGAAAAGTCAGAACAGGAGAGAAAGAACTGGAGACCGTTTGAAGTGGGAGACCAAGTGAAGTGTAGAGAACGGAAATGTACCACAGGAAGAGGGCCAGGGTCAGGCAAGCTGATCCCGAAGTGGGAGGGACCGTACGTAGTAACCGAGAGGCGCGGCGCAGTGTATACGATCCAGAAAGGAAACAAACAGAAACGCGTGAATGCCAGTGAACTCCAAAGGTGGTTCCAAGTGCGCCAAGAGGGCGAGCCACAAACACTGATAAAGAAGACGGCTGTACGGAGATCAGAAAGGCTGAGAGAGCGACTTGTTAAAGGGGGGACGAGTGTGGTGTGTGCTACTTATACGAACGATATAAGTAGTATAAGAATGGACGTGAAAGAAGAAGTCTTACGGTCAGAAGAGGAAAACGGAAAGCAAATAGAGCAAAATCAAGAAAGAAATAGAGCACCGACAGGAAGTAAAGGAAGCAACAGCAGGAATGGAAGAAGGCTGGAGCGTTGGAAGTCAGGACTCAAAGATGGTGTGCAAATGGAGTGTTCAATGTAATGTTATCGTTTTTAATTGACTAAGAGTGTAAATTAGCCAAATACAATCTATCGAGCCTGCCTCACTCTTCTCAGCACCACACTCAACCCCCCCTTCTAATAAGCTGTCGTCCAGGGACCTTGGTCAGTTAATATCACCTTCCGTATTCCGTAACGCGCTACAATATGCCGGATTGCTACTTCGGTCATTGTTCTTGCCCGCTGGTCTGGAATAGGTACGGCATCTATCCAACGTGTAGCGTTTACTAGTTCCCGCTGCTGGACACGACGGCAGGCACACTCTCGATGAATGGCGACGCCAACAACTGTGCCTCCGACTCCTCATCGATACTCAGCAGCGCACGGCGCGGCAACATTGTGATCTCCACAGCCATCACCAACGGGTCACCATCAGCAGACAGCCTCGCCAACCGGAACCTCTGCGGTGCCTGCCCCCTGTCCACCGGGCTGCCGAACTCCATCATCAGACTCCCGGTGACCGTCTCCCACGCTGTCTTCCCGGCGGCACCTTCCAGGCTGTCGTATACCGCCTTCGTCTCACCTCCCCGCAGCGTCCCCAGCACCGCCAACTCTGCCCCGTATCCCGTCACACCCACCAGCTCCACCGCGGCCTCAAACTCCTCCAGGAAGCTCCACAAATCTCCGTCCTCCTA
>OX103971.1:83469257-83541802 GCA_944470395.2 Schistosoma turkestanicum | reverse complement strand
AACAAGTACTGATTCTATGTGTAACATCAGTAGTATATTCATGCAGTATAGAAAATGAATATGATAACGGATTTGTAATAGTCAAGTCATAGAATGAAAAGATTTCTAATAGGTGCTCAAACAAGTCAGTCATGAAAAATTACTAAACTGATGACAAATGACAACACAATAACCGATATTCATCAGATCGAGAATTTCTTGATTTTCCCTTTCGATTTACACTTCTCATGTTATGAAATGAACACATGGAGATTTTGTCAGTTCGACGTTCCAACCTTAAACAACCAAATAACAATGACACTACACTTCCATTGAACTCAACAACTGTTTAATGGATCATTGTTTAATATAATTGACATTTTGAAATGAGGTTTGTCTTATGTATTTCACAATGTTCAAAACTATTTGGCTTGATTTGCAGTCAGTATTAGAGAGTGAACTGTGTTTGACACTCCAGATTACTGAACATGTTACTTATTTACTTACTTACTTACGGCTGTTACCCCCAATGGAGTATAGGCCGCCCACCAGTTTTCTTCAACCAACTCTGTCCTGGGCTTCCCTCTCTAGTTCTGTCCAATTTTTGCTCATTCCTCTCATATCCTTCTCTATTTCTCGGCTTAATGTTTTTCTTCGCCTTCCTCTTTTCCTTTTGCCTTGAGGGTTCTATGTGAGGGCTTGTATCGTGACGCAGTTAGGAGCTTTTCGTAGTATGTGTCCTATCCACTTCCACCACTTCTTCATGATTTCCTCCTCCACTAGAATCTGGTTTGTTTTCTCCCACAGTATGTTGTTGCTGATAGTGCCTGGCCAACGAATCCGAAGTATTTTGCATAGACAACTGTTAATAAACACTTGTATCTTCTGGATGATGGCTTTGGTATTTCTCCAAGTTTCCGATCCATACAGTTGAACTGTCTTGAACATGATACCTTCATATAAAACAGAAAACGCAAACATCACTTTAAACAAAAAATACTTATTAGAAGAAATCCAAACGTGTATAGAGACAACAATGTAAAAAGTAGCGATATGTGCATAAGTAATGTGGAATCTGAACTACACAAACAAAAATTTTGTTTTCTACGAAATATCTAGAAAAGAAAACACTGTCAATGAAACAACAAGGAAACGTTAGATAAACAGCCAGTTATTATTTGCATAAATTTGATTGTCAGTTATTCTGAACACACAACAGTATACTACAATTAAGATATAAATCAGTGTTGAGATTTGAAGTCAACATTCTGTTAAAATATTTTCTATGCTGAATAGCAATTGAGGTTCAATGATAGCGGGAAGGGGCACAAACGACTCAGAATATGTGACTACATAGTGACCAGAATAAAATATGATCAGTGAAGCGCATTCAGTTGATAATCAAATCACGATCAAAAATGAAATAAACTGAGGAGATAAATAGGATTTCTCTCTGAATTAGAGACATGGGAGTTAAGTTACAAAAATTACTACAAAGTAACTATGAAAACAGTTCTCTTCATGAAAATACGAAACACGTTTCGGATGGATGATTATAACAACTGAAGGAAACTTCAAAGGTTTAACATTTGCTCATATTGGATTAACACAGTGTTACACTGCATCGAAAATATACTTCGCAATATCTATAAAGTCTTCATAAGTTTATTTGCACAATTTTCTATAAAAATTTTCGATGCATGTTCATAACAAATTCGAATGGAATCCTTTTATTGAAGAACTCATACTTCACTTTGTAAATTTATCATACAATATTAGGACAGAGTGATGGAATTGTCAGTTCAGATTCGATAGTGTTAGAGGTTATGACAGTTTCAGTGAAGATGAAGAATCATAGAAATCCAACAGATGATTGTAAAAGTCTATCTCATGAGAAAAAAATTCTAGAAAGACATTGATCAAGTTCATGACGAAATCTGAAGATTTTAATTTCAGAGAAAACAAACAATGCATGCATCTGCCTGCGTCATCGAAAATGATTTTCAGCCATGTGGATTCAAGTCCATCATCACCAGTTCCGATCGTCTAGCATAATCCAATTTGGATCGTTCCATTCACAATGACTTCACAAATGAAGATGGTACCACAAACAGCAAATGGGTAATCTTTACAAACAAACATTGATCATTCCATTTGCCTGTGATTTGCACGCCCTCGATTTCTTCTAGTCCATCCACTACTTCAGACAACATCAGTCACCAACGAATTCGGTGGTTGATTAGCCACACATCACACATGTTCCTACCAACTCAACTGATCAACAATCACTATTTCAACGAATGATTCTCCATCCTTAACTAGGGCCATCTGCACAAGTCAACTATTTCCTGCTTACTCATTTCTCTCAGAATGCACCAGCAATGATTACAAGACACCTATGATTAAATAACATCAACCTACAAATATTCTCTTACTGGTCATCCTTCAAACACGTAAATGAAGACGGAACGGACAGCTGCTCAATAAACTCGTCGTTTCGTTACGATAGTACACTGAAGATATCCCGCACACATCATTTGTGAATTCGCAAAATCGCTATTGAGATTCATGAATCCATGCTGAGATTTTGTCACACACCGAATCGTCAACGCTGACGAGATGTCAACGAACAGTGAAGCGATCAGTACACTCAACTACCTCTCTCCTACTTACTCATAACTATTTCAGATGACAAAAAACAAGCTTATTCTGAATTGTCACATTTCGCTTGTTTGTTGAACAAAAGTCTTCTATTGAATGCAACAAACACACAAATGTATTTTTATTCTTTTTAAATTACAAGTATAACGATGTGGAAAATTATGGTTCATTCGGAGGGTAAAACGATTCTTACATCTCCCACAAACACAACACAATCTTCCAACATCATGGTTATCATTAAATGCTTTTCCACTGGTTTCAATTCCAATAGATATTTGTACAAACTGAAATTCAAAAAAAAACAGAATGGAAGGAAAATCAATCTTGTATGAGCTCAACGTGAATAAATGAATGAATATATACCAATGACAGTCAATGTGTATAATTTGCTCATTCAATTATATCATCATTATATTTCGGTGATAATCAATCTGATTCCCAATGGCTTCCTGATATAGTTTCCAAATGAACTAATTAGTATAATAGTGTGTAACATGAATCAAAGAAAATGATCACCACATCATTCATATTAGATCGATATCCAAACACGGCTTACAGACAACAAACAATACATTTACGAATCACATCACGGTATCCAATGGACAGTTAGGGACGAAGTTGGATTTCTCAGATAACCTGGCTGCTCTATCGCACACTCAACAACAAATGTAAGAGAAGACAACCAACAATCACCCCATCATATTAGATCGATATGCAAATACTGCTTACAGACAACAAACAATATATTTACAAATCACATTAAAAATCAATCAATCAGTCAAATAATGTTGTACATACTCGGATGATTTTTTCGGGATGACACATCTGTAATAGCTGGTGGGATCGACACTCTGTTCACGTGTCTTTTTAGTGAATTTATCCTCAATATGTTTTGTTCTCTCTTCAATGTCAGGATAATCTGCGAACGCTCCTCGAACTAGCCAAACTGCAAATGATTTCATCTCTTCCGACATATTACTCTGTAAAACTTCACACATGACGAGAAAGCAATGTAAAATTTAATTGAATTTCCGAATGAAACCACTAAGACTGAAAAATCCAAGTATTTATATCTACAGAAACAATGAGGTGACCTTAACACATTGATTGGATATTCATTCATGTTAGTGTAACCTTGTTTATATGTCTATATGGAAATATCATTGTACTTTAATAGGTAGACTTTTATGTGTAAATAGCAGTGTAGATTACACACTACACACAACTACAAATTGAATGATCTTTTTTGTCAACTTGCACATACACCACAATCACATGAGAATTTCATTGAACTTTTAACAGGTCCTATATAAAATTGCTACAACGTATATTTATAAAGTACACAACTGTAGTATTTTCTCCATTTATGTAAACAATGTCATCACTCGCTCACACACACAGAATACACCGAGGGAATTGGCCAATCACAGAACCATATCATCAAATAAATCGTATTCTGAATCACATTCACATCATATCATTCATTCTAGGATTGGTTAAATACTTTCAATGCTTGAAATGCTCAACTGTACTAGGAAATTCAAACATTCATTGATTGATTTCATCAGTCGATTATTTTTTACTGAAATTGATATCTTCTTCATGATATGTTCGTCGATTTTTTAACGAAGATGAGGTTGGGTATTGTTTTTTGATTGATTGACTGAGAGTTTGAGTAGTTGTGTTGATTTATCGATCAATGTGACCAATTTGAAAGAAGTGTGATAAACGAAATTAGCAGGATTCGCTGGATTTTTGATTCCTACGACGACAACAACAACTGCTACCACTGTAGTCGACTACGGAAGCAACGGAAGCGCGCATGGGTTCAAGTTAATTACACTTTAAGTCCGTTACCCGACACCAGTGATTCCCCGTTAACACGGCGCAAAAGTCCCATTTTGGCGAGTAAATGCTTGTGTACTCGCCATCGCCCTCACCGCATATTTATCGTTTATTTTACATGCACGACGATCGCACTGATGCTAGATACCTGGTAGGGTTAGGTGCCCGGATCTCTGTCAGACCGAATGGTAGCAGCAAGTCTCAAGCTACGATGGTTCGATTACGCGCTGCGAAAATCTTAGTCATCCCTACCTATGGCACAAGACAGCTTGCGGTCAACCTGGGTAACCGACGACGTCGGACGTTCATCACTTCCGATATTTCCACAGCTGTACTCGGTATCGATTTGCTACAGCACGAATTGCTAGTCCTGAAATCGATATCTTCAGTGTTTATAAGGTATCGTCCAGTCAATAATGTAACTCTGTACTTTTAATTATCATATTTTCAATTAGAGTTATGGAGATTAGTGCTGTTTTTACACATTTGAAAGCATCAATCAATCATTGTTAGACCACCATTAGAAACCTGGGAGCACTGAAAGGCGGCCGTCTCGTCCTAGTATGGCATTCATCAGCAGTGCGCATCCACGACTCCTGCATCTCGCAGGATTCGATCCCGGGACCTTCGGTATTGTGCACAAACGCCTAACCATCGGACCACTGGACCGGCATTCAACGGTGTTAATGTTTAACTCTGACTGATCTAGGGATTTAGCGCTACGTCAACCATTTGTCTTTGCTAGTAGTTCCTGCCTATACCCGACAAGGTTGAACTTCACTGGTCACGTCGTCTCAACTAGAACTCCGAGAATTTTAGAGTACGATTCATTGATGATATGGTTCTGTGATTGGCCAACTCTCTCTGTGTATTCTGTGTGTGTGAGCGATGACATTGTTTACATAAATGAAGAAAATACTACAGTTGTGTACTTTATAAATATACGTTGTAGCAATTTTATATAGGACCTGTTAAAAGTTCAATGAAACTCTCGTGTGATTGTGGTGTATGTGCAAGTTGACTAAAAAGATCATTCAATTTGTAGTTGTGTAATTAGTCTATCCATACTGCTTTTTACAAATAAAAGTCTACCTATTAAAGTACAATGATATTTCCATATAGACATATAAATAAAGGTTTACTAACATCATGAATGAATATCCAATCAATGTGTTAAGGTCACCTCATTGTCTCTGTAGATATAAATACATAGATTATTCACTTTTAGTGGTTTCATTCGGAAATTCAATTAGTTTTTTCATTGCTTTCTCGTCATGTGTGAAGTTTTACAAAGTAATATGACGGAAGAGATGAAATCATTTGCAGTTTGGCTAGTTCGAGGAGCGTTCGCAGATTATCCTGACATTGAAGAGAGAACAAAATATATTGAGGATAAATTCACTAAAAAGACACGTGAACAGAGTGTCGATCCCACTAGCTATTACAGATGTGTCATCCCGAAAAAATCATCCGAGTATGTACAACATTATTTGATTGATTGATTGATTGATTTTTAATGTGATTTGTAAATGTATTGTTTGTTGTCTGTAAGCCGTGTTTGGATATCGATCTAATATGAAAGATGTGGTGATTGTTGGTTGTCCTCTCTGGCATTTGTTGTTGAGTGTGCGATGTAGCAGCCAGGTTATCTGAGAAGTCCAACTGCTTACCTAACTGTCCATTGGATATCGTGATGTGATTTGTAAATGTATTGTTTGTTATCTGTAAGCCGTGTTTGGATATCGATCTAATATGAATGATGTGGTGATCATTTTATTTCATTGATTTCACACACTATTATACTCATTAGTTCATTTGGAAACTATATCAGGAAGCTACTGGGAATCAGATTGATTATCACCGAAATATAATGATGTTATCAATGAATGAGCAAATTATACACATTGACTGTCATTGGTATATATTCATTCATTTATTCACGTTGAGCTCATACAAAAGTAATTTTCCTTCCATTCTGTTTTCTTTTGAATTTCAGTTTGTACAAATATCTATTGGAATTGAAACCAGTGGAAAATCGTTTAATGATAACCATGATGTTGGAAGATCGTGTTGTGTTTGTGGGTGATGTAAGAATCGTTTTACCCTCCGAATGAACCATAATTTTCCACATCGTTATACTTGTAATTTAAAAAGAATAAAAATACATTTGTGTGTTTGTTGCATTCAATAGAAGACTTTTGTTCAACAAACAAGCGAAATGTGACAATTCACAATAAGCTTGTTTTTTGTCATCTGAAATAGTTATGAGTAAGTAGGAGAGAGGTAGTTGAGTGTACTGATCGCTTCACTGTTCGTTGACATCTCGTCAGCGTTGACGATTCGGTGTGTGACAAAATCTCAGCATGGATTCATGAATCTCAATAGGGATTTTGCGAATTCACAAATGATGTGTGCGGGATATCCGTGTACTATCGAAACGAAACGACGAGTTTATTGAGTAGCTGTCTGCTCCTTCTTCATTTACATGTTTGAAAGATGACCAGTAAGAGAATATTTGTAGGTAGATGTTATTTGATCATAGGTGTCTTGTAATCATTGCTGGTGCATTGTGAGAGAAATGAGTAAGCAGGAAATAGTTGACTTGTGCAGATGGCCCTAGTTTAGGATGGAGAATCTTTCGTTGAATTAGTGATTGTCGATCAGTTGAGGTGGTTGGAGCATGTGTGATGTGTGACTAATCAACCACCGAATTCGTTGGTGACTGATGTTGTCTGAAGAAATCGAGGGCGTGCAAATCACAGGCAAATGGAATGATCAATGCTTGTTTGTAAAGATTACCCATTCGCTGTTTGTGGTACCATCGTCATTTGTGAAGTCACTGTGAATGGAACGATCCATGTTGGATTATGCTAGACGATCGGAACTGGTGATGATGGACTTGAATCGACATGGCTGAAAATCATTTGCGATGACGCAGGTAGATGCATGCATTGTTTGTTTTCTCTGAAATTAGAATCTTCTGATTTCGTCATGAACTTGATCATTGACTTTCTAGAATTATTCATCTCGTGAGATAGACTTTAACAATCATCTGTTGGATTTCTATGTTTCTTCATCTTCGCTGAAACTGTCATTACCTCTAACACTATCGAATCTGAACTGACAATTCCATCACTCTGTCTTAATATTGTACGATATATTTACAAAGTGAATTATGGGTTCTTCAATAAAAGGATTCCATTCGAATTTGTTATGAACATGCATCGAAAATGTTTATAGAAAATTGTGCAAATAAACTTATGAAGACTTGATAGATATTGCGAGGTATATTAACGATGGAATCTTGGAGAAATACCAAAGCCATCATCCATAAGATACAAGTGTTTATTAACAGCTGTCTACGCAAAATACTTCGTATTCGTTGGCCAGACACCATTGGCAACAACGTACTGTGGGAGAGAACAAACCAGATTCTAGTGGAGGAGGAAATCAGGAAGAAGCGATGGAAGTGGATAGGACACATACTAAGAAAAGCACCAAACTTCGTCACGAGACAAACCCTAACATGGAACCCTCAAGGGAAAAGGAAAAGAGGAAGGCGAAGAAACACACCACACCGTGAAATAGAGAAAGATATGAGAAGAATGAACAAAAATTGGACAGAACTAGAGAGGGAAGCCGAGGACAGAGTTGGTTGAAGAAAACTGGTGGGCGGCCTATGTTCCATTTGGGGTAACAGGAGTAAGTATGTAAGTAAGTAACATGTTCAGTAATCTGGATTATCAAACACAGTTCACTCTCTAATACTGACTCGAAAATCAAGCCAAATAATTTTGAACATTGTGGAATACATAAGACAAACCTCATTTAAAAACGTCAATTATATTAAACAATGACCGATTGAACAGTTGTTGAGTTCAATGGAAGTGTAGTGTCATTGTTGTTTGGTTGTTTTTAGGTTGGAAGCTTGAGCGGCCAAAATCTCCGTGTGTTCATTTCATAACATGAGTAGTGTAAATCGAAAGGGAAAATCAAGAAATTCTTGATCTGATGAATATCGGTTATTCTATTGTCGTTTGTCGTCCTACAAATCGTCTTTTCATTAAACTGCACCGCTAGGATCTAAGAAAACTTAAGAAAGATGAAACTTTGATCATGATCAAACCAGACAACGTGGGAGGTATAGTTCTTATGAATAAAACTGATTACTTAGATAAAATGGAAGGAATGCTCAATGATCTGAGCAAGTTTCAAAAAGTTACCAGTGATAATGATATCAATAAAAAATTGGAAAATCAATTGACAAATTCTCTCAAGGAATTAAAGAAAAAGGGTTTAATTACGCCTGAAATTCACGAATTAATTAATCCTACTGGATCCTGCACACCACGACTATACGGTTTACCAAAATTTCATAAATCGGGTCTTCCTCCAAGCCCAGTTCTGTATATGTTCAATTCTCCATACCAAAAAATTGCGAAGTGGTTAGTATGAATTTTAGAGCCATTGCATAAATCAGTTTTACCTAGGAGTGTAGAAGACGTTTTTGAGTTCACTTCCAAGGTAGGACATATGAATGTTAGCAGGAGAAATATGATCTCACTGGATGTGGTATGTTTGTTTACCAACAGACCACTCCTTGAGACCATTGAATTCATATGCGAGCAAATTAAGGCTTGTCCGATGATTGGCTTAAAGAATTGCTCCTAAGATGTACAATGAACGTCCATTTTGTATTCGACAACACTTACTATAGACAAATAGACGATATAGCCATGGGTTCAGCTCTAGGCGCAATTCTGGTGGATCTCTTCCTAGCAAAGCTAGAAAATGGACCACTTAAAGAAACTATTCAGAATCTTGATCTATACGTCAATGACACATTCCTGATTGCGGACCAGGACGTTAGCAAAGGAAAACTCCTGGAGCAATTCAACAGTGTACATCCGGCAGTCAGTTTCACTGGTGTAGAGGAGTATGTTAAAAAGCTGACCTCCCTTGGCGTCACACTAAGTAGACGAAGTGATAACTCGCTCAGTAGAAGCGTAAGTAGAAAAAATACCGCTGTTTGCCAATACACTCACTTTTGTAGTTTTACACCTATCCGTTACAAAGAAACTTGGTTAGATGTCTCACTAGCAGAGAAAGTATGATCTGTTCAGTGGAAACTTTAAGTCAGGAGCTGCAATTTATCAACAACTCACTGACCGAGATCGGCTACCCCAGCACATTCATAAGGAAGTATATGGTTGATTTCAAAAAGAAGTCAGTAATTTCGACCATTATTTATTAAATTACAATTCAACAGATATGTGGCCTGCGATACTCTGCAGAACAGATTAATGAGAGCAATTAATAGAACATTTAACGCTGCCAAACTTGCATTGACTTTCTCCAGTCGACCTGTGATGTCTACTCAAACGAAAGATAAGTTACCTGAGCTGGCCTCCTCTATGTGCATTTACAAATTCAGCTGCTCCTCTGGAGATAGCTATATCGGGCGTACTTCCAGGCAACTTAACCAACGAATGAGTGAACATCTCTCAGTATGGTTTAAGAAGGGTCAGTCAAAAATAATATGCAGTTCTATCTTAGCATACCTGGTAGATAGTGGTCACATTGTAGATAAATCTAGATCTTTTCGGGTGATCTATCGTATACCTCCATCATTTCCCAACGGAGTTCGATCCCGTCTCCAGCACATTGCAGAAGCCATAGGAGTAGGTACATTCAACCCCAATTTGTGTGTATAGTAGGAATTCGTGACACCACTACCTCTTCCGTGGCCGAATATGACGTAACTAACGATTGACATTATATTTTTTGACCTACTATTTTTCTTACTTCTATCAGTACACCTGTCTTCCTACTATCCACTTGTACTTTTGTCCTTTGTGTGCAATGACGTAATCTGCTTCATTTCATTGTGATGATTGACTCAAATTGCCTTGATTGGTTAAACATTTTCGTATAGTTATTCATGTATATTAGAGAGTAAAGCCTGAAGACGATCTAATCGAAAACAATATTGTTCGTTTATATGTGTTGTTCTAAATGCAAACTGTTTGACAGTTTCAATGTGAAGCGCTAGTTTGCATGCGCACAATCCTGAGGTTTGAATCAAAGTGTTGGATAAAGATGACTGAATCAGTTGATACAATTGTGATTATATATTGTTTACGATGGTTGAGGCATGTGACACTAATGTCCAGCCACTAGCTATATCGACTCAAAATGGTTGGTGTTGTAGAAGTGAGTTGAATAATTACTAGGTTTGGCCAAACCAGACGTAGTCTGTGAAGTCACTGACATTCAAAGTTAACTGTGTTGGAGTGTGTAGACTATACAATTTGATGCATTTGTCCTTGGCAACGGCTTTCCATTTGAACTTGAAAAATTACCTCACAAGACTAGTCACTGGTTAGTAAGTGATCTTTGTTAGTTTGTGGCTGTTGAGTTTCTTTCATATGATAAATCGATCAGTCGTAGGTCATCATTAGAAACGTGAAAGCACAAGAAGGCTGTTTCATCGTAGTACAGAACTCATCGTCGGATTATGTATCCACAACAAAACCAGAGAATTTTCCCAGAATTATTTCATTAAAATTAATTTTGAAATAAACTAATGAACAATGGTTTGTTTCTGAATGAATACATCATAAGTTAAATGAAAATGGTCTTAATAACTAATCAATTCGTGGAAAGAAGATGAACACTTTGCCCTCACCTATGCTCTCCTTCACTACAATCGGAAGGCCAATGAAATGAGTCACAAAACAGCCTAATAAATTAATCGATCAACAATCTGATGTATCTACTCGTGTGAATATTCCCTAATGATGACACATTGAAAACTATAAGTTTTGGGATTATTCGTCAAATGTTTCACTGATCGATTTATTGAAATGCTGCTTAATATATTCTGCTGTTGTAGAGAACCAGTAAAAGTGATCAATCAATCACTTTCGTATATGATATGATCGATTTGTTCTGCTATGACAATAAAGCACAAAGAAGAACGAATGGAGATTCCAGTGAAAATGAATAGAGATCAATGCGTTTTCATGTTGACATCTAAGCTAGTGAAGATGAGAGATGGCCTTCAAGTTGATTGCATTTTAATTGAGATAAAATTTCTTCACAAGTCTATGTTAAAATATATCAGTATTTTAACAGATAGAATTCTATAGATAGAGAAGAGTAAAGCTTGACTGACTACTCAAGTACAAATAGATACATATATATAGTGATTTTCATTATCTTGCCAATACACAATTGGATGAGAATTTCAATGAAATGTTAAAATTCTATATCAATATGCTGTTGTAACCTAATTGTAAAGATTTGTTAGCAGGTAAGCAATTGCACACAGAATACAGTATGGATTGACCGATTGCAGGAACTATAAATTCGATATGTTAATTAAGAATTCGATCAGTATTACATGTATCTGGATTTGTTCAAACTTTCTTTATGCTAGAATCACTCAATCTGCACTATGAAGTTCACATACTGGTTCATTTTATCAATCAATCACTTTACGGAAATCGATACCTTCCATATGGCTTTGATGTCAATGTGATGATGATGAGGATGAAGACAACTTGATTGAGTGGCTGAGACTTTGAGCAGATATATCTATCAACTGACCACTGTTGGAGAATTGAAAGTAGTGAGACCACTACTACTATTACTACTACTACTACTACTACTACTACTACTACTACTACTACTACTACTACTACTACTACTACTACTACTACTACTACTACTACTACTACTACTACTACTACTACTACTACTACTACTACTACTACTACTACAGCATTATCACTACACCACATTTATTTCAAATTAGTTAGTTCGATAGCAACAGGGTGAACATATAAATACTCATTGGAAGTAGGTGCGGTCAAATAAATCATATATTGTTGAGGAAGAATGTGAGAAGGACTACCATGAATTCGGTTTATAATAACAGGAGTGATCAACATTCCTAATTGTCCGAAATAAGGTGAATTAATGATCTGTCTTGTTGCCATACGATTTATCAATACTGTATTTTCTTACTTTCAACCAAATTCGTAATTGTCCGTATTTTGTCAGTCACGCGTACATAAATACAGGTTGCCATATCATATCAGCCCAGCGATGCAACTGTCAGTCCAAATCCCATAGTGGTGCGGATAACAGAATGATTCGTGGTAACTGAGATTATCATGGATCGTAAATATTATTCAAGAAGTATAATTCAGTGAGATAACTTTAGAAAGAGAAAGACAGAATTAATGAGGAATTAATGAGATTAGAATTTGAAAGAGTTGATGCACCTCCGTTTTCTAGCCATTTCGTTCAAAGTCTCTAAGCATCGGTTACTTTCCTCACGTGGACCCCAACTACGTGGCCTACATCTACCAAAATGACTCAGTCCACTTGTCAGTGACTTCATGGTTATGTTCCATGTTTTGGTTTGACCGCCCTTAACTTTCTTCCAGCCTACTCCTACACCACACAACATGGCTCGTCGAGGCAGTCGGTGGTTGGGCATACGTTACACGAGACGCAACATCCTCAACCAATGAAGCTTCACTACATCATCTATTGATCTGCCATCCTTACCTAGTGCTCTTTTCTTAACTATAGGATCGCTTACTCGGTTGTACTAGGATATACGAGCAATGCTTCTATGACATCTATAATCGAATACCAGTAACCTCCGAATACTTCTACTCTCACCGGCCATGTTTCGCATCCATATATTAAAATGGAGTGAACTGCTCAATAGACTCATCCCTTGGGTAGCAAACGGGTATCTCGCCAGCTCCGCAGGTGACGCAACATGGCGAAAACCGATCTAGGCTTATGTATTCATGCTGAGATTTCGTCAGTCACCAGGCCATCGGCACTGATGAGACTCCCAAGATAAGTGATGGGGACGACACGTTCGACTACTTCACTTCCTATCACTAGTTCAAGTACCGATGCAACCCAGTCTTGAAGTAACATTTTGCATTTCGAGGGGGAGAATCGCATCCTGAACATGCCTGTATTGTTGCTGATGGTAGTCAGAAGACGCTACATTTTTTCCAGCGTCTTCACAGACTAAAACTATGTCATCAGCATAATCTAAGTCAATAAGCGAGTCTCCTGCTATAAGGTCCACTCCAGAAAGGTCAGACGACGACCAAGTCCTCAGACACTGAGTAGCTACTTTTAGTCTCATCCTACTTTAATCAACTTGCCTGGCATAACAGAACCTTCAGTTTGGTATGCCAAGTGTTTAGAGGAAGCTGATCGACGATTGATTCCCATGATTCGTTTATCACGTCTGTCACAATTCTATACGAAATATGATTGTGTTCCGTTATTAGGTTTGAAATAACTTCATAGATCATATGACAACGCAACCTACAATTTGTCGTAGGATATGAATTCTGTTTATCTACAAATATTACTTATATATATTTATTTCTGTAAATGCATTTGACTGCTTACTGATTTTCAAATAAGTAGACGAAACATTGATTCGACCTGAAATGTTCAGTGAGAAAAGCCGGTCCGTGTGGATTTGTAACATGTACAATTAATCCGAAATAATTTGTGAACCGTTCGATATACGATTTCCAACTAGTTATTAGTCGATATATAACATCAATGTATTTGAAATCATCATCAAATTAAATATTAGTGAGTATTACTATGATGCGCCGCAAGATAACAGACCGTCACGTTGTATGTTTAATGCCTTAAACGATGAGGCAGTGAAATATCGCTGTAAGTCAATATTCAGAGACAGTGATGAAAATAATGACCAGCAATATAGTGTCCTGTGGAGAGAGAGGTTTGGATGATGTTGTTAAGAGTCCTATGTTTGATTGGTGGTAACACTTATTTTTTTTTGAAACCATGAATCGATCAATGTTACACCACCATTAGAAATCTGGAAGCACCGGACGATGACCGTTTCGTCCTGTCATGGTACTCATCAGTGGCAGTGCGCATCCACGACTCCTGCACCCCGCAAGATTCGAACTCAGGACCTTCGGTATTGTGCGCGAACGCCTAACCATTGGGCCATTGAGCAGTCATCTAACGGTGTTAATGTCTAACTTGATCAAATTCACGGAGTTGCGCAACCTCATACACAGTCTCCGGTAGTTACTGTCTACACCCGAACAGGTTGAACTTCACTGGTCACGTCTTCCCACACTAGAACTCGGAGAAGATTCCTCACGAAGCTAGTGACTAATGTGCACAGGTAATTTTTGCATTACGGGGTTGTGAAGATTGTTAAGTTTTTTTTTATCAGAAAAATGTGTTCATTGATATGATTTATAGTAAAATTATTCTTTGTATGACAATGCAGCCTACAATTTGAGGTACGATATGTATTCAGTTTATTAACAAATATTTATGTGGTTTTCTTTATTTCTGTTTACTTAAAATATCACCATTCATTAGTAAATTTATCTGCCTGCTTAATGATTTTCACATCGGTATTACATAAAATTTTATTCTCTGAAATTATCTCACGCATAATTTTCACATACAATTCAATACTATTTCGACAATTTGTACTTTTACATTTAATTATTATGATGTTTGCGGTGATACCTTATTCAAGAGGGACACCCGAGTGAGCAACGCTGTTATTAGGAATCGGGTGCTAGGTAAGAATTACGGCAGATCAATAGATGAATTGGTGAAACTTCATCAGTTGAGGTGGTTGGGACATGTGTTGCGTATGCCCAACCACCGACTGCCTCGTCGAGCTTTGTTTTGTAGTGTAGGAGTAGTAGGTTGGAAGAAAGTTAGGGGCGGCCAAACCAAAACATGGCAGAAATCCATGAAGTCATTGACGAGTGGACTTAGCCATGTCGGTAGTTGTCGACTACCTGGTTGGGGTCCGCGAGATGATAATAATCGATGGTTAGAGACCTTGAATGACATGGCTCAAAATCGTTCGCAATGGCGCCGGTGCATTTATTCTTTGTGTTCTCTCAAACCCTAATCTTCTGGGTTCTTCAACCCCTCTACTTTTGACTTTCTAAACTTATCTCATTGAATCATACTTCTTGAATAATATCTTCTAATCCTAACCTCTCCGATTACTTCTAATACCTTTACTACCTCTTCTACTATTGGATTTGAATTGACAATTATATCTCTGTGCTGATGTGGTATGGCGACATGAACTGATGTACTTACGTACGAAGTTCTACGTTGCATCTGACTGACTGACTGACTGACCTTATTCAAGAATTGTATATATCATCTATTATGATATCACCGTCCTACTCTGTTCTGTGTCTGTAAAGTTCTGTTATTTGATGTCGGTAGAATTGCAAGAATTCATTCTCACTTATGATGGATAATGAATAATTGACAAATAATCTTGTCGCATTGATTAATGGACCACTTCTAGACCATCGTCAATTGCCTGTAACTATTCGCTAAGCAGAACAAATAATTCAAGTCATTTTTTAACTCTTCCCTGGGAGTTGGAAGCGGATTTTCCGCTGGATTCACGAGGTCAATGACCCTTCTGGCAACCACAGCAACCATTTTTCAAGTAACATGGAACGTTTGAACATTGTGGAAGACTGAAAGACTATTTCAAGTTGCTGCAGAAATAAAATGATACAACCTCGGGGTACTTGGCATCAGTGAAACGCATTGAACGCAGGTAAAATAGCTGAGACTAGCTTCACGGCAACTGCATCCTTCAAAACAAGGAAAGAGGACCTTACGATGGATGTCATCCAATTCTATGTACTTACCAGTGACTATAATGACGACGGTAAATGTCAATTCTAAGAAAAGCTGCACTTAGTCGTCTACAGATGCTCATCAAAGGATTTGACGATTCTGATGGAAGACCTAAATGCCAGGGTTGGCGTAGACAACACCGGATATAAAGACATCATGGGACATCATTGATAATGTACGAGAGGTCCTAATTAAACCAAATGCTGTAAAGCTATATGACGTGTTAAAACAGGCTGTAATAAAATCTCCCTCCTTAACCGACAAACAAGCAATCGAACAGCTCCTCAACGAAGTTCAAATAGGTGACTGGACTCCAGCACAACTGAAGAATTACATGAGAAGAATATTATGGAACAGAAATATAGACAGAATCAGATTCTACCAGTTATGCTTTCGTCGACAGCAGGTGCTCGCAGTTAGGGATAGCAATGCTGACATATATCACATGGCAGTAATAGCCGATGAAATTTGTGAAAGAATAGAAGCACCGAGTCTACAGGTACATCACATATCAGCAAATCATGAAATCGAAGAGTTAAAAAAGTGGTCACTATTTTACGCCAAGAGCTGACGAATCCGACTCGGAATGACAGGCAACAAAGATGGTCACGAAGTAGTTCGAGTGACAGAAGCCGATCATGCTCTAGGGAACAATCAGCTCCCATCATATGTTGGTATCACCAGAGCTCGGAAATGTGGGCCTCCATGCATAGTTAAAGTTAATACAATAGGGAAACGACCCCATCGATCGTCGGTAGCTGTTGCGACAACTGAAGTAGCTCCTAAAAACAGTCGTTCATTGTACATCCAGGACAGAATTACTGGTGCCCAATTTTTATTAGAGACGGGAGCTGAAAAAGGCGTCGGGCCAACCGTGTGCAACGAACGACGAAATAAAAATACGACACTAACGCCTAAATCAGCAAATAAATCGCTCCACTGAGCGATTGAAGAGATCGGCATGGCCATCAGACAAAGCAAGAGCGGCAGAGCATCAGGATCAGACAATATTCCAGCAGAGGCAATGAAAGCAGATGTAGAAGCAACTGCAAAAATATTTCACAACCTCTTCAAGAAGATTTGGGATGAGGAACAAGTACCATCAGACTGAAAAGAAGGATAACTGATCAAAATACCAAAGAAAGGCGATCTCATCAAATGTGAGAACTACAGAGGCATCACTCTTCTTTCAATATCAGGCAAAGTTTTCAGCAGGGTATTGTTAAACAGAATGTAGGACTTCGTAGACGCCCAACTTCGAGATCAACAGGCCGGATTTCGTAAGGATCTATCGTTTACTGAACAAATTGCAACATTAAGGATCATTGTGAAACAATTCCGACGTGTTCTTATTGTTAGTGATTAGCTCGTCCAGACAATCGTTACTAAATAGCGTCCCTCGGTTTATAAATCAGAAGGTGAACTCGTAGTGATGAATACCTTTATTTGGGACACACCACAAAGCGAAGCGGAGAAGCAGAGAATAAAACGAATGAGGCGACGTGAATTGGAGAAGGCTGTTGAGCCAACTCCTAGGATTACAATGCGAACGAATGGTCGGTGGAAGCGAATGAACAGGCGAAGCGCGTTGGAGAAGGCTAATGAGCCAATGCCGTGAGATAGAGCATGACTAAGAATATATAGTCAGACAAAAATATGTCAGACATGTGATAAGCGAAATAGGCATCACATATGAATAAAAGCGACGAATAGTTGACAAGGTCAAATGACAAGTGGAACACGTTATGTGAGCTCATACAAACCAGACAATAATAAGATTGAATGGTACATATAAATTGTTGCAATACAAATAGCTTGGTTAAATAAAAATTAATCGAAAGGGCTTAACTAAATTAAATGTAAGCGAACTGGAATATAATATGTGGAGGCACTACAGGCCATCATTTCATTTCACCTGACAAATTATTACACTCAGTAGTTCATATAGAAAATATACGGAACTACTCTCTGTGACTGTGACAAATCATACTACTTGCAAACTAGTAAGTAATAATAATGATTACAACCGATTTAAAGTTGATCTCAATTGATTTGTCATGATTGATTGATCGATATTTGTAATTTCACTCTTGCTTCACAAAAAAAATTTGTCTTCTCTACACACTTTACTATCAGTATATACAAATATCTATTCGAATTTCAAGCAGCTAACAAACGTTTAATGTTTGTCCTCAGTTTGGATAATCAGATCATTATTACTACTTGTACGATGAATACATTCAAATACCTCGTAAATGAACATCAAGTTGTCATACAATTTTAATTGTAATTTACAAACAATTAATTGACTTTTGAAATTATTGTTGTTCTTGGTGATTTTCCTTCAAAAAAGAACATAAATCCAATGTGTGTTAACAAGAACTTAGAAAATATTAGAAAGTGTGAAAAAATGCTAGTCGAAAGTGATAACTCTGCTTCTATCATGTACGGAAAAGGATGTGATGAACGTCGACAAAACAGGGTCATCTTACCACATTATGTAAGAATACAGGAATGTTCCGGATGTGATTCTCACACTCAGGATGCACAAAGTTGCTTCAAGATTATCTTGCGTCAGTACCTCAACTAGTGATGGAACGTGAAGTAATGTAGTGTGTTAACTGCTTCAATAATTAATAATACACAGCCATCTTACCATCTTAGGTAATAATACAGCCATATTCGGGATGCGAATCTCGTCTTCACTATTGAATCAAGCATCAGTCTGGTAAACTTAACACTTGAGACTAATTGTTTGACAGTGAAGAAAATTTGTAGTTCATTTGAATAAATTTGATAATTAGGTTTCGTTGTCTGAGTTGGATAGTTTGGTTGTTAGGTAGGCTTTTTCATTGTTCTTCTGAACAATATCGTCAGCACAAACTTCAAAATACAACTGAAATATTCAAAATCGAGATTAATTCTTAGGAAATTTCACTCATTTGTATAAATCGAATTTATTATTGATAACTGTTCATTGGGTTATTTGACAGAATGATTTTACATTACGTGGTTGTGAAGACTGTTAAGTTAGACATTTTTTAAACCATAAATCGATCAATGTTAGACCACCACCATTAGAAACCTGGAAGCACTTGATGATGGCCGTTTCGTCCTGGTATAAGACTCATCAGCAGCGGGCATCAACGACTCCTGCACCCCACAGGATTCGAACCGAGGACCTTCGGTATTGTGCGCAAACGCCTAACCATCGGAACACTGAGCCGGTGTTGATGTCTAACTTGATCAAATTCACGCAGTTGCGCAACCTCATACACAGTCTTCTATAGTTACTGTCTACACCCGAACAGGTTGAACTTCACAGTGGTCACGTCTTCTCACACTAGAACTCGGAGAAGATTCCTCACGAAGCTAGTCACTAGTGAGCACAGGTAATTTGCATTACGAGGTTGTGAATATTGTTAAGTTACACATTTTTTTAAACCATGAATCGATCAATACCTGGGTGCAGGTGTCGTGGATGCCCACTGCCACTGATGAGTCCCATACCAGGACGAAACGGCCATCGTCCAGTGCTTTCAGGTTTCTAATGGTGCTGGTCTAACATTGATCGATTCATGGTTTCAAGAATGATTTTAATCGTTTAACTGATTATAGTGAGGTAGATAAGTATTTTAATAGAATAGAATTTAGAATATTTCATTTAGAACCTACCTTCATTTACATTTGTAAATAGTTCTTGTTTGATTTTTATATATATGAGAAAATGTTTTTGAAAATTCACTATTCTCTCTACAAATAGACACATATCAAGTTGTTATTTATTATGTACAAAATAAATACGTTGAAATAATGATGACAATGTTAACCAATTAGTTGTCTATAAATTAGGAATTCTTCATTCATGTCAACTTGAAACGAATAAGTTGTCAAGTTTGTAGAGTTAATTTCATGTAAAATATCATTGTCATTTTTGATAATTACTAATTTTTATCCATTTCACATGTGAATTTTTCTCGAATTCCGTGTAATTTCAATGAACAATAATAATTAAAATACGAAAAATTATTGAAAAATGAAAATTACTGAAAATTTGTTTTACTGAAGTAGTAATGTAGTGAACGAGAACACAAGTGAGGCAACCGAATAGTATTTAACGAAAATTACAGAGTTACTCAGTAAAATAGGAAAACCATATTGTAAATCGTTAATTTGCAAATCTTCAATCCATCATCCATCGAACTGGACTGTTCCTGTTGCAAAACATCAATCCATTGTCACTATTCACTTTCCCCCAGACTCCCCATTCATACTCGGCAATGTACGGCGCAGCGACATCGTGAACTCCACAGCCAGCACCATCGAGTTACCATCAGCCGACAGCCTCACCAACCGGAACCCCTGCGGCGCCTTCTCCCTGTCCACTGGGCTGTCGAACTCCGTCATCAGACGCCCGGTGACCGTCTCCCACGCCGTCCTCCCGGCGGCACCGTCCAGGCTGTCGTACACCGCCTTTGCCCCACCTCCCCGCAGCGTCCCCAGCACCGCCAACTCCGCCCCAGGCCACTTCACACCCACCAGCTCCACCGCGGCCTCAAACTCCTCCAGGAAGCTCCGTAAATCTCCGTCCTCCAACCCCTTCGGCCACGGGAGCTCCTTCCTTCGAGCAGGCAGCGACACCAAATGTAGTGAACGAGAACACAGGTGAGGCAACCGAATAGTATTTAACGAAAATTACAGAGTTACTCAGTAAAATTGGAAAACCATATCGTAAATCGTTAATTTGCAAAATATCAGTCCATTCTATCGAACTGGACTGTTCCTGTTGCAAAGCATCAATCCATTGTCACTATTCATGTGTTTCATACAAATTCCATTGTGTTCCCACTCTTCCTTTATTGATCTTTCCCCATCTTCTGCTGCCAGACATTACGTTTACACTCGTGTCATATACTACTTATAAGTAGCGCGCACCACGGTAGTAGTGCACATCCACGACTCCTGCTCCTCGCAGGATTCCAACCCGGCACCTTTGGCATTGTAGGCGAACGCCTTACCATCGAACCACCGGGCCGGCACCCAACGGTGTTAATGTCTAACTCTGATTGATCTAAGGATTTTGCGCGACCTCACCCATTTGTCTTTGGTAGTTACTGCCTACACCCGACATGGTTGAACTCCATTGGTCACGTCTTCTCAACTAGAACTCCGAGAATTTCCCCACGAAGCTAGTCACTAGTGAGCAAGCACTGTTACGATATTTTGGGGCAGAGTTTTGGAGGTTTGCGTTTTTACACATTTGATTAACAATGACTGATTGATGATTTCAAATGTGTAAAAACGCAAACCTCCAAAACTCTGCCCCAAATTATAAATAATTAGTCATGTTTTTTATCGCATGGAGTTGGATCAATCGTCTTGTTCACTTCCTTTTCGCTTCACTTTTTACTTGTACGCTTTTAGTTTACATTTCTGTCTGCACAAAAAGGATTGACTGAATTAAATTCATCCAACTTCTCATTACCACCGTCGTCACACAGACCGGCTTCGCCTGAATACCATAGACAGAAATGGTCAGAATGACTTATTTCATCAGATCAAGTGAGCCACCAAAACAGTAGTAAGCCATACTTCACATTCAACACAATCATGAAAAGTTAACTACTCTACAGAATTCTTTTGTTGTAAATGATTTTTCGATTTGATACATTATATATATATATATATATATATATATATATATGAAAATTTTAGACATTTAACTACGGATTGTGCATATTTAATGCATACTAACATTTCACAAAAAATATGCGCGCCTGTGTGTGTGTGTTCGCAATCGAATGTGAACACACCAATTGTCTGTCTCTATTCCACATTGGATAACAAAATTAATCGGGGTGTTTTGTGTATCGAATTACTTACTCTCTCTTGCACAACAAACAACCGTATTATGCATTCATTCATGTGAGATATCGTTCTGTCTCTGTCGGGTCAATCAATTTCGTTAGATAATATCATATCAAAATCATGTTCTTGTGGTGGTTGTGTATGAGTGAGAGATAAAAATCTCTTCGATGCATATATATATATATATATTTAAAAATCTGTATCAAATTGTTATTCACACATAAATAAAAAATGACAAATGGAAACTACTTAAAACATTATTAGTAATGTTATTATTAGTCATTGAAATTGGACAATCTTATATATGACATTTGAAAAAATTGAATATGACAATCATTGGTAAAGTCAGCTTGCTAATGTTTTTACTATTACAATTTGTTTTAAATGGTAAGTGAAATTTGAAATTTTTCAAATTTGATTTCATCAATGAATGAATTCTCTTGAAAATTTCCCCATAAGTTTATAAATATATTAAAGTACTTACTTACTTAACATTGAGACAGGTTGTCTGTTGTTGATGTAAGAAGTCTGTAGATAGATAGTAAAAAACATTAGGAGGAATTGTTTGTCAGTTAAAATAAGTGGAAATATTTATTAGACCACTGAGCCGGTATCTAACGGTGTTAATGTCTAACTTGATCAACAAATTCACGGAGTTGCGCAACCTCATACACAGTCTTCGGTGATAGACACTGCTTACACCCGAACAGGTTGAACTTCACAGTGGTCACGTGTTCCCACCACTAGAACTCGGAGAAGATTCCACACGAAGCTAGTCACTAGTGAGCACAGGTAATTATTTGCATTACGGGGTTGTGAAGATTGTTAAGTTACACATATTTATTTATTGTTAATGAAACGAGTAGATAGAGTGACAATTTAAAAAGGTCACAGGTCACAATTGCATTATGTAAAGATAATTTCTATTGAGCGTAAACTACAAAGTCAATATTTGTCATTTCAGTAGTCAGACTGAAAGGTCAGATTTCATCTGCTAATTCAGAGTTTTAAATGAAAATTATCGAGGAGCTCCATGCTTGGATGAAACAGGTATTCTACGAATGACTCCTAAGATTACATGAGCTTTATGATGGCCGTATTTTTATTCTATGACTTGGATGGTTAGGAACATTTACATTTCATTTAAGATGGTGGAGAAAACTTGTAGTTCAGGTGGATGATTGTGGTGGTGTTTTGTTCTCTGAGCTGGTTGTTTTGGTTGTCGAGCTTTCATTGTTCTTCTACAGCTGAACAACATCATCAGCACAAACTTCAGATAGATAGAAGTGAAGCATTCGAATTTCTGCACGTTTGACCCATAGCTTGTTTTGTTAACCTCGATCTTGATTGGTTGCTGTTGACTTTTGACCTGTCGTTTTTTGAAATTTTGTTTTGATTGCACCCCCCTTTTGATCTGTTTATTGATCCTATGATTTTTGTGATTGGTTGATGGGTTGAGTCAATGTCGATATGTTTGTTGATTGACTTGAGTGCCAAGCTTCTAAAAATTCTCTAGTGTTCTCTAGTGTCCTCCCCCTACCCAGTATTTCCACGTTGTTCCAATCAAATGTGTGTCCATCATTGTCGGTGTGTATTGATATAAGCAAAGCGTTGTCGTGGCGTTTGACTGCTAATTGATGTTCACGTACACGGAGCTGAAGAGGTCGTCCACTTTGTCCTATGTAGTGTTTTTTCACAGTTTGAGCAATTCATTTTGTAGATGATATTTGCTTTTTCTTCATTTGTCATTTTGTCCTTTGGTCTACATAGAGGATTGATTGAAGTGATTCTGTTGGTTTGTGTGCCACACCTATTCCAAATGGTTTCAGTAGTCGTGCTGTATGCTCCGATATGTCTTTGATGTATGGTGGGATGATCCGTTTATGGGTTCCTGTTCTTGATTTCGCTTCTGATGATGGTTTCGGTTGATGTTTTTTGATGAAGTTGTGTGGATAACCATTCTTTTGGAAGATAGTCATCAGGTGTTTTTCCTCGTTTTTTAATGCTTCGTATGTGCTGCTGCTGCACGTAATAACAATGATCACTTGTTTACCTGTGACTAGCTTTGGTAGGCAATTCTTCAAGTTGTAGTGAAAATCTGTGACCACTGGAGTTCACCCACCGAAGATAAATGTATCAAGTCGCATAATATCATTGATCGATTGAAGTTGGACGTTACTAACGTTGGATGACGACTGAGTGGTCTAGAAGTTTTGTTCGCACTTTGCACTAAAGTTCCAATTCTTATTTTCACTGTCATGGATTCGCTTTGTTTTTGAGTCCTATTTAAAGAAGGAACAGTCCGATAATGATTTGAGATTCATTAATTCATGATTTGAACCACTCACACACACTATCGATCGAATCAAACCTCCGTCCGTCAGTATTCATGCTAGCTCAAAATCTGGCTCCATTATTTATGAATTGTCGAATATGCTATGAAATTAATCTCCTCATCAATTTCCGTATATGATACACTAGGCGAATGCAGTTTGTGTGACTGTGGTAATAAGAACCCGAATACGGATTCGGTTGGATGAGTTTCATTTTCAGCCAATTGTTCAATGCAGACATGATAATCTAAAGTATACAAACAAAGCGAAGTGAAGTGAAGTGAAGTGGAGAAGGCGAGAGAGCCAACTCTATTCGATTAAGCATGATTAAGAATTTATAGTCAGACGAGAATAAACAACACATGTGAAATAAGCGAGATAAGCACGCACGCACACACACACAAATAAAAGCAAGGAACATATAAGTGAATGACTTACATGATCAATAGACTAGTGAGCTAATTAATTTGTCCAAAATCTGGGACAAGCCCTGTGGGCTATACATACAGTTTTACTGAATGATTCCATGAAAGACCATAATACATCCAGTATTTATGAGATGATAAGATGCTGAGATTTTCTTAATTTTCTCTTAATTAATTCGCAAATTAGGTTTATCTGAAAGATAAGACCAACTCTGTGAGCTCGACAAATCAATTCACCCTACACCATTCTATTTATTTAATTAAAGAGACAGCGAAATTCAACGATTGACGTAGAGACTGAGAGACAGATACAACGCAGAACTTCGTACGTACGTATGTACATCAGTTCTGGTTGCCATACTACGTCAGCACAGAGACCCAAAAGTCAGTTCAAATCCAAGAGTGATAGTGATAGTAGAATTATTATCAGCGATGGAAAAGATTAGGGAGCGAAGATATGATTCGAGAAGTATAATTCAGTGAGATAAATTTATAAGGAGAAAGGTAGAGATTATGAGGAATTAAGAAGGTTAGAATTAAAAAGCACACAAAGAGAGTGGATGCACCTGCGCCATTGCAAACGATTTTGAGCCATGTCATACAAGGTCTCTAACCATCTCGCGGACCCCAACCAGGTAGTCGACAATTACCGACATGGCTAAGTCCACTCGTCAATGACTTCATGGATTTCTGCCATGTTTTGGTTTGGCCGCCCCTAGCTTTCTTCCAACCTACTCCTACACCACAAAACATTGCTCGTCGGGGCAGTCGGTGGTTAGGCATTCGTAACACATGTCCCAACCACTTCAACAGAAGAAGTTTTAATACTTCATCTATTGATTTGCCATTTGATATGTTCGTCACTAGGTACGCTTGAAGCTATTACGAGTTCACCTTAGTCAATAAACGCGAACGAGCCAACAAACGAGCGTTCAGGTAGGCTACCTTGAATCCCAAACTGCAAAATAGAAGGCTTTGTAAGCGTAGAAAGTATATTCGATAAACACCCAGCAATCACAATACTATCCAGTAAACAACTCTCGTTTATTTATACATCATAGAAACGTCCTTGGGACAGTTACGAAAATAGCACACTAAAACACAACACAGCAGCCAATCACAGCCATGAATTTTCCTGGTGGGTAATGAAATCTCAATCTAGGTCAACTGATCAGCCCATACTGGCAAACGTGAAATCCAAAAATGAAGCATTTATCGAACGAGTTCTGGGGATCTAACATTAAAAAATCCTTAAAATGTTTATGACTTTCTTTTCTACAAAGCCTAATAGTTAATTTACAGTTCCTATACATGTTCCAACTATTCTCAATAAATTATTCTTTCTAACTGATCAACTACTTACTATCTTCAGACGAAACAAGCATTTACAATTATTATTGCACTGACTCTAATTATTTATTGTTTTCACATTTAGTTCTTTTTAATACATGCAAATTTAATTCGTTCATTGTATTCATTTGATAAAAATCGATCAATGTGAATCCTTCATTTACACGCAGGCAACGGCTGAAAACCAAATTTATCGACCTATGTGATAAACTTTTCATCATAAATCTTGCAAATTTCACCAGTTTTCTTTTTAAATTTTCTTTTTTGTACATTTAAACAAATCAAACATGAACATTGAATGTGAAATAAATTTGCTTGATTGTTTTTTCAAATTGAAAAAAACTAACATTATTACCCGCATATTCAAATTTAAATTAAAGTGTTAGTTTCTATTTAATTGAAATTCTAGGATACCATTTTTTTGAAAATGATTACGTAATCTGTAGAAATGTAAAATGAAAATAACAGTAATCCTAAAAAAAATTAAAGTAGAATTTTTCACACCTTTTTAACCAATTCTCACTCAATTATAAGCGCACTAATAATGGTAACGCACAGATTTTAAATTTGACCGCTTTTCGTTTCAATCTTCAATGACTAAGTCAGTTTGATCAAATTTCGGTTGTTCAACATCTGTCTGCACCCAATATTTATTATAATCACTCAAATGTAGGACGGAATCGAAATTTCGAATTCCTGTAATGTCAGGTACAATTTAAAAAAAATTACCATTTTAAAAGATCGTTAGTCAATGTAATATCAATCAATGTCTCATCAATTGATCATTGTTAGACCACCATTAGAAATCTGGAAGTACTGAATGTCCGTTTTATCCTGGTATAGGACTCATCAACAGTGCAAATTCATGACTTCTGTTACACACAGGATTCGAAACCAGGACCTTCAGTCTTGCGCACGAACGCCTAATTAACCTCTGACCCATTGGGCCGGCATCCAACGGTGTTAATATCTAACTCTGATTGATTCAGGGATTTTGCGCAACTTCACCCATTTGCCTTTGGTAGTTAGTTACTGCCTACACTCGACAGGGTCCCATACCAGAATGAAACGGCCATCGTCCAGTGCTTCCAGGTTTCTAATGGTGGTCTAACAATCATTGATTGATTGATGATTTTAATGTGTAAAAGAACACTGACCTTCATAACTCATAATTAAGAAAAAAATAATATCAATGTATTTGAATTAAGACACCTTTACATATCTGGGCAGCATCATTGACGAGAAAGGTGGATCCGATGCAGATGGGAGGGTGCGGATTGGCAAAGCTAGGGCTGCATTTCTACAGTTGGGAAATATCTGGAACTCCAATCAACTTTCAACCAAAACCAAAATCAGGATTTTCAATACATATGTCAAGACAGTTCTACTGTATGGAGCAGAAACTTGGAGAACTACGAAAGCCATCATCAGGAAGATAAAAGTGTTTATGAACAGTTGTCTACGCAAAATACTTCGGATTCTTTGACCAGACACCATTAGCAACAACGTAACTGTGGGAGAGAACAAACCAGATCCCAGTGGAGGAGGAAATCAGGAAGAAGCGGTGGAAATGGATAGGACACACACTACGAAAAGCACCTAACTGCGTCACGAGACAAGCCCTCACATGGAACTCTCAAGGTGAAAGGAAAAGAGGAAGGCCAAAGAATACATTACGCCGTGAAATAGATAAAGATATGAGAGGAATGAACAAACATTGGACAGAACTGGAGAGGGAAGCCGAGGACAGAGTTGGTTGGAGAAAACTGGTAGGCGGCCTATGCTCCATTGTGGGTAACAGGCGTAAGTAAGTAAGTAAGTAAGTAAGTAATTTGAATTGAGAGTATACCGACATAATAGATTCAAAGCAGTCTTGAATATCCATCCACTTATTAAGTTAAAAATATATATAAACTTTTCAAAACTTTAACTGTAACTTTAACTAATGTTTCATTTAACTTGTCAATTGATTTCATGTTAGGCAGAAATCAATTTGAATAATCGCGATAGAAAGTTGCAATTAATTGATTTTTTTAAAAATGATGTCAATGTCAAAATTACACACACACACACGCACTTATTATTTGTGTAGTTGACAGAGAAGGCGTCATATTGAAACCTTTTAAAACTGTTATTTTTTCTGCCTAAATTCACTTTCAAAGTAGCAAGCACATGATTTTTGAGAAAAAAAATCATGAAAAGCAATAAATGTTCAAACTTTCTTTTTTTATTTTTAACATTTGACAATGAGATTGTGCAATGAATGATTTGTAATGGTAGGTACAAACAACAATTACAGATTTTTTATATAACGAAACGTTTTGACAATATTTCTGATACTTTTTTGAGAAGTATTTGTTGGGGATGTTAGATCCCCAAAACTCGATTGATAAATGCCTTATTTTGGATTTCACGTTTGCCAGTATGGGCTGATCAGTTGACCTTGATTGAGATTTCATTTCCCACCAGGAAAATTCATGGCTGTGATTGGCTGCTGTGTATTTTAGTGTGCTGTTTTTGTAACTGTCTCAAGGACGTTTCTATGTTATATAAATAAACGAGAGTTGTTTACTGGATAGTATTGTGATTGCTGGGTGTTTGTAGAATATACTTTCTACACTTACAAAGCCTTCTGTCTTCAGCTTGGGACTCAAGGTAGCCTATCTGGACGCTGGTAATTATCTCGTTCGCGTTTATTAACTAAGGTGAACTCGTAATAGCTTCAAGCATACTAAGTGACGAACCCTACAGTATTGAAGTATTGAAACTGCATCAGTTGAGATGGTTGGGACATGTGTTACGTATGCCCAGCTGCCGACTGCCTCGACGTGCTATGTTTTGTGGTGTAGGAATGAATAGATTGGAAAAAAGCTAGGGCCGGTCAAACTAAAACATGGCACAAACGCATGAAGTCACTGACAAGTGGACTGACTCATGCTGGTAGGTGTCAACTACCGGGTCGGCGCCCGCAAGATGATAATAATCAATGGTTAGAGACCATGAAAGACATGACTCAAAATGGTTTGCAACGGTGCAGGTGCATTTATACTTTGTGTTCTCTCAAATTCTCTAATCTTCTGAATTCTTCATCCCCTATATTTTGTTCTTTCTAAGTTTCGTTTACTAGATTCTACGTCTTTGAATAATTAATATCTTTGAACTCTAATCTCTCCGATTACTGCTAATATTTCTATTACCTCTAGTACAATGGAATTTAAAATTGACAGTTGCATCTCTGTGCTAATGTGATATGACAGCTTGAACAGGTGTACGTATGTACGAAGTTCTACGTTACTGTTGATTGATCGATTGATTGATTGAGTCTGTTCAGTCAGTCAGATATAAGCATCCTACAGTTTGAGCGGATAAATCCATCAAGTTGTTCAAGTTGTTACATCAAAACACTGTTACGCCTGCACGTAAACATGTCAACTTGATATACTTGAACTGTTACAAGTTTACCTTGTCGGAAAAACGAGAGCGAGGATCGAGGATCCAGTGACACGACATGCTACTCAAATCCGATTATCCCGACCCCTATATTTGGTAAAAGGAGACAAGACTTGAAATGAAGTAGAACCTGCATTCTACAAGCATCCAGAAAGTACGAGGTCCGAATCCAGAGGAGAATCGGGATCCCGGACTAGGGATCCGGCACCGAGCCCTGGTCCTGGTCGTGGTCGTAAAATGTTACAGATAATGTGTATTTATACATTTTGGTCGAATAGAAAACAGCATCGAATTCTGTGACATTGACAGTTAAGACGACCAATAAGAAGTAACATTTGAAATGACATTGACAGTCCGGATGACCAATTAGAGACAACATTGAATTATTTGACTTTGACAGTTCAAACGATCATAAATTTTACCAATAGAAATCGACCAATAATTCTCTTAGGATATTGGATGAATATCCTAACACAACCGAATCGCTATCCTTTCTCTGATATTTTATTTCAAACCTCAGGACTGTTCAGTTCGAGGCCACATGATACATGAATAATACTTTAATATTGTCTACTCTAGAATACTAGTTACTATTAAAGGGCACAATTCTTATTCACCATGTAGAACAGAATAAACTATTGAGGTGGTGTTTCGTTCTCTGAGCTGGATGTTTTGATTGTGAAGCTTTCATTGTTGTTCTACTGACACAACATCATCAGCACAAACTTCAGATAGAAGTTAAGTATTCGAATGCACGTTTGACCTTTAGTTTGTTTTGTTAACCTCGATCTTGATTGGTCGCTATTGACCTTACACCTGTCGTTATTAGTACCCTTGTTTTGATTGCATCCCGTTTAGATCTATTTCTTGATCCTATTTCGCCCTACGATCGGATCACCAACGTCTCTGATGACATAAAATTCATGATCAAAAAGGAATCAAATAGCAGTCTATCATTCTTGTATATACTCATCACCAGAACTAACACGGGGAAACTGGAAAATCAAGCATTTCGGAAATCAACCCACGCAGACCTAATTCTCAACTACAGTAGCAATAACCTAAGGACTGACAAAATCAGCTGCGTATAAACGTTGTTCAAGAGAGCGAAGACACACTACAGCACACTTGAAGCACAAAGAACTGAAGAAGAATATCTAATGATCATCTTCCGAGAGAACGGCAATCCACGCAACTTCATCAAAAAACATCAACCGAAATCGTCAACAGAAGCGAAATCAAGTACAGGAACAAATAAACGGATCATCCTACCATACATAACAGACAGATCGGAACATTCAGCACGACTAATGAAACCATTTGGAATAGGTGTGGCACACAAACCAACAGAATCACTTCAATCAATCTTATGTAGACTAAAAGACAAAATGACAAAGGAAGAAAAACCAAATATCATCTACAAAATAAATTGCTCAAACTGTGAAAAACACTACATAGGACAATGTGGACGACCTCTTCAGTTCCGTTTACGTGAACATCAATTAGCAGTCAAAAGCCACGACAATTCTTCGCTTATATCAATACACACCGACAATTATGAACATACATTGGATTGAGACAATCTAGAAACACTGGATAGGGGGAGGATAAAGAACACTAGAGAATTTTTAGAAGCTTGGCACTCAGGTCCTCCATCAGCAATCAACAAACCTGTCGACATTGCCCCAATCAGAAAAATCACATGTGACATAGGATCAAGAAACAGATCTAAACTCGATGCCATCAAGACAACGGTACTAATAACGACAGGTTTAAGGTCAGCGGCGACCAATCAAATCGAGGTTAACAAAACAAACTAAAGGTCAAACGTGCAGAAATTCGAATACTTCACTTCTATTTATCTGAATTTTGTGCTGATGATATTGTTCAGTAGAAGCACAATGAAAGCTTCACAATCCAAACATCCACAGCTCAGAGATAAAAACGCCACCACCACAATCATCCAACTGAGCTACAAATTTTCTCCACCATTTTGAGAATAAACCTTTGGCGCAGGTTCATTTATTTTATAATACAACATAGAAATTTAATCTACACACTGAAAGTTATATACATTCACTCATCATCCTAAAACGAAGTATTTTGTATTTTTTTTTATGTTACAGCTTACACTATAAAATGTCGTGTTTGTTTGCCGTGTGAAGATGAATATAAAAAGCTATTCAAAATTACAAAAGATGAAATTTTAGATAATTGTGGAGTTTGTATTGTAAGTAATACAAAAGCACATTATATTTCACATTAAAATCATGAAATATTTCGCATTTATTTAGTGTTTTTACACATTTGAAATCATCAATCAATCATTGTTAGATGACCACCATTAGAAACCAGGAAGCAGTGAACGGCCGTTTCGTCCTGGTATGGGACTGACTCATCAGCAGTGCACATCCACGTCTCCTGCATTCCACAGGATTCCAACCCGGAACCTATTGATATTGTGCGCGAACACCTAACCCCTGGACCACTAAGCCGGTATCTGACGGTGTTAATGTCTAACTCTGATTGATCTAGGGATTTCGCGTGACCTCACCCATTTGTCTTTAGTAGTAGTTACTGCCTACACCCGACAGGGTTGAACGCCATTAGTCACGTTATCTTGTAGCGAACGAGAACACAGGTGGGGCAACCGAATCGTACTTAACGAAAATTACAGAGTTACTCAGTAAAATCGGTAAACCATATCGTAAATCGTTCATTTGCAAAATATCAGTCCATCATATCGAACTGGACTGTTCCTGTTGCAAAACATCAACCCATTGTCTGATATTTCACTGTTCATGCGTTTCATAGAAATTCCATTGTTTTCTAACTCTTCCTTTATTGATCTTCCCACATCTTCTGCTGCCAGACATTACGTTGACATTCACGTCATATACTACTTATAAGTAGCTCGCACCACAATCTCACTAGAACTCCGAGAATTTCGAATATATATAAGTCTACATTAAACAAAATAAGCTTCATTATCAATTGGAGAACTAATGAAAAAAATCGAGCTATAATGAGCATGTGTTTCGTTTCAATTTGAACAACATCTTTCATAGCGGATAAACTTAATGTCGCATGAAATTAGCGACGGGATACTAAGATCTTTAGAAGTACACAATATGTCAGAGACATTGTATTTGTGTGCATTCAACTTCAGTTGAGTATTGAATTTATAAAACCAAATGTTGAGTTATCCGAGTATCAATAACTGTGTGCCTTAAAGTTTTCAGTCAACCTCTTTGAATCGAATAAATATCTATTTACGCCTTATTGTATTCATACTTATCACAAACGTTTGTCAATAATTCTAGCTACAACATTCTGATGTATTTTCATGAGATTTTCCAACCGAAATCATTTATTTACGTATGTATAAACTATTTCATAAATAAGAGGATGCTGGTCGGTAGGCATAACTAATTAAGCTACGCACTTCGTAATCTCATTTTTGAAATATGACAGGTAATAAATATGCATCTAAATAGAACCTGATCACATAGAATGAATTTGAATTATTCAACTCTAGTCTTCTTGTCTTTCCGCCGTTTCACGGATTAATAAAGCCCAAAATGTGTATATGATTTGAAAATGCTTATTTGGTAGTTTTTTTAAAATTGTACCTTGAAAAATTCTCATGCTTTCATTCTATTCACAGACAGCATACTCAACATTTCAAGGTTATCAAATGGAAGGTAGAGGATGTTTACCTGAATGTCCACCAAAAAATGCAATCAATAAACTTACCCCGGGACTTATTAGCAAATATGACTGTTGTTATCGTGATCTATGCAATAGGGCGACGGAATTATTTGTACAGTACAAATTGTTAATGATTTCATGTTTAATGTATTCATTATTATTTTTAATATTATTGTGAAATAATGTGATTGAGTATTTCCTAAATATGGATGTTAATCAGCATTTCACTGACATATATATACTTGTAATTTGTTTATGATTCTTCTTTAATGAGAACAACATAAGTAATCTATTTCGGTCAAAATTTTTAATAGTGCAGTACTGATGCATTTGGTTTTTTTAGTCAAGCAGTATTTCTTCATTTTTTTTCTGTATATAAATTTGACTACTTATTAGTAGTCCAACACTAACAACTAATATTTTCGGATAATGCGTCATTTGTTAAAATGATTTAATTTATTGGTTGTTTTTAGTCGAATTCACATCCTAACAAGAAAGAATCTCGAGAAAGAAGATTGCTGAAAGTCTGTAATATCATATTTAAACAGAATTTATGGTAAGAAAGGACTCATATATTTATGACTTATAAAAACCATTTACTATTTGAATGGTCTAGAATGCTGACCAGTTACTCAAACCGGAGTCTTTGACCCAAATGGCTGGTCCAAAAGGCGGTGGTGAATTGACGTTCAGTCCCATGCAGTCCCATGATAGCCACTGAACAAAAATAAGTTAATACGCCTCATATTTCCTCAAGATCCTGGGGCCTATAAGTACTATTGATTTAAAACGTGGGTCTTCTAGCTTCTTGAGGTCAGTCTTCAGTATGATTCAAACCGATTTGAGCCTGAACCGGAAGTTAAGTTTTAGTGCACAACATCCGTATCACGAAAAGGCAGTGATTAGGAATTCTCTGATAGTTGTGGTTGTATACACTTGGCCATATGCTTAAAATTTGGAGAGAGAGATGGTGTACTTTCTTCAATCTCAGGAGTTCCAAGGAATTGTGGCGGGAGAATTCACATTAGACCTTCATCTAATATGTGATCTGTGCATATTTAGAGAGAAGTATCAATGTATTCAAACTCTGTCAGCTAAAATTATTGTACCTGTCATCCGATATGAACCTTTTTTTACTTAATTTTTGTACAACATTTAGATTGAGGAGCTTTGACGAGAGTCTAAAGTCTTTTCAATGCCCTCTAAAATTTCTCTGCAATAAAACATAACTACCATCTCCATAGACTGAATGCATATCATCAAGAAATGAAGGCTATGAATTCAACGGTTACAAACATGTCTGCCCTAAATGTATTCTAAATTTTTGAAGCTAATAGGATTTAAAAAGTTGAAGGATGACGGAACTACATTAATTTTCAGCAGACACCATCTACTAGTGAACAGGTGTACAGTTTATCGTAAAACGTCTATTCAGCAAAATAAACACATTCTATTCCTCAAAACACCCTAGTTCCTTCTATAAATCCGAATCAGATACCCTTGGATTTGGCCATAACTTCACGTTGACATTCTGCCGCTTAAGTAAGTAATAATATATGATTGGATAAACGATTATCATGCGAAAATACCGAATTAGCTTAGTTAATCGGTAAGTACATAATTATTTTTATTCGAAGCTAAATGCAATGAAGTAACGTTGAACAAAATCATATCGTTATTGGTCCAGCTAACTATATGAAGATGTCTTGATAAGGCGTAGAGAATGTATTCTATAAGCACCCACAAAATATGAGGTTGACAAGCACACAAATAAAGCTCATTTATACAATAACAGAAACGCCCTTGGGAGAGTTACAAAATGGCGTACTAAAATAATCCGTCAACCAATAACAGTCAAGGATTTTCCAGGTGGTAAGTGCAATCTCAAGGTCAACCGATCAGCCCAGGCGCGGAAGCATACAATCCAAAATTATGACCTTAATCAAGTGAGTTCTGGGGATCTAACGTCCTCAATAGACAGGCAAAGTAAGCAGAGCACACACATCACACACTAATGTAACTACGACCAAGATATGAGTGAATAAGTGACACGGTCGAAAAACAAAAGCTGAGATAAGCCTAACATATAAGTCAACATATTACAAAATCCTATGATCATGGACTATTTAAAAAAGGCTTACAAATGATTCTCATGCCAAGTACTGACAAACTCAGATAAAGCACACCTCGGTTCTAGATAGACGATTCTGCTTGTCTGTCACTTGAAAAATTTGGATTTGACTACACAAGAAGTTAAGAATTGAATATATATATTATGCACGAAACAATAGATGGGACAGTTGAAATGGTAGAACGTTTTCATGAATGAATAAGAAGCATAAATATACTGTCGAAATACTTGGCTAACAGCAATCTCACTGACCGAAAAGTTTAACTTTTCTACTCAGTGGAATATTTAAAATAAATTATTTTTGTAATTAGCAACTTAGTCAGCGATCAATTTATTTCAAATTATTAAATATATAATTACATTCTCATTTTGTATGCCTTTTAAACAGTTAGTTATCTAAACAAGTTGATCTATATCAATTGGCCATATACATCATCAGTAACAACCAACTGTGTGTGGGAGAGAATAAAACCAGAAAATGCGCTTGGACGTGGACTTACAATTAACAAAATATCTGGAACTCCAAACAACTCTCAATAAACATCAAAATCAGTATTTTCAATACAAATGTCAGGACAGTTCTACTGTATGGAGCGGAAACTTGCAGAACTATCAAAGCCATCATCCAGAAGATACAAGTGTTGATTAACAGTTGTCTATGCAAAATACTTCAGATCCGTTGACCAGACACCATCAGCAACAACGTACTGTGGGAGAGAACAAACCAGATTCCAGTGGAAGAGGAAATCAGGAAATGGTGGAAGTGGATAGGGCACACACTACGAAAAGCACCTAACTGCATCACGAGACAAGCCCTCACATGGAACCCTCAAGGCAAAAGGAAAAGAAGAAGGCCAAAGAATACATTATGACGAGAAATAGAGAAAGATATGAGAGGAATGAACAAACATTGGACAGAACTGTAAAGGAAAGCCCAGGACAGAGTTGGATGGAGAAAACTGGTCGGCCGCCTATTGTTCATTAGGGGTAACAGGCGTACAGTAAATAAGTAAGGTTGGAAGTGGACAAGAAACATATTGCAGAAACCACCAAACTATGTCATAGTGGAAGTCTTTACTTGAAATCTTCAAGGTTGAATAAAAAGAGGAAGACCAAAAAACATACGGCACTGATGATCCGAGTTAGACATCAGAAGAATGAATTTTACTTATCAATAACTGGAAAGGAGAGCTGAGGACAGATTTTAGTTTGAGAATTCTAGTCGATAGAATATGCTTTACGAAAGTTTACAAAAGTTAAATGAATAATCAACTAAAGGTATCATAAATGAACATTTTTTCACTTAGTCAATTACTGAGAATTCCTCATCGCAGTAAGATTCGTAATCATGAATACAGTCAGTAACTGTTGTCAATATATCACATTTTTGTAGCTTTTTTTTACTAAGACTGATTTGAAGAAATAAAAGCCAATCTCCTCCTAAGTTAAAAATTATAAAGTGATCAGAAAAATAAATTTAAAAAAAAACATTGATTCCAACTTTTCCAATTACTTGTAAGTAAACAAACTAACTGCTTTCTCAGCTGATTTTATTACCTCAGTATAAAAACAGCTGATATTTTCTCAGAGACCAATCAGAATGCAATATTTAAAAAATCAACCAATCACATTTTAGCAGTCATTTATTTTCAAATATATCTATAAATGTTAATCGATCAGAAATTTTCCACTTTAACTTTTTGAAATAAATCCAAAATGCTAAAGTATTTTAACTAATAATGATGATAAGAATATTTAAACTGGGACTGATTTCTAAATAATATTTACTATACATAATAGTTATTTGACTGCTCCAATTAATGTTGAGGACAGTGATCGACTAAGTCTCTTTGGCATACATGCGGCAGCCTGTGCGAATTGCCTCAATATTACCATTACGTCACAGGCATTATTATTTGGCATAGATAGAGGGTGGCTAGTAGTGGAATTGAGGAAGCGCATTTCGGCCTATTTGGGACTCGTCAGCTGGATGGATGCACCTGCATTTCAGAGTTGATGTCCATTTTCGGGACTTGAACCCAACACCGTCGGCTTCAAACGCCCTCGCATTATCCATTACTTCGTCCCACTGCTTAAGCCAGTGTACATCTAGCCTAGTACATGAGACGGTGGAGAAGATGTGTAGCTCAGGTGGATACTTATTGTGTTGTTTCGTTCTCTAAGCAGGATGAAAGCTACACAACCAAAATCAGGATTTTCAATACAAATGTCAAGACAGTTCTACTGTATGGAGCGGACACTTGCAGAACTACCAAAGCCATCATCCAGAGGATACAAGTGTTTATTAACAGTTGTCTACGCAAAATACTTCGTATTCGTTGGCCAGACACCATCAGTAACAACGAACTGTGGGAGAGAACAAACCAGATTCAAGTGGAGGAGGAAATTAGGAAGTGGTGGATGTGGATAGGTAACAGTCTACGAAAAGCACCTAACTGCGTCACGAGACAAGCCCTCACATGGAACCGTCAAGGCAAAAGGAAAAGAGGAAGGTCAAGGAACACAATACACCGAGAAATAGAGAAAGATATGAGAGGAATGAACAAACATCGGATAGAATTGGAGAGGGAAGCCGAGGACAAAGTTGGTTGGAGAAAACTGGTGAGCGGCCTATGCTCCATTGGGGGTAACAGGCGTAAGTAAGTAAGTAAAGTAAGTTGATAATATGGACGAGGAAATAACCACAGGATAAAAATTTACCAAAAAAGAATGATCGATTGGGGTTGTAGATATCAACGGACAAAATCTAAACAACCAATACTATTCGGTTTATGTTTGAATTAGGTTCATGGAAATTGATTGTGTTCATGTTGAATCATAGTACTAAAACGTCTTATTAAATTGAACTTGTTGTTGCATAGTTCTGAAAAGCACTGATTGTCAAGAAATAGGCGTCGACTATTTGGTTAAGGTCCGCGACACAACAGTAACCGATGATGGTTGGATACTTTGAATGACATGCCACAGAATACTTTGCAATAATATAGGTGCATCCATTCTTTGTCTTCTCTCAAAATCTAATCTTCTAAGTTCCTCATCATCTCTGTCTTTCTCTTTCTAAATTTATTTCACTGGAATATACTTCTTCAAAAATTTCTTCTTCCAGAGTACCGCTGGTACTTCTACTATCTCTACCACTATGGGATTAGAATGAACAATTTGATCTCTCTATGCTAATGTGATATAATAAGTAACTTGAACTAACGCGTACTTACGTACAAAGTTCTACACTGTAGCTGCTGATTGACTCATTGTCAACAATTAACATTAACTGGAAAATCACTCAACAATAATTAAAACTCTCTAGCTATAATTGACCTTGGATTGAAATTACTTATTAATAAATACACTACTGCTGAGAAGACTGAGGCATGCTTGATAGATTGTATTTTGAAAATTTACACTCTTAGTCAATTAAAGACAAAAACATTACATTGAACACTCTATTTGCACACCATCTTTGAGTCCTGACTTCCAACGCTCCAGCCTTCTTCCATTCCTGTTGTTGCTTTCTTTCCTTCCTGTTGGTACTCCATTTACTTCTTGCTTTTGTAACATTTGCTTTCCGTTTTCCTCTTCTGACCGTGAGACTTCTTCTTTCATGTCCCTTCTTATACTACTTATATCGATCGTATAAGTAGCACACACCACACTGCTACTTAATATTATTGAACTAAGTGGTGATATTACATTTGAATGAAATAACTAGCTGCCAAATAAACTCTCATTTAAAGAGTTCATATATATATATATATATATATATATATATATATATATATACTTACTTTCGCCTGTTACCCCCAATGGAGCATAGGCCGCTCACCAGTTTTCTCCAACCAACTCTGTCCTGGGCTTCCCTCTCCAGTTCTGTCCAATGTTTGTTCATTCTTCTCATATCTAACTGTCCAGTTGATACCGTGCTTCCCTCCAGATGTTGACGTCTTCATAATCCAGTCGATGACCAGGAGAAAGAGAAAGGGTGAGAGTAAGCAACCTTGCCTGACACCGGTCTTCACCTCGAAAGAGTCGGTTAGCTGTCCTCCGTGCACGATTTTGCAGTTGAATCCATCATAAGAATTCCGTATGATGTTAACTATTTTCTCAGGCACACCGTAGTGTCGAAGAAGCCTCCACAGTGTTTTCCTATCCACGCTATCAAATGCTTTCTCGTAGTCGATGAAGTTGATGTAGAGTGGTGAGTTCCATTCAATTGATTGTTCCACAATGATCCGTAATGTAGCAATTTGGTCAGTACACGATCGATCCTTACGAAATGCAGCCTGTTGATCTCGAAGTTGGGCGTCTACGAAGTCCTTCATTCTGTTTAACAATACTCTGTTGAAGACTTTGCCTGGTATTGAAAGAAGAGTGATGCCTCTGTAGTTTTCACACTTGCTCAGATCGCCTTTCTTTGGTATTTTGATCAGGTATCCTTCTTTCCAATCTGATGGTACTTGTTCCTCATCCCAAATCTTCTTGAAGAGAATGTGAAATATTTTCGCAGTTGCTTCCACATATGCTTTCATTGCCTCTGCTGGAATGTTGTCTGGTCCTGCTGCTTTGCCGCTCTTGATTTGTCTGATGGCTATACTGATCTCCTCAATCGTAGGTGCGCCAATATTAATTGGGAGGTCCGTGGATGCTGCTTCGATGTTGGGTGGGTTCAGTGGAGCTGGTCGATTCAATAGTTCCTTAAAGTGCTCCACCCACCTATTTCGCTGTTCGTCAGTGTTGCTGATTATTTTCCCTTCCTTGCTTTTCACTGGTCGTTCTGGTTTACGATAGTTTCCGGCGAGCTTCTTTGTAGTTTCGTACAATTGTCTCAAGTTTCCTTCTCTTGCAGCCTTTTCCGCCGTCATTGCTAGATAATCCACATATTTTCGTTTGTCAGCTCTGATGCTCTTCTTCACTTCCCTGTTTGCTTCTGTGTATGCAGCTTGTGCGGTAACTTTCTCCGCTCTTGTTCGGCTGACATTGATTGCTGCTTTCTTGTTCCTCCTTTCTTCAATTTTTGCGAGAGTATCAACAGAGATCCATTCCTTATGATGCTGCTTCTTGCGACCAAGGACCTCCTGACATGTTGAAGTGATTGCCTCCTTAATCCCTTTCCAATTGTTCTCCAATGTTGCTTCCTCTCCATTGAGTAGATCCTGAAAGGCCTGGAACCTATTGGTGAGGGCTATCTTGAATTCGTTGAGTTTTACGGTATCCCGAAGAAAGGCCGTATTAAACTTGTGTGATGTTGTCTGCCCCGCTGTCCAGTGCTTCTTTAGCTTCAATCTCATTTTGGCGATCAGCAAGTGGTGATCTGAAGCTATATCAGCTCCTCTCTTGGTTCTCACATCCTCCATGGTCCTTCTGAACTTTTTGTTGATACAGATATGGTCAATTTGGTTTTGAGTAGTGTGGTCCGGTGAAATCCATGTGGCTTTGTGAATGCGTTTGTGCGGGAATATTGTGCCACCGATGACCAGTTTGTTGAAGGCACATAGGTTTGCAAATCTCTCACCGTTTTCGTTCCTTTCTCCCAGTCCATGTCGTCCCATGATGTCTTCATATCCAGTGTTGTCCATTCCAACCTTGGCATTCAGGTCTCCCATAAGAATCGTCAAATCCTTTGGTGAACATTTATCGACGACTGACTGCAGCCTTTCGTAGAATTGATCTTTAACGTCGTCATTGTAGTCATTGGTAGGTGCATAACATTGGATGACGTTCATTGTAATGTCCTGTTTCTTTGTTTTGAAAGATGCTTTAATGATCCTGGGTCCATGAGATTCCCATCCTATCAGTGCTTTTTGTGCATGTTTGGACAGCATCAGTGCAACTCCTTGTGTATGTGAAGCGTTTTCCTCTTCATGACCAGAGTATAACAGCAGTTCCCCTGAAGCAAGTCTCAGTTGTCCTACCTGTGTCCAATGTGTTTCACTGATGCCGAGCATCTCGAGGTTGTATCTTTTCATTTCTGCTGCAACTTGAAATAGTCTTCCAGTCTCCCACAATGTACGAACGTTCCATGTACCTAAAAAAATGGTTGCTCTGGTTGTCAGAAGAGGCATCGGCCCCGTGACTTCCGAGGGGACTCGGCTTTCATCACGAGACGTCATAATTCTTCCTCCAACTCCCAGGGCAGAGTTAAAATGGTTTGAATTATTTTTTCTGGTTAGCGTTTTTTTGGCAAGTTAGATTTCAACGGAATGGGGCCGCCAACCCCATGTCCAACCCTCCTCCTTTATCCGGGCTTGGGACCGGCAGTAGCCCCTAAGGTTCTACTGGCGGAGTTATATATATATATATATATATATATATATATATATATATATATATATATGAAATAATTACTTAGCTCATTCTCAACTTTTTATCTAAGCTTATAATCATGATTATTGTCCATAACTGTGGCGTTGAATTTGAAAGAACAAACCAATGCCAGACTGATGACCTTGAACGACAGAACGAGAATGAATATTGAATTTCTATACTTGTGTTTATTGAACAGATGATGAAAAAAAGACTATCTAAATCGAAAATCAATACCCCGAAATTAATAAAAGATCACTTACAATATGAGTGTTTTGCAAGTTTCCTAACTACTTACTTACTTACTTACGCCTATTATTCCGAATAAAGCATAGGTCGCGCCGAGCAGTAAATTTTTTTTCTGCTTAGGCCAACCTACGATCGCCGTACGAAACGGCTGTTCAGTAATTCCTAGCCCTTGATGGTGGGTGACCTAACGTTGTTCGATTCACATGATTTCAAAGAGTTCAACAATTTCCACAACCCTATAATGACAGTTATTATTTGGCTACTAGTGACAAGCTTCATGAAGGAATTCTTTAAGTTCTAGTAAAAAGCTGTGACCACTAAAGTTCACTCGTGTCGGGTGTGGGTGAGTAACTCACCGAAGACAAGGGATCAAGTCACACAATACCATGGATTGTGTGAAGTTAGTTAGATGTTAATACGCGCAGGAGATCAACTATCCTAGATTCAATCCCCAACTGTAGAGTTATGAGTGTGCACAGCTTAAAAAATCTCACACTAGGAATAGAGGTTCAGAAATGCCATGAAACCTTTTATCTAATTAGCATTGAATAGAAAACCTTAACAAAAATATTTGAAAAATGCCGAATCACGCTTTACAACTCTGATTGGACATTTATTTAGTCATACTGTAGATCCATTTCATTTGGTTATTGAACCGTCCAGACGCCCAAGGTCATTAATTAGTAACCTTTTTTATGCATAAATTAACCTTAAAGTGAATTGTTCATTGCATACTTTAAGCCGTTTTTTTCTTGTGTTCGTTCAAGTGGCGGTGCAGATTTTGTCTAGAATTGTTAAAAACAGGATAGAAATTCAGACAAGTTGTCAAATATTTCGTAATATGCGAATTATTTTTTCGGGTTAGTGTTCTTTTAGCATGTCGGTGTTCTACGGGATAGAGTCTCTAACCCTATTTCCAGCCCTCTTGCTTTATGAGGGCTTACAACCAGCAGTAAATCTAGAATGGCTCCAGAAAGAACTTTGAAGAAGGATATCATTATTCAATTTTCCAATTCTTCCAAGACACTCCCTTCCCGTTGCCCAGATACCATCAGTAACAAGCTACTGTGGGGGAGAACAAACCAGATTCCAACAAAGGAATAAATAAAGAAGTACTTGAAGTAGATAGGACACACATTGAGGAAATCACCCACTTGCGTCACAAGATAAGCCTTCATATGGAATACGTTGGGCCATACATAGGAAAAGAGGAAGAACAAAGAACACATTATGCCAAGAAATAAAGACAGACATGAGAAGAATGAATAACAATTGGACAGAACTAGAAAGGAATGCCGAGGGCAGAGTAGGTTGGAGTGTAGTGGTAACTAGCATCAGTACTGTTTAACTCTTTTAGTAGTGAATGTAGTTTTATCAAATAAAAGTTGAGACTTCCAGTCAACTGAGTTCCAAAAACTGAAACCAAAAACAGAGTAGCATACATAGTCTGATAATTGACAGAAAGATTAGAACGGAAAAGATTTACATATTTACTTACGATTGTTACTACCCCTAATATTCAAACATTGACCGCGGATCAGCATTCTACAACCAAATTCTGTCTTCCACCATCTTTCCCAGTTCTGTCTGTCTTCGTTTCTTGGCGTAATGTGCTCATCGGCTTTCCTCTTTTTCCTTTGAAACTTGGGGGCTTCAAATGAAAGTTTGTCTTGTGACGCCATTGGGTGATTTCCTCAATGTGTGTCCTATCCAGTTCAAGTACTTCTTCTTGATTTATTCCTCTGATAGATTCTGGTTTGTTCTCTCCCACAATAGGTTGTTGATGATGGTTTCAAACGTATTTTAAGTAGATAACTCTAAACAAACACTCCCATCCTCTGGATAATGACTTTTGTAGTTCTCCAAGTATCCGCCCCATACATTAGAACTGTCTTGACATTTAGAATTTCGAAATTGTGACTTTATTTTAGGTTGACAATTGTTTTGAGTTCCAGATGCTGAGTTTTTTAATTAAGTTGATTTTTCTATTTAAAAAAAAAATTCCGTGTAATTTCTATGCATTCATTTGATTTTGAGCTAATAATTTTTTGTGTAGTTTTGTTTGTTTACGCAAATAGGATGAGAAAAAATAAAGTTCGTATTGATTAATTCATTGTGAATATATTGTTCAGTCTCTTTTCATTTGTGTTCAAGTGACCGCTGCATTAGTTTGTTTGATAAACTGTTTTTTTCACAATCAATCAATCAATTTAACCAGCATATAAACTACTGACGAACTCTTAAATGTGTAATTTAATATTTTCTTGAGGTTTTCGTTTTACTAGATAAATCTTTCTTAAAGGATATTTGTTTCGGTATGCTAACTTACTTTTGGGGCACAGTTTTGGAGGTTTGCGTTTTTACACATTTGAAATCATCAATCAATCATTGTTCGATCACCATTAGAAGAAACCTGGAAGCACTGGACAGCCGTTTCGTCCTAGTATAGGACTCCTCAGCAGTGCACACCCACGACTCCTGCTTCTCACAGGATTCGAACCTGGGACCTTTGGCATTGTAGGCGAACGCCTTACCATCGGACCACTGGCCGGCATCCAACAGTGTTAATGTCTAACTCTGATTGATCTAGGGATTTTAGGCGACCTCACCCACTTGTCTTTGGTAGTAGTTACTGCCTACACAGGTTTCTAATGGTGGTCTAACAATGATTGATTGATGATTTCAAATGTGTAAAAATACTAACTTACACCTGTCACTCCCAATGGAGTATACGCTGCCGACCAGTGTTCTCCAACCTACTCTGTATGCCCTGGGCTCCCTTTTCCAGTTCTGTCCAATACCTGTTCATTCTTCTCATATCTTTCTCTATTTCTCGGTGTAATGTGTTCCTTGGTCTTGTGGGCCCCAAGAGAAGGCTTGTCCTGTGACCCAGTTGGGTGCTTTCCTCAGTGTGTGCCTTATCCACTTCCACCACTGAATACCCTATTTCTTCCTCTGCTGGAATCTGCTTTGTTCTCTCTCACAATAGGTTGTTGCTGATGATGTCTGTCCAACGGATCCGAAGTATTTTGCGTGCACAACTAACAATGAATACTTGTATTTTCTGGATGATGACTTTGGTAGAAGTTCTCTAAGTTTCTGCCCCATTCAGTAGAATTGTCTTGACATTTGTATTGACAATTCTGATTTTTGTGGTGGTTGGTAGTTGTTTGTGGTTCCAGAGGTTGTTCAATTGTAGGAATGAAGCCCTTGCTTTGCCGATCCATGCATTTACATATTCATTGTATTCACCTTAATTGTCAGTGATGCTGCCCAGATATGTAAAGGTTTTCACTTTCTCCAAGGCATCCCCATCAAGAGTGATTTGGCTGGTGCATGTTGTGTTGTATCAGAGAATCTTGCTTTTCGCTTTGTGTATGCTGAGACCTGCTGCTATTGAGGATAAACTAGAAAAGTAAGCTATTGATTTCTAGTTTGAAGAGATGTTAACATTATAACAGGTGTACTGAAAACTATAAGGGATAATTAGTGTAAATTTGGGAAAAATGTTTAAGAATCATGTTCTCATATATTGTAAGTTACCTGGAAGTTATTCATAATTACAAAATGGTTCACTCTCTTAACATCAAAAAACTGTCAAAAATTGTCATACATATGTTCACTCATATCACAATATATCATATAAACAAATGAAAAGAAATATTTATTAATGAAAACATGGAAACTTTTGGGTGTTTGTTTCGAAATTTAAACATAATTTTCATTCAATGAATTTTAGAATGGATTAGCATACTTACTGTCCGACTGTTCAAACCCAAGCGGATGGATTTCTTATAACGCCATATCATGAGCCTGTGACCTAAATGTTTGATCCGTATGTTAGTGGATTGACGTTCAGAAATGCAGTCCGTCCCATGATAGCTACTCTGTCTCTCAAGATTCTGGAGCTTGTAAGTACTACTGGTTTAAAACGAAGGTTTACTCACTCCCTTAGGTCAATCCCTAGTACAAATCAATCCAGTCTGAGCATTAATCGGAAATTCAATTTTCGTGCACAATATTCGTGCTACGATAAGGCAGTGTGAGCAGGACCTATCCGATAGTAGTGGTTGTATACGTTTGGCCATATGATGACATTTAGAATGGGAGAACAGACTGTCCTCATCCTCGACTGAACTAAGGTATTTAGGACTGTTGGGGAAATGAGATTCCCACAACTCATTAGGAAAAGGTCCTAATTTTGTGATTTTATTCTGAAATTTTGAATTTCGATGTTTTCGCGCCAGAGATGCTAAGTTGACGACCTTTAGCTTACATTTCCCACCCGGGAAATTCTTGACTGTCATTGGTTGACGGATTATTTTAGTACGCTATTTTGTGACTCTCTCAAGAGTGGTGTTTCTCCCATTGTATAAATAAGCTTGATTTGTGTATTAAGCGACCTTGAATTACTGGATGCTTGTAGAATACATTCTCTACGCTTTATCAAGAAGACATCTTGATCTAATTAGCATGGCCTGGAACTATCGGATTAGAATAGCCTATCATATCACCATTGTATCATTGATCTTGGTTCCGTTTACCGAGTAAGGTGAACTCATCATAGTTTCACAAGCATATCTCAAGGACAACATAAAGTAGGTCAGAAAATTCGCGGAAGCTTAATAGCTTATCAGTTACTTATCAATTAACCTTATAATAACAGACTCAAATAATCAATCAGTTGAAACAGTCACTTGCTATACGACTAACAATGAGTTTGCAGAGTAATAGAATGTTTTTTTTAAAAAAAAAACATATCTAGACAACGACAGGGTCAACAGCATCAACAACCATCCATTCATCCATCCATCAAATTCAAGCTCAACAGAATCAGCTTCTTATCAACCAACCATAGCGGAAATCCATTCAAATCTCACTTCTTCCAAGAAATCATACTGAAGAAATTGATTATGTATATATTATAATAAAGACGATAGATAATCAAAGGTTCCTATTTTAAATCATTCAATCTAAACAGAAATTGAGAAGAAGAAGAAGAAGTTTGAGTCTTCTTAAATGCTAGTCGCTTATTTATTTATTTATTAAACTCTGGTGCGCACTACTTATAAGTAGTATATGACGTGAGTGTAAACGTAATGTCTGGCAGCAGAAGATCAGGGAAGATCAAGAAAGGAAGAGTGCGGGGAACACAATGGAATTTGTATGAAATGCATGAATAGTGAGTGAAATGTCAGACAATGGATTGAGGATTGATTGAAGATTTGCAAATTAACGGTTACGATATGGTTTTCCTATTTTACTGAGTAACTCTGTAATTTTCGTTAAATACAATCCGGTTGCCCTCACCTGAGTTATCCTTCACTACAAAAATATCTTTAAGTCTATTATCTAATTTCTGATGAAATGAATTTTATTGAATGTAAAACACAACGCTAAATATTAAGTGTAATTTGTATTTCTGATTAAAACAATGTTGATGATTCTTTTTCTTTTGGGGTAGAGTTTTGGAGGTTTGCGTTTTTACACATTTGAAATCATCAATCAATCATTGTTCGATCAGCATTAGAAACCTGGAATCACTGGACGGTTTCAAAAATGTGTAACTTAACAATCTTCACAACCCCGTAATGCAAATTACCTGTGCTCACTAGTGACTAGCTTCGTGAGGAATCTTCTCCGAGTTCTAGTGGGAAGACGTGACCAGTGAAGTTCAATCTGTTCGGGTGTAGGCAGTGTCTACCGAAGACTGTGTATGAGGTTGCGCAACTCCGTGAATTGATCGTCACTAGACATTAACACCGTTAGATATCGGCTCAGTAGTCTAACGGTTAGGGCGTTCGCACACAATACCGAGTGTCGTGGATTCGAATCCTGCGGGGTGCAGGAGTCGTGGATGCGCACTCCTGAGGAGTCCCATACCAGGACGAAACGACCGTCCAGTGAGTGCTTTCAGGTTTCTAATGGTGATCTAACACTGATTGACTCATGGTTTCAAAAATGTGTAACTAGACAATCTTCACAACCCCGTAATGTAAATGTTAAGTGTAATTTGTATTTCTGATTAAAACAAAGTTAATGATTCTTTTTTTCTATTGTTTAAAAAACATCAACTAATGATCGATTGAGATGATTCAGAAATATTTGAATAAAAACGATGTAATGACTTAAATGAAAATGGGTATAATGAATGTTTAAACGAAATAAAAGTCAGTAGTATTAGTAGTAGCAGTCGGTGTAGTAGTGGTAGTCGGATTAGTGGTAGTAGTAGTCGGAGTAGTAGAAACAAGTAACCTACTAGTAGAAGATATTCGTAGGTTATTGCTTTTCGCTCACAGATGTCTTCGAAACACTGGGCGTATATATTGTGGGACAACCGAGTGAGCAACAATGTTATTAGGAAACGAGTGCTAGGTATGAATGGCAGATCAATAGATGAAGTGGTGAAACTTCATCAGTTGAGGTGGTTGGGACATGTGTTACGTATGCCTAACCACTGACTGCCTCGACGAGCTTTGTTTTATAGTGTAGGAATAGGTTGGAAGAAAGTTAGGGGCGATCAAACCAAAACATGGCAGAAATCCACGAAGTCACTGACAAGTGACATTTGGTGTCGCTGCCTGCTCCAAGGAAGGAGCTTTCGTGGCCGAAAGAGTTGGAGGACGGAGATTTGCGGAGACTCCTGGAGGAGTTTGAGGCCACAGTATAGCTGGTGGGTGTGAAGGGGCCCGGGGAGGAGTTGGCGGTGCTGGGGAAGCTGCGGGGAGGTGAGGCGAAGGCGGTATACGACAGCCTGGACGGTGCCGCCGGGAAGACGGTCACCCGGCGGCTGATGACGGAGTTCGACAGCCCGGTGGACAGGGAGGAGGCGCCGCAGAGATTCCGGTTGGCGAGGCTGTCGGCTGATGGTGACCCGTTGGTGCTGGCTGTGGAGCTCACGATGTTGCTGCGCCGTACGCTGCCGAGTATGGATGGGGAGTCTGGGGCACATTTGTTGGCGTCGCGATTTATCGAGAGTGTGTCTGCCGCCGTGTCCCAGCAGCGGGAACTAGTAAACGCTACACGTTGGATAGAGGCCGTACCCATTCCAGACCACCGTGCAAGAACAATGACCGAAGTAGTAATTCGGTTGTCCCACCTATGTTCTAGATTCTTCAACCCCTCTAATTTTGTCTTTCTAAATTTATCTCACTGAATCATACTTCTTGAATAATATCTTCTAATCCTAACCTCTCCGATTACTTCTATAATACCTTTACTACTACCTCTACTACTAGTATGGGATTTGAATTGACAATTACATCTCCCTGTGCTAATTTATGTGTTATGGCAATTTGAACTGATGTACGTACGCAAGTACGTACGTACGATTGATTGATTGATCGATTGAGAAGTAGAAATAGTGATTCGCATTTAAGATATATGTATATATATACATATATATTCATCTATCTATTTTTATCAATTTGGATTCTGTGTTGTATGTTTATTTTTTAAAAATGTAAACAAATAGAAAATAGCTAAGTCGTATGTATATGCATGCCTGTGTGTATGTGTGTGTGATTTTTGCTCTCTCTAATATGCTTAGTTATGTCAGTCAGTATCAAGTTTCAACCACCAACCACCAATGTTATTGAACTATAATAAATAGTTAGTTTTTCAGTGTAGAGTTATGCATTTTAGATTAAAATCATGCATGGATCGATCATTATTAGCCAAACATTAGTATAGGGACTTGTCAGCAGTGCGCATGCACGACTTCCACACCCCAGAATCAAAATTCACGATCTGCAAACTCGCGTAAGAACGCCTAACGTCTGAACCGTTGAGCTGGTGTTAATGTGTAACTTTTGTTCAGTCTAAGGATTTCGCACAACTCCGCCAGTAGAACCTTCGGGGCTACTGCCGGTCCCAAGCCCGGGCAAAGGAGGAGGGTTGGACATGGGGTTGGCTCCCCATTCCAACTAAAACTAAATTGACAAAACAACGCTAACCAGAAAAATAATTCAAACCATTTTAACTCTGCCCTGGGAGTTGGAGGAAGAATTATGAGGTCGCGTGATGAAAGCCGAGTTCCCTCGGAAGTCATGGGGCTGATGCCTCTTCTGACAACCAGATTAACTATTTTTTTAGGTACATGGAACGTTCGTACATTGTGGGAGACTGGAAGACTATTTCAAGTTGCGGCAGAAATGAAAAGATACAACCTCGAGGTGCTTGGAATCAGTGAAACACATTGGACACAAGTAGGACAACTGAGACTAGCTTCAGGGGAACTGCTGTTATACTCTGGTCATGAAGAGGAAACTGCTTCACATACACAAGGAGTTGCATTGATGCTGTCTAAACATGCACAAAAGGCACTAATAGGATGGGAATCTCATGGACCCAGGATCATTAAAGCATCCTTCAAAACAAAGAAACAGGACATTACAATGAACGTCATCCAATGTTATGCACCTACCAATGACTACAATGACGACGTTAAAGATCAATTCTACGAAAGGCTGCAGTCAATCGTCGAGAAATGTTCACCAAAGGATTTGACGATTCTTATGGGAGACCTGAATGCCAAGGTTGGAATGGACAACACTGGATATGAAGACATCATGGGACGATATGGACTGGGAGAAAGAAACGAAAACGGTGAGAGATTTGCAAACCTATGTGCCTTCAACAAACTGGTCATCGTTGGCACAATATTCCCGCACAAACGCATACACAAAGCTACATGGATTTCACCGGATCACACTACTCAAAACCAGATTGATCATATCTGTATCAACAAAACGTTCAGAAGGACAATGGAGGATGTGAGAACCAGGAGAGGAGCTGATGTAGCCTCAGATCACCATTTGCTAATCGCCAAAATGAAACTGAAACTAAAGAAGCACTGGACAACGGGACAGACAATATCACAGAAGTTTAATACAGCCTTTCTTCGGGATACTGTAAAGCTCAACGAATTCAGGATAGCCCTCACCAATAGGTTCCAGGCCTTTCAGGATCTACACAATGGAGAGGACGCAACATTGGAGAACAATTGGAAACGGATTAGGGAGGCAATCACTTCAACATGTCACGAAGTTCTGGGTCACAAGAAGTACCATCACAAGGAATGGATCTCTGTTGATACTCTTGCAAACATTGAAGAAAGGAGGAACAAGAAGGCAGCAATCAATGTCAGCCGAACAAGAGCGGAGAAAGTTACCGCACAAGCTGCATACACAGAAGCAAACAGGGAAGTGAAGAAGAGCATCAGAGCTGACAAACGAAAATATGTGGAAGATCTAGCAATGACGGCGGAAAAGGCTGCAAGAGAAGGAAACTTGAGACAATTGTACGAAACTACAAAGAAGCTCGCCGGAAACTATCGTAAACCAGAACGACCAGTGAAAAGCAAGGAAAGGAAAGTAATCAGCAACACTGACGAACAGCGAAATAGGTGGGTAGAGCACTTTGAGGAACTATTGAATTGACCAGCTCCTCTGAAGACACCCAACATCGAAGCAGCATCCACGGACCTCCCAATTAGTATTGGCTCACCTACGATTGAGGAGATCAGTATGGCCATCAGACAAATCAAGAGCGGCAAAGCAGCAGGACCAGACAACATTCCAGCAGAGGCAATGAAAGCAGATGTAGAAGCAACTGCGGAAATACTTCACATCCTCTTCAAGAAGATTTGGGATGAAGAACAAGTACCATCAGATTGGAAAGAAGGATACCTGATCAAAATACCAAAGAAAGGCGACCTGAGCAAGTGTGAGAACTACAGAGGCATCACTCTTCTTTCAATACCAGGCAGAGTCTTCAACAGAGTATTGTTAAACAGAGTGAAGGACTTCGTAGACGCCCAACTTCGAGGTCAACAGGCTGGATTTCGTAAGGATCGATCGTGAACCGACCAGATTGCAACGTTACGGACCATTGTGGAGCAATCAGTTGAACTGAACTATCCACTCTACATCAACTTCATCGACTACGAGAAAGCATTTGATAGTGTGGATAGGAAAACACTGTGGAGGCTTCTTTGACACTATGGTGTGCCTGAGAAAATAGTTAACATCATACGGAACTCTTATGATGGATTCAACTGCAAAATCGTGCACGGAGGACAGCTAACCGACTATTTCGAGGTGAAGACCGGTGTCAGGCAAGGTTGCTTACTCTCACCCTTTCTCTTTCTCCTGGTCATCGACTGGAAAGCACCTAACTGCGTCACGAGACAAGCCCTCACATGGAATCCTCATGGCAAAAGGAAAAGAGGAAGGCCAAAGAATACATTACGCCGAGAAATAGAGAAAGATATGAGAGGAATGAACAAACATTGGACAAAACTGGAGAGGGAAGCCCAGGACAGAGTTGGTTGGAGAAAACTGGTGGGCGGCCTATGCTCCATTGGGTGTAACAGGCGTAAGTAAGTAAGTAAGTAAGTAAGTACCCATTGTCTTCAATAGGTGGTAACTGACTATATCAGACGAGGTTGAACTCCACTGACTACAACTCTGAGAATTTCTTCACAAAGCTAATAGTCACTGGTGAGTTGAGGTATCAGTAGCCTTGATAACAAACAGTAGGTAAGAAGTCAGATCTTCCAATACAACACACACTTACTTATAAGCATGGTAGATCTGACATTGGATGTTAAGGTGCGGATCAGCAAAGCAAGAGCAGTATTTCTACAATTGAAGAACATTTGAAACTCGAAACAAGTGTCAATAAACAACATAGTCACAAATCAGTTCTAGCGGAAACTTGGAAAATTACAAAAGCTGTCATCCAAAAGATACTACAAGTGTTTAGTAACATCTGTCGTCTACACAAGATACTGAGAGGATCCATCAACCAAACAACATCAGCAACAACCTACAAACAGATTCCAGGCACAAAAAATTCTTTTAACGAGTTGGTTTTTTACGGGGCATAGGCCGCCAACCAGTTTTCTCCAAGCAACTCTGTCCCGGGCATCTCTTTCCCGTTCTGTTCAATTTTTCTTCATTTTTCTCATGTCGTTCCCTTGGCCTTCGTCTTTGCCTTTAACCTTGATGGTTCCGTTTGAGAGCTTGTCCATATGACGCAGTTGGGGCAGTGTGTGTCCTATCCACTTTCACCGCTTCTTCCTCATTTCCTACTCCACTCGAATCTGGTTTGTTCTCTCCCACATTAGGTTGTTGCTGATGGTGTCTGGCCAAAGAATCCGAAGTACTTTGCGTAAACAGCTGTTAAGAAATACTTGTATCTTCTGGATGATGACAGTAACCAAAGAAAGGCTCCAGGAAGAGTATCGCATTCTTATTGGACATAAATCAAAGTTCGAGAAAGATTCTGTAGTGAATAAAATGGATTTTACAGTCGTGAGCTTAAAACATAATGATACTTAATTCACTACTGGAAACTGAATTCACTAACTCAACAGGAGAATGACAACATTATCTTTTACTAGCTTACGTATCCCTGCCCATCCCAAATCAAGCATAGACAACTGCTGACCAGCATTCGCCAACATACTCTGTCCTCAACCTTGCTTTCCAGTTCTGTCCAGCTGTTGTTCGCTGTTTACATGTCTGTCTACAATTTTTTAGCGTAATCTGTCGTTTCGTCTACCTCTTCTCCTTTGGTCTCAAGGATTGCAAGTGAGGACTTGCCTCGTGACGTAGAGGGGTGTGATTTAATCAATGTGTGCCCTGTACCCCTTCAGAGCATTTTCTTAATTTCTCCCTCTTCTGGAATCGCAAACAGGCTGAATGTAAGCGGAGTTTCACATACATATCTCTTAACGATTTTTGAATTTTTTTCTTTAAAAATCAGTCTGTTAGAATCTCTGAAATCGATTGCTTTCTAACAATCTTACCTTATATTCTGCTATAATCTCCTACAGAGGAATGTAACTACAATTTGAAAACCTTACATTTCTGAACGGATTCAATCAACACGTGATGTTGTAAGCTTATCTACTTGTAGATAAGCTTGATTGATGTCTTCTAATGTATCATTTGGACTGTCTCACTTATTTTCATTCAAACCTCAATCGTTGTTGACGATCGAATCCCTTCTTCTGTTCATTGAGTAAAAGCAGTTTGCTTGCTTCACTGAAAAGTCCTTGATCCTAGCCAGGTCTGTCCAGCTTGAAAATGACTAAATTGGAAGGCCGACTTTAGAGACCTGAAAGCACTGGATAGCCATTTTATCCTGGTATGGGACTCACCAGCATTGCTTACCCTTCAGGATTCGAACCCAGGTCCCTCGGTACTGAGCGCGAACCCCCAACCTCTGGACCAGTGGACCGGCATCCGATGGTGCTAATATCTTACTCTGATCAATCTAGGGTTTTTTGCGCGCAGGACCGAAGGTCCTGGGTTCGAACCCAGTGTGTGGCGGGAGACATGGGTGCCCACTACTGATGGTGAGTCCCATGCCAGGACGGAATGGCCGTCCAGTGCTTCCAGGATTCTAATAGTGGTCTAACAATGACTGATTGATTGATTTCAGTGTCTAAAAACACTAACTAACCTCAGTAACTCTATTTGAAAATAAATAACTCGAAAGAATCGTTTTTTTCTAGGACAGATTGATTGGGATTAGGTGTTGAATCCAAGGAATTCATTCATTCCTATTTAGGACTTACCAGTTGCATGTACTAACTCCTAATAATGGTGTCCATACCACGACTCAAACCTAGTCCGATGCTCCTCAAACGCTCCATAGGTAATATATTAGACATTAACACCGATGGATGCTGGCTTAGTGATCCAGAGGTTAGGGTTCGCGGTGCAAAGCCTAAGGTCCTCGGTCCGAATCCTACAAGTAGCAGCATAAGTCGTGGGTAAGCAAGGTTAATGTGTTCCATACCAAGGCGACAGCGTCGGTCGTTTGGTGCTTCCAGGTTTCTAATGATGGTTTAAAAGTGGTTGGTTGATATATGACTTCAATGTTGAATTCAGTTATGTTGCAACTTTAGAGCCTTGAATCGAATTCAAAACTATAAATCAATTATCATATTTATAATTATATTATTCACTAAAAAGTCTAAATCGACTTATCGATAACTACAATCAAATATATTCAACAGCTAATCAATTTTTCATGAGTTATAACTTACCAATAAGATAAGAGATAATTTTTAAAAACAACTCATCTTCCCTAGACTGACTATACACAAAAGTCATAGATGAGAAATCTATTGACAGTGAGTATCGTCTCGATACAAGTTGACAAGAAGTAGTTAAGTGTGACATCGGATACACTTATGCCAGTGTTGTACGAGGAAGTCAATGGGAAACAAACACACAGTCTTCAATCATCCATTTTGCAATCCAAGCAGATTATTGACTGTCTTCTATCGTGACCCCCTTTTGGTTTGCATACACATCCATTGATCAGAATATGCATTTAAATCTCCAGACATTCATCTGTCCGACAGCAACTTTTAGGCAACGCTCCGCTACATACTACTTGCGTACCACGTGAGTAACATATACACCAATCTTTGTATTCTATGTAATACAAGACCACTCATCAGTCGATGAAGTCAAATGTTCGAACACAGAAATAAACTTATACTTAACTTATTTCTTAATCCAAATTATTAAACACGAAATCATATTTTAAATAAACTAGATTGATGTTGCGTCTAGAATAACAATAAAAGATTTACAATTTAAAACATCTCTAATTCAGAGAACAGACAGACAGACTGATAGATACAACGCAGAACTTCGTACGTACGTACATCAGTTCAGGTTGACATGCCCAATCAGCACAGAGACCCAACAGTCAGTTCAAATCCAAGAATAACAGCAATAATAGAAGTATTAGCAGTAATGGAGAAGATTAGGGAGAGAAGATGTGATTCGAGAAGTATTATTCAGTAAGATAAATTTAGAAGGAGAAAGGCAGAGATAATGAGGAACGCAGAAGATTAGAATTTAAGAGAACATAAGGAGTGGATGCACCTTAGTCATTACAAACGATTCTGAACCATGTCAGTCGGTTGCAACGTAGGACTTCGTACGTATGTACATAAGTTCATGTTGCCATACCACATTAGCACAGAGATAGTAGAGGTATTAATGGTAATGAATAAGACCAGGGTTTGAAGATATTATTCAAGAAGTATAATTCAGCGAGATAAGCTTAGAAAGACAAAGGTAGAGGTGCTGACGAGTCCAGAAGATTAGGATTTGAGAGAGCTCAAAAAATGGATGCACTTACGCCATCGCAAACGATTTTGAGCCATGTCGTTCAAGGTCTCTAACCATCGGTGACTATCGTCTCGCGAACCCCAACCAGGTAGTTGACACCTACCAACATGACTCACTCCATTTGTCAGTGACTTCATGGATTTCTGGCATGTTTTGGTTTGCCCGTCCCTAGCATTCTTCCAATCTACTCCTACACCACAAAATATAGCTCGTCGCGGCAGTCGGTGGTTAGCCATACGTAACACGTGTCCCAACCACCTCAACTGATGAAGTTTCACCACTTCATCGATTGATCTGCCATCTTTACCTAGTACTCGTTTCCTAACGATAACATTGCTTATACGGTTGTCCCATGATGCACGAGCAATGCTTCAGAGACATCGATGATCGAAGACTAGTAACCTACTAAAGTCCTGTACTCTTAATGGCCAAGTCTCACATCCGTACAGTAGGACAGAGAGAACTGCTGCGCAGTACACCCGTCCTTTGGTCAGCGAATGGATATATCGCCTACGCCATAAGTCACGCAGGTTGGCAAAAGCCAATCGAGCCTTCTGTATCCGTGCTGAGATTTCGTCAGTCACCAGGCCATCGGCACTGATGAGACTCCCAAGATAAGTGAAGCGGTCTACACGCTCGACTACTTCACTCCCTATCACTAGTTCAGGTGCCGAAGCAACCCAGTCTTGAAGCAACATTTTGCATTTCGAGGGGAAAAACCGCATCCCGAACATGCTTGCATTGTTGCTTAGGGTAGTCAGAAGACTCTGCATTTTGTCAGCATCTTCACCAAGTAGGACTATATCATTGGCATATTCTAAGTCAATAAGCGAGCCACCTGGTAGAAGGTCTACTCCAGAAAATTCAGACGAGGATAATGTTATGTCTAGGAGCATGTCTATGATAAAATTAAACGAGAGTGGAGAAAGTGGACATCCCTGACGGACACCACTTGATGTAGAGAATTCCGGTGACAGTTCTCCATAAGCCCTCACTCGACCAGTGGTGTTCGAGTAAAGAGCTTGTATGAGGTTAATGTACTTCTTTGGTACACCTTTCAACGACAGACACTGCCACAGAACCTTACGATCAACAGAGTCAAATGCCGCCTTAAGGTCTAGGAAAACAACTATTGTAGGACGCCTAAATGTGTGTCTATGTTCCAGGACCTGTCTGAGTGTGAAGACGTGGTCTATACAGCCACGTCCAGGTCGAAAACCAACCTGGTTTTCTCTAGTCTGCTCTTCACGAGCTTTCGTTAAGCGTCGAAGTATTATTGAGGCCAAAATTTTAGATAATATATATTAGTTTATGCGACGGTGGTAATAAGAAGCCAAATAGCGATTCGGCTGGATAAGTTTCATTTTCAGGCAATAGTTCATGCAGACATGATCATGAAAAGTAAACAAACAAAGTGAAGCAAAACGGAGTGAAGGCGAGAGAACCAACTTCTTTCAATTAAGCATGACTAAGAATCTATAGTCAGACGAAAATAGGGCCAGGCAAGTAATAAGCAAGATTAGGCATGCATACACATGAATAATAAAAGCAACGCAGATATGATCGGAATGACTGACAAGATCAAAACGCAAGTGTAACGAGCACTGTCAGCTAGATATGCAAGTACTCACTACACTACTAGGATTACAATTCTATTTAATACGAAATAAAAATAACTACCGAATTTACTCACTCATATGAAACTTGTGAAACATAGGCATTAAGATAAACGTCCTCCAAAAGTAGAGATAATTCTCGCCGTCCGGCCGACCTCAAGACAAATAATTGACACAGACTATAAGATAGAGAAAACAAGTTTTAATGTAAAGGCATTGTCAAGGATGGATTCTTAGATTTATTCATGACTTGGCTGTTAAGGAACTCAACTTTGATCAGTTTACAAAGTTACCTGAATTTCTTCAATTGAAGAACATCTGGAACTCGTAGCAACTATCATTAAACAACATCAAAGTCAGAATTTTCAGTACAAATGTCAAGACAGTTCAACTGAATGCGTCGGAAACTTGAAGAACTACGAAAGCAATCATCCAGAAGATACAACTGTTTATTTAATAACCGTTGTCTCTCAAAATACTTCGGATTCGTTAGCCAGATACTATCAGCAACAACCTACTGTGGGAGACAACACATCAGATTCCAGAAGATGAAGTAATCAGGAAGAACCGCTGGAAGTGGATAAGACACTGATTGATGAAGTCACCCAACTGTGTCAAAAGACAAACCCTCACTTGAAATCCTCAAGTCCAAAGATACGCAGAGAATTAGAGACAGACATGAGAAGAATGAACAAAAAATTAGACAGGAAAGGTTGAACAATCCTGGTCGGCGACCTATAAACGTGATTAGAGGTAACAGGAGTAAGTAATTCTACTACTACTAAGAAACTTCATATAATTTCTATTTATCACTCTGTCTTTATAGGACTTTCATTGAATTGATTGTTAATCTGTTTTCTATGAATGTGACCAGATTGTTCGGAATATATATATATATATATATATATATATATATATATATATATATATATGCATGCTTAAGGCCTATCATTTTCAAATCAATACTATCTGTTTATAAAAGGCATTCATTTTATATCAAATTAATGACAGCACGATAGTAGATTTTATATATTCAATATTAAAGAATTAAGAAGGTAAAAGCGTTTGTTCACATTTATACACGAAATTTAATTTTCATTTGTGATATAAAAAAACAAAACAACAATTACTTACTAACAAATTATTAAAATAAAATCATACCTTAGATATAATGTAATGATATACCTAAAGTTCTAACTTACACATTTGAAGATCTCAGCATTCTTCTCACACGATTTAGAAAACTTGTAATTTGCTTTTCTTCAAGCACGTAATAAATAATGAATCAATCAATCAATGTTAGTTCACCATTAGAAACGTCGAAGCACTCACTGGACTGCCGTTTCGTCCTGATGTGGGTGGGACTCATCAAATGTGTAATTTAACAATTTTCACAACCCCATAATGCAATTACATGTGTTCACTAGTGACTAGCTTCGTGAGGAATATTCTCCGAGTTCTAGTGGGAAGTCGTGACCGGTGTAGACAGTAACTACCGAAGAGTGTATGAGGTTGTGCAGGACCGCGTGAATTGATCTTAGTTAGACATTAACATCGTTAGATATCGGATTAGGCGTTCGCGCGCAAGACCGAAGGTGCTGGGTTTGAATCCTGCGAGAAGCAGGAGTTATGGATGCGCACTACTGATGAGTCACATACCAGGACGAAACGCCCGTCCAATGAATGCTTCGAGGTTTCTAATGGTGGTCTATCATTGTTCGATTCACGATTTCAAATTATCTAACTGATGAGCTCTTTCAAACAAGCTTTATTTGATAGCACTTCACTTCGAAATCAATGTATACTACTTTACGTATCTTCTGCAGTCAATTCGGATCCTACACTCCTTCTCACATATTAGTGAGCTGAAAGGTTGGTTAATAATCAATCTAGTAAATTGCGCATAAATTTACAGATCTGTAATTATTTTTGAACAAATGTCAAGTGTTGGTTATTTCTTACTGTTAAACCAAAATTAGCATTGCGATCTTTGTACGGTAATAGCGCTTGACAGTGTACACAATTTGATTCTTTATTCATCTAGTGTCTGCAACCTCAATCTAAGATGATGATTGTAACGAATGAGAAGACACAAGTGCAAACCGGAGAAAACTTGTCTTACTATATTTATTTTGTTTGAACAGATAAACAACGTATAGCAGACAAACGAGATACTCGTTCACCCGGTTGTTCGTATGACAAAGCATTTGTTTGCGGTTTATTGGACGTAAAAAAGACACAGCAAGCAAATCCCATACAGTTCTACTTTACGATAACAAGGCCAAGATTAAAGAAGGATATTCGATTACAGGTAGCCAGCCACGAAACATTGCTCGTATTTCCTTGTACGATCATCGAGTAAGCAATGGTTGTGTTAGGAAACGTATACTACTAGCCTACTTACTTGGTTGAGGTTCACTAGAGACGACAGAAAACAATGATTGGTTAAAGAACTCAGATGACACAACTCCAAATCGTTTGCAATAGTGAAGATGTATCCGCTATTTGTCTTCTCAAGTTCTCATCTTCTGAATTTATCGCCTTTATCTTTCACTTTTTTTTAATTTACTTCATCGGAGGATTTTATACTTTTTGAATAAAATTTCTTTGAAACCCTAATCTTTTCCATTACAATTCTACTACATCTACCACCACTAAGGGATTTTTAAATTGACAATTACATCTCCGTATGCTAATGTGCTATGCCAAATTGAACTGATGTACATACGTACGTATCAATTTCTACGTTGCAGCTCAGTCACTCACTTCAGAGTACTACTTCCTGTCTATGCGATAACAGCGATCAATCATTGGGAGACTATGCCGCATGGCTCAGAATTTTAACTAATAACACTGCAGATATATCTCCCGACCGTAGCTGCTACCTTGACGTGTTGGTCGGGCTTGCCTATCGTGATGACCCAACCGAGCTATACTGGCTGCAACATATGTTCCTGCAGGTCCTACCATACCAGGCTGGTCGATTGGAGAACGATGAGACTAAAAGCAGCTACTCAAGGTCTGAGGGCGAAGTCCTACTGCTGACTGACTGTAGAGGGGTATAACGGCAGTAAGGTGTTTCCCTCAGACAACCAGCATCTTCAACGACGCTGCCTTCTCACAAGGAAGGAAGGGGTTAGAAAAGGTCGACCCTAAAAATGTCACACCTCACTCTACCTCACGGATTTCCGTCTCCGGCGGTAAGGGTGTCCACTAAAGGCCTTTAAGAACGGAGCTAACACTCACAAAACCTTTCATCAAAAGGCCGTGCGTGACCGGACTCAAGCAGTTGTCCCTTGGACTCTGCGGTCACGCTCCCAAGACCAACACTAATCTATCTTCCTTTTCACGACCCTCAAGAAACAACCTTCCACGGTGTGGGCAGCCTTGGAAGTGATAACCGCCATCATACCCGTAACAGCACACGAGACCAATCTGGTCAAAATCAAATCTGACAGATATTTCTGTCTCCGGCATTCTGGTGATATTCGCTTTTATACATAACATAAACAAACAACACGTACACCATTTTTTCCAACCACCATGAAAGAACAGAACAAAACAAAACACACAATTTACAGGTAGTCGTTATTATCATTGAAAATCCTGTAAACATAAAGTTGTTACACATGGGTATTGTTGAGAACCCAGTAACTAAGATTAATTGTAATAATAATTGTAATAATAATAACAATAATAATAATAATAATGATACAATAGAATAATAAGAAAAGTAAATAAAAAATAACAAACAACTGAATACACTAATTAATAATGTGTATGTGTCCAGAAAGTGAGTAGTAATAAACACACACATACGCACACAAACACACACATACACACACACAATGTCATACATAATAACAAATAACATTCATAATAATAATAATAATAATAATCATTGCATATTCCCCACCTAATTAATCATTGATGCACAACACCACACCACACATAAGAGGAACAGGAAGAGGAAGAGAAAGTATTAAAACTGTTGTACGGAAGGTACGCAGTGGGGGGTGGGGGTGGGGTGGGAGAGATTGGTTGGTTGGTTGGTATTGGCGAGCATTAAAATTTAGTAGAATCGCAATTACTATTAATATTAGTATTATTATTATTATTATTATTACCATTACAATTATGATTACATGTTTGATTACCACCTGTGTATGTGTATGTGTGTGTGTGCAGTGTGTATGTGTATGTATGTATATATCAGATGTGTGTAGAATCACAATTTCACGAAGAAAAAAAATGATAATAATAATAATAATAGAATGTAAATGAATGAATGAATGAATGAATGAACGAACGAACGAATAAAATATAACAAATGCGACGATATACGAGAGAGAGAGAGTGAGAGAGAGACAGACAGACAACGGATTAGCGTGAATTGATTGGACAAATACAATTAATTATCAAGATATATATATATATATATATATATATATATATACGTATATATGGATATATATATATATAATATATTCACAAAACAATTCATGATAAACATTTTTTTTATTTTGCAGCAAAGACCATCATCATCAACATCAACATCATCATCATCATCGGTGTGGATAAGACAAAAATCAAAAAATCAAAGGCATTTTGAATAAAGATATATATATATATATATATATGAAAAAATAGAAAGAAGAAACCAGTAAAACAAGTTGTATTGTGTTGTTTGCAGTGGTAGTGGCAGTAGTAGTTGCAGTAGTAGGAGCTTTTATAGATAGTTGTGTCTGTTGTCTTTTACAACACAATCGTGAAAAGCGTGTAATGAAGAGAAAATGAAAGATCCAGAGAGACGATCCAGAGTGTGTGTGTGTGTGTGTATGATGCTTACTAGAGTTTACGAATTTTCGGACAACGTACTTCTGGATTGGCGCGAGCTAATTCAAGACGACCATTCGCTTGATAATCATAAGCACATTCATGTTGATCAGCATATCGATGCAATGAACAGAATAGGCCATCACAACGACAAACGAAACCTAGTAAGTATGTAAGTAAGTAGATCAAGTCAAAATAAGTAAGTAGGTAGGTAGGTAGGTAGGTCGTGATAACTGTTGACTTGTTATAATATAAAATGAACCAGTAAAAAATGTGTCTGGTACACCTTTGCATTATTAGACAAAGAGATAATAAATTAAATGTCACCAGGAAAGCTTAGATGTTTTGTCTCGTTGAAAAAAAAATCCGTCTCTAATCCATTCTTGGGACAATAACTAATGTAGTGAAGGAGAACACAGGTGAGGGCAACCGGATTGTATTTAACAAAAAATTACAGGGTTACTCAGTAAAATAGGAAAACCATATCGTAAACGGTGAAATTTGCAAATCTTCAATCCATTGTCTGACATTTCACTATTCATGCGTTTCATACAAATTCCAGTGTTTTCCTACTCTTCTGTTTTCTTGATCTTCCCCCATCTTCTGCTGACAGACATTACGTTTACACTCACGTCATATACTACTTATAAGTAGCGCGCACCACACTATGTCATTATTATAAACCCTGTAATTAATTACATAGTAGCACTACTAATCATGCCTTCATGCGCGTACTAACAATTAAACCATACCTGTTTGTTGTTATTCTGTTTGGGTCAAAACATTCCAATGTGCTAGCTAACCCGATTAATTTTAATAAGCTGGATAACTGATCGCAAGTCAACTGGAAGATGCTTTGGCTGAAAATAATGAATGCTAACCTAGGTAAGAAAGAGGAAGTAACCGTTAGGTTTATTGTGGTGTTTCTCACAAATAATTGGTATTTTTACAGTGTGGTATCGGCACACACAGAGACGAGGAGGAGAGGTTAAACACATTGACTTTATCATATACTATACAAGAAAAACTGTGATCATGCTTTATTTCAGGTTGACAAAACCAACATTAATCTTGTATCTTTTCCCACTCATTCAATAAATAAATGTGTTCCTCTAAGGTTTAGATAACTGGGAAATGGTAATCGACACATATACCTTTCAACTATGTTAACGATCTCTTTTACCTAATACTCTTTGCCTTTCTTCTTAGATCTTTCCTTCTCGTTATCTGCTGACTATAACTGACTAATAATGAGTGCGTAGAAACTTTATATTCATCCTTGAATTAACAAACTGCAAAGTCGGTAACCATCGAGCTAATTCAACGAATAATACTTCAAGGTGAAATCTAGACGGACAACTGAAAGAGCGCTATTTATTCAATTGAACTAAAAAGTTCAAATATCATTTGTCGAGATGACCACTATTCAGTAGAAAAAAAGAATATATTTCTTTTCGATTAGTGTATAATCATCATGGCTCTGTGTACTGATATATGTGTATATTAATTACTTTACAACAATGAGAAAATTCTTTTTTTCAATTAGAGTAATGGAGATTATTGTTTTTACACACATTTGAAATCATCAATCAATCATTGTTAGACCACCAGTAGAATAAACCTGGAAGCACTGGACGATGGCCGTTTCGGCCTGGTATGGGACCCAATCGAGTGTAGACAGTAAGTTGCGCAAAATCCCTAGATCAGTAGACCCAGAGGGGCTCTAGGTGGGTCATCTTAATCGGGATAAATCTGGGCTTCCAGGTTTCTAATGGTGGTCTAACAATGATTGATTGATGATTTCAAATGTGTAAAAACGCAAACCTCCAAAACTCTGCCCCAAAATATCGTAACAGTGCTCACTAGTGACTAGCTTCGTGAGGAAATTCTCTGAGTTCTAGTTGAGAAGATGTGACCAATGGAGTTCAACCCTGTCGGGTGTAGGCAGTAACTACCAAAGACCAACGGGTGAGGTTGCGCAAAATCCGTAGATCAGTCAGAGTTAGACATTAACACCATTGGATGCGGGCCCAGTGGTCCGATGGTTAGTCGTTCGCGTGCAAGACCGAAGGTTCGAATACTGCGAGGTGCAGGAGTCGTGGATGCGCACTGCTGATGAATCCCATATTAGAGGATGAAATGGCCGTCCAGTGCTTCCAGGTTTATTCTAACGGTGGTCTAAAAATGATTGATGGATGATTTCAAGCGTGGAAAAATACCTATCGAGTAGTTGAGTACCGTGAAAATTACTTACATAATAATGGTCACGGTAATCATCAGAACAAGATATTGAATAATTTTTGAAGAATTTCGGAGGAATTCGCTTTTACTTTTATTATAATATACAAAAACTCTTGCCAAGTATGTTTAAAAAATGGATTATGATTAACGCAATCACAACTTACGATAGAAATATTTATATTACCCCTTAAGATCATTTTGTCACACCTCCCCTAACTCACGGATTTCCGTATCCGGCGGTAAGGGTGCCCACTAAGAGCCTTTAAGAACGGAGCTAATCCTCAAAATACCTTTCATAAAAAGGCTGTGCGTGACCGGACTCAAGCAGTTGTCCCTTGGACTCTGCGGTCACGCTCCCAAGTCTCCAAGACCAACACTAATCTATCTTCCTTTTCAGGTCCCTCAAGAAACAACCTTCCACGGTGTGGGCATCCGGGAAGTGACAACCGCCCTCATACCCGTAACAGCACACGAGAGACCAAATTGGTCGAAATCAAATCCTTCCTACACCCACACATACCTCTCGTCTCTCCACAACTAACTCTACTCACATTCCCTTATCTGACTGCACCGCTAATACAAACGATGCGAGTTCACGAAACGTCATTCCTGGTCTCTTGAAACCTCGTTCTAGTCTACATGTTGGAGCATTTAATGTACAGACATCGTGTCAAATAGGGCAACAGGCATCATTATTAGCTAAGACTTTAGAATCTCGTGCCATCGATGTATGATGCTGAGTCTCGGAAACGCGCATTTCCTATCTGAGATAAAAATTTCTCAGGAAAATACATGAGTATAATATTGATTAGTCAATAGGAGGTATTTCAAAAACTAATGATAATAAACAGGCAGTTTTAATATTTACACAACACATCTAACAATGGAAAACACAACGCTAGTGTAGCCAACCTGTCAATCCAACACGTTTGTGACACCAAGTGCAACGATTGATACGTAGAATGGGACGGGAAGTTGAAGGGTTGGCTGAAATGAATACAGAAAAGTCACACACACACATACACATACACACATCATAATTGAGTGAATAAATTTAGCCAAATATTTAGTTAATAATAATACACGTAATACAACAATCTTTATATGGGGTAGCAAATGACTACTGTCCAGTGTGAGAAAAATAACTTTTGAGAAATAATTACACACAACCTATTGACCGATTAGGGACTAGTGTATTCAGTTTTGGGTTACAACGTTAACTGAGAGCTGGAGATAACACTACAGTCAGTCAGTCAGTCAGATGCAACGTAGAACTTCGTACGTAGTAAGTACATCAGTTCATGTTGCCACACCACATTAGCACAGAGTCGCAATTGTCAATTTAAATCAGATAGTAGTAGAGGTAGTAGCAAAGGTGTTATAGAAGTAATCGGAGAGGTTAGGATTAGAAGATATTATTATTCAAGAAGTATGATACAGTGAGAAAAGTTTACAAAGACAAAACTAGAGGGGTTGAAGAATCTAGAAGATTAGGATTTGAGAGAACACAAAGAATAAATGCACTGGCGCCATGGCAACCGATTTTGAGCAAAACCATTGGTGACTTTCATCTCGCGGACCTTAACCAGGTAGTCGACACCTACCGACATGGCTAAGTCCACTTGTAAATGACTTCATGGATTTCTGCCATGTTTTCGTTCGGCCGCTCGAAGAGGCAGTCGGTGGCTAGGCATACAGCACATGTCCCACATACTTCAACTGATGAAGTTTCATTACTTCATCTATTGATCTGCCATTCTTACCTAGCACCCGTTTCCTAATAACAGCGTTGCTCACTCGGGTGTCCCATGATATACGAGTAATGCTTCGAAGACACCTATGATCGAAAACCAATAACCGACGAATATCTTCTACTCTCACTGGCCATGTTTTACAGCCATAAAGTAAGACGGAGCAAACTACTGCACAGTGCACTCGTCCTTTAGTCAGCAAACGGATATCTCGCCTACGCCATAAAAGTAACAAACGAATGGATCAGTTGAATCCGTGACATACTTTGAATACTTTTTCTTACCTTTGGAAGTTTCTTCTTCAGAAATCGAGGGATCTGCCTTTCGTTTAAGTGCATGAGATAAATGAGACGATGTAGTAGGAGGATCATCATCTGACGGAGGTGAAGTAGAATCTTTGGAAGAGTGTTCACAACAATCTAAAAGTTGTGATTTACGATTATCTGATAAATCAATTGAAGCGGAATGAACACGTGCAGCTTGTTCCAAGGTAGAAGAATCACATTTAATGTATTCTTGATAACATTTGGAACACATATCTTTAAATCGAACACTTCCATAAAAGCCACAACCACGTTTACACATATTTTTGTTTTCAGGTTTATTTTTCAATTCAGATGTTTCGTTATTCTGTAAGCATAAATTATAAACAAAAAAGATGGTTACCATAGATCTTGAAATAATGAATGTTTAAACCACAAAAGCTAAAAAAATCTTTTATGCATGGATCAAACAGAATGCTTGCTGTTCAACAAGAATTAACATGAGAAAAATACTTTGAAACCATGAATCGACGATCAATGTGAGTGAGACCACCATTCAGAAACCTGAAAGCACTGAAAGACGGCCGTTTCGTCCTGGTATGCGACTCATCAATGGCAGTGCGCATCCACAACTCCTGCACAACAACACAGGATTCGAACCCAGGACCTCCGATGGTCTGGCATTGATCGATTCATGGCTTCAAAATATGTGTAACTTAACAATCTTCACAACCCAGTAATGAAAAAATACTTTGGTTATTTTGACGTCAATACTGGAATAACGACACTACAAGCTGTTCTTCAGAAGTAAGAGAATCATTTATAAACGTAGTCCCAACTGACAATTAATTTATCGCTCCTACAATTGATATGCGGGTGTTTACTCAATCACCAATGATTTGATAATTCGGTCATAATTTAGGGTAAATGTTCTTCTTCTTAGTGTGACCAACTCTGAACCATGTCACGCAAAATCGCTAACAGACGGTCTCAACAACGATACCAAATAGGAATTTTTCACCGAACAACAACATGGGTCCTATCTACAGTTACTGACTTGTTGGACTAATGCTTCTTTTTAGCTTTCTTTCAACCAATTCCTATATCACCCAACATTGTACATAGTGTAGATGATTGAGAATACGTTATACATGTACTAGATGTTAGTCGCTGCAAATTCATTCTAATATTCAGTCAGTCAGTAATAACGTAGAACTTCGTAAGTAAGTACATCAGTTCATGTTGCCATACCACATTAGCACAGAGACACAACTATCAATTCGAATCCCATAGAGGTAGAGATAGTAGAAGAATTACTTCTAATGGAGAGGATTAGCATTTTAAGGTAATATTCAAGAAGTATAATCCAGTGAGATAAAGTTAGAAAGAGAAAGATACAGAAGATGAGGAATTCAGGTTAGAATCTGAGAGAACATAAAGGGTGGATGCACCTGTGCCATTGCAAACGATTTCGAGCCAGCCATGTCGTTCAAGGTCTCTAACCATTGGTGACTTACGTCAAGCGGACCCTAACCAGGAAGTCTACATCTACCAACATGATTCAGTCCACTTGTCAGTGACTTTATGGATTTGTGCCGTTTCGGTCTGGCCGCCCCTAACTTTCTTCCAACCTACTCCTACACTACGCCGAGGCAGTCGGTGGTTGAGTATTCGTAACACATGTCCCAACCACCTCAACTGATGAAGTTCCAACACTTCATTAATTGATCTGCCATTCTTACTTAGTACTCACTTCCTAATGGCAGCATTGCATACTCAAGTGTCCCACAATACATGAGCAATGCTTCTAAGACATTTGACATCGAATAATAGTAACCTACGAATATATTCTACTCTTAGCGGCCATGTTTCGCATCCATATAGGAGAACGGAGCGAACTGCTACATAGTATACTCATTCTTTGGTTAGCAAAACGGATATCTCGCCTACGCCATAAATGACGCAAGTTGGCAAAAGCCAATCGAGTTATCTGTATCTGTGCTAGGATTTCATCAGACACCAGGCTATAAGCGCTGATGAAACTCCCAAGATCAGTGAAGCGGTCGACACGCTCGACTACTTCACTTCCTGTCACTAGTTTAAGTACCAATACAACCCAATCTTGAAGCAACATTTTTCATTCTGAGGGTGAGAACCGCATCCCGAACATGCTTGCATTGTTGCTTATGGTAGTCAGAAGACTGCATTTTGTCAGCATCTTCACCAAATAGAACTATGTCATCGGCATATTCTAGGTCAATATACGATCCTCCCGACAGGTCCATCCCTTAAAAATCTGACGATGGTAATGTTAACTCTAAAAGCATGTCTACGACAAAGTTAAACAAGAAAGGAGAGAGTGGACAGCCCTGACGGACACCACTTGATGTAGAGGATTCAGATGACAGTTCGCCATAAGCTCTCACTCAACCAGTGGTGTTCGAGTAGAGAGCTTGTATAAGGTTAATGTACTTCTATGGCAAACCTTTCAATGACAGACACTGCCACAGTACCTCACGATCAACAGAGTCAAATACCGCCTTAAGGTCCAGGAAGACAACTATTATAGTACGCCGAAATCTGTGTGTTCCAGGACCTGTCACAGAGTGAAAATGTGGTTTATACAGCCACGTCCAGGTCGAAAACCAGATTGGTTTACTCTAGTCTGCTCTTCACGAGCTTTCGTTAAGCGTCGAATTATTACTGAGGCCAACATTTTAGATACTATATTAGTTAGAGTGATTCCCCTGTGATTGTCACAAGAAGACTTTTGTCTTTTCTTATAGATTGGGATAATCAGGGATTGCGACCACTCGAATGGGATTACGTTCAGTCCCCAGATTCTACCTTAGATCTCAGTCAATCTAGCTGCCGAAACTGGACCATCATCCTTAAAAATATCAGAAGTTAGCCCATCAGGATCTGCTGCTCTACCTCCTATTAGATTTCCTATAACTTTCTCAACTTCACAAAGACTAAGAGAATATATGTCAGTTTCCCTTTCAGGATGACTGGAGATCGTGGGTAACCCAAGTGTGGCTAAAGGCCAGTTGAACTGATCCCTAAAGTGTTCTGCCCATCGTCGATCCAATCTCTAATATTATCACTATTTGAACCTTTTTGGCTTTCATATTAAGAGTATGTTGTGCAAACATATTTTTCATTTTGTAAAACAAGATTGATGAACATAATGGAATTTTAATTTTGGGTGCTTTAGGTCATCTACATGAGGTTTAGACATGAAAGTAGGACGGTTAATTAATAGGTATAAGGAATGAATTAATTCTAACCACTTTGGTCTGGCTTGCGTGTTTCTTACGAGTATCTGGGAACGTGTACTGATTTTTACAACCAAAATGTAATTTAGTGTAACTAGCTAGAAAAAAATTCAAGTAGATCGTAAGAAGGCAATAGTTATAAAGACTTTCTGCATTCATTAGGTTCAATATACCGACCGATCGAAGAATTGAACGAGGGCGGATTTCATGTAGTTAGTTACAAATAAATTGGAGATTTGATTCGACAAGTATAATACAAAGAAATAAATGTGGAAAAAAGTAAAAGGCTCATGAGGAGTTCAGAAGATTAACACTGAGAATAGGCGCATCTGAGCCATTGCAAACGATTATAAGCCAGTCATGTTATTCAAAGTCTATAAACATCAGTTAGTATTGTTTAGCAGACCCCAACCAGGTAGAGGTCCGTGATGCAAACGTTTTGAGCTTACGAAACGTTATTCCTGGTATCTTGAAACCCCGGTTCAAACTACATATTTTTAATGTTCGAACCGTGTCAAATAAGGCAATAGGCTTCCTTAGCTAAGACTCTGGAAACAGCTGTCATCGATGTGTGCTGCGTCTCCGAAACGCGCATATAAGATCGGAGTAAAATCATCAATTTGATTTCACCTTGTGCAGATAGAGAATCAACTTGGTTTATGCTTTGTATATCTGGTAGCCCTGCTGGTGTAGGTATAAAATTAAGTCCTAGAGCAGGACTAGCTCTCTTAAGCTACGATCCCAGTAGGTACTGGCTTGTACGCTGTCCGACTACACGGGACAGTAAGGACTCGGAAAGATAAGGAAACACGTCGTTGCCACTTCGACGTATCTGCCTACGCTCCCACTGACTGAAGTTCAGACAAGCTGAAAGATTAGTTTCACAGAAAGCTCTCAGAACTCCTACAAAACTATAGGTGCTCTGATATAGTAATAGTAGCTGATGACTTCAAAACCCAAGTAGATAGACTAAGTAAAAAAAAGAAAGATTACTGGGTGGATATAAAGTTTCAAGGGTGACCGAACACATAATGGCGATCGTCTGTTGCAGCTATGCTCAGATAACCGCCTGTTGCCAGGAGACACTAACTTTAAGCATAAGTAAAAGCATCTTTTAACATGGTGACACCCAAAGATCGACCCAAACAGAAAAAATTGCTATCAGCCACCAAGGGATGGGTTCGACAGAAGACTGCCGCATGTTTTGTGGCACATGTATAGATTCAGATCATGCTCTGATGCGAGCGCGGATTTATTGGCGGCTTAGTGGACGTATATTATCAGTGTCTTCACCAAGTAGAACTATTTCATCGGCATATTCCAAGTCAACAAGCGATACTACTGGTAGAAAGTCTACCCCTGAAAAGTCAGACGAAGATAATGTTATCTCTAAAAGCATGTCGACAACAAAATTAAGCAAGAATGGAGAAAGCGAAAATCCCTGACGGACACAACTTGAAGTAGAGAATTCCGATGACGGTTCGTCATAAGCTCTCACTCGACCAGTGGTGTTCGAGTAGAGGGCCTGTATAAGGTTAATGTACTTCTTTGGTACACCTTTTAATGACAGACACAGTCACAGAGCCTCACGATCAATAGAGTCGGATGCCGCTTTAAGGTCGAGAAATACTACTATTTTGGGGTATCTGAACGTGTGTCTTTGTTCTAGGACCTGACGTAGTGTGAAAATGTGGTCTATACAGCCACGTCCAGGTCTGAGACCAGTCTGGTTTTCTCGAGTTTGCACTAAACGAGCTCTAGCTAGGCGTCTAATTTTAATCGAGGTTAACGATTTAGAAACTACATTAGTTACACTTATTCTCCTGTGATTGTCACAAGAGGACTTTTGTCGTTTATTATAGATTGGGATAATCAGGGATTGCGACCACTCGAATGGGATTACGTTCAGTTCTCAGATTCCACCTAAGATATTAGTCAGTCTAACTGTTAAAACTGGACCACCATCTTTAAAAAGATCAGCGGTTAATCTATCAGGTCCTGCTGCTCTCCCTCGCTTGAGATTTCCTATAGCTTTTCCAACTTTATAAGGATTTGGAGGGCTTACGTCGACTTGCCATTCAGAATGATTAGAGATCGTGGGTAACCGAAGTGTGGCTGATGGCCAGTTGAACTGCTCCCCAGAGTGTCCTGCCCATAGATACAATCTCCTGGATTGAGGATGAAAAATAGTCCCATCATTTCCCGAGATAGTTTCGCTAACAGATGAATTCCTAGTATCAGTTTCCTCGATAAGGCAGAACAGTTGTCTAATGTTACCTATCATCACTGGCTTTTCTATCGCTCTTGCTTTCACTACCTACCATTGTTCGCGATCATTGTGT
>OX103971.1:83366725-83468757 GCA_944470395.2 Schistosoma turkestanicum | reverse complement strand
AATTGCATCTCTGTGATAACATGGTACGATAACGTGAACTGATGTACGTACGAATGAAGTTTTACATTTTCTCTGACTGACTGACAGACTGAATTTTATAACCTTCCTGAGAATAATATTTCTGAGCACACAGAAGAAAGATTCTACTGTTTGGTGCTTTTCTTGTCACTCTTACACACAACACTCATTAATAGTTTCATAAAGAGAGAGAGAGAGAGAGATTTTCGTAATATTTTCTGAATAAACGTGATACAATAGACTATGAGAGTTTTATCTTTGCAGAAAATGAAAGCTAATATACATATATATGGTTGAAAGATATCCAGCCATACATATTTTAATATAAATGATTATGTCACATGTTTTCAATAAATTATCATTTGACATATAAATGTTTCCTTTGTTTTTTCTATAACTGATTGAACATATATATATATATTTCAATTAGAGTTATGAAGATTAGTGTTTTTATAGACTGAAATTATCAATCAATGATTGTTAGACCACCGTTAGAAACTTCGAAGCACTGAAAGACGGCCGTTTCGTCCTGGCATAGGACTCATCAGCAGTACTCATTCACGATTCATGAACCTTGCAGGATTCGAACACAGGTCCTGCGGTCTTGCGCTCGAACGCCTAACCTCTGGACCACCGGGCCGGCATCCAACGGTGTTAATGTCCAGCACTGATTGATCTCGATATTTGGCGTGACCTCACCTATTTGTCTTTGGTAGTAGTTACTGCTTACATCTGACAGGGTTGAACTCCACTAATCACGTCTTCTCACTAGAACTCCGAGAAATTCCTCACGAAGCTAGTCACTAGTGAGCACATTTTATGATTTTTGAATTAGAGTTATGAAGATTAGTGTTTTAGTACAGTGAACACCATTAGAAACCTGGAGGCCACCGGATATCTGTTTCGTCCTGGTTTGGGAATCATCAGTTGTGTGCATCCACTAGATTAGGTGTACTACAGATGCTTGTTCAGTCCTTATATCCACGAGTAATGTACGCGAGTTGATTGGAAAATGAACTAGGAATGGATTGACTATAATATGGAAATAACCAACTAAAATGATGACTGTTTGTTTGAAGTTGTATCAATAAGGTTTGAGTCCCTTCGTTAAGAACTTGACATTAACCATAATCCATTATCGAAAATGTTGATGAACATAACAAAGAAAGATAATCAGAGCACAAGCCAAATTCATATGACTTTTCCCTTCATCATATCAAATTGTGAACACAGAATTTTATGCAATACTTTAACAGAAAAGAATTAACCTCAGTCAACTTGAACTAAAAGTATGACAGGTTACAGGTTTTCTCTACTTCAGTTTTCAGCGGTACAAAATTGTCATCAACTCATTATTATACGAAATGTTTAACCTAAGTCAACTGACTGGTTTGGTGTTTCAAAGGATCTTATTGTTTGTTGAGAACAATAATGTTATATAAGCTTCCATCAGTCATTAAACTGACAGTAGAACTATTATTTCTGTTACTGCTAGTACTACTTACTATTAGCACTACTACTACTATTAACTCCGCCTGTAGACTCTTCGGGGCTACTGCCGGTCCCGAGCTCGGATAAAGGAGGGAGGTTGGAATGCGGGTTGGCGACCCCATGCCAGAAAAAAATTGGGACAACTGGAATTGAAACCTAAGATCTCAGTCAATCTAGCTGCTAAAACTGGACCACCATCCTTAAAAACCTCAGGGGTCAATCTATCGGGACTCGCTGCTCTCCCTCGCTTCAGATTTTCCATCGTTTTGACAGCTTCATAAAGATTCGGACAACTTACATAGATTTGCCATTCAGGATGATTGGAGATCATGGGCAGAAGAAATGTGGCTGCGGGGCCAATTGAACTGATCCCTTAAGTGATCTTCCCATAGATACAATCTTCAGGATTGAGAATGGATCATAAGCCCATCCTTTTCTGAGATAGCCCTACTCAATCTACTACTACTGTTGTCATGATCAAAGACGTCACGATCAGATATAACAGTAGTTCATTTAGAGAAGACACAATGTGTGGTGTATAGCCGTTAAGAGTAGAGGAAATTCGTAGGTTACTAGTATTTGATCACAGATGTCTGAGAAGCATTGCTCGTGTATCCTGGGACAACCGTATAAGCAATGCTGCCATTATGAAACGAGTTCGAGGTAGGGATGGCAAGTCAATAGATGAAGCATTGAAACTTCATCAGTTGAGGTGGTTGGGACATGTGCTGCGTATGCCTAACCACCGATTGCCTCGACGAGCTTTGTTTTGTAGTGTAGAAGTAGGTTGGAAGAAAGCTAGGGGTGGCCAAACCAAAACATGGCAGAAATCCATGAAGTCATTAACAAATGGACTGAGGCATGTTGGTAGATGTAGGCTACGTGGTTGGGGTCCGCGAGACGAAAGTCACCAATGGTTAGAGACCTTGAACGACATGGCTCAAAATCGTTTGCAATGGCGCAGGTGCATCCACTGTTTGTGTTCTCTCTAATTCTAACCTTCTGAATTCCTCATAATCTCTATCTTTCTCCTTCTAAATTTATCTCACTGAATTATACTTTTCGAAACATATCTTCGCTACCTAAACTTCTCCATTGCTTCTAATAATTCTACTATCGCTATCACTCTTGGATTTGATCTGACATTTACGTCTCCGTGCTGACGTGGTATGGCAACCTGAACTGACGTACTTACTTACGAAGTTCTGCGTTGTATCTGTCTGTCTGTCTGTCTTATCTTCTGGCATTCATCTTCATAACAATCAGATTATTAACTGTCCTCTTTCATAAGTTTTCTAATCTTTAAAACACTTTGTTCGTGCCACTAAATTCGAATCCAAAACACTTCCCTAACGTTCTTACTTCTAGGTGACACTCCACTGTATACTACCTACTTTGAAAACATGCTGAAAGTAGTATCCACTGTCACTAATATAAGTAAAACCAATGCCATTAATAATAATAATAATAATAATAATAATAATAATAGTATATCAATCATTCATAGTGAACTTCTTACCGGTCTTTCATTACCATCCAGTTCTTCTTTTGACGTAAACAAACTTAAACAATCCAATATATTGACATTTGGTTTCTAGTAAAATTGAACAACGAAAGAGAGTGCATATCACAGTTTGAAAAAACAGAACAGAACAAAACAAAACAAAATTCATAAATAGATAGATATGAACACAGTTCTAAAAATAACACTTTTGAATGGAATCTTTCTTTTTTGGAAAATGTGAATAAAGTTTTTATAATTCATTTCAAATTCTGATTATCATCATTTGAATGGCATGTCTGAAAATAGTTTGTAATGGCTCAAGTGCATCCAACATTCTTTGGCTTCTTCTTCCTTCAGTCAACTCCTAATAATCGTCTGAATTCCTCCTTATGGACCGTCTTTGTTTGTAATGGCGATTTGAACACAGATGTACGAACACGTACAAAACGTTTTACATTATCACCAACTGACATTAGGGAGATTATAAAATAGTATTCAAAGCTATAAAATTTTACTGCTACAGGGTTGTGGAGAACATTGAGTTTCACGATCGATGTTCGATCAACATTGAAAAAACCTGGGAGCACTAGGTGACCTTTTTTTTCGCTACTGTGGAACTAACTCATCAACAGTGTGCAACCACAATTCTCGCATCCCAGAATTGAACCTAAAGCCTACAGTCTGGCGTGCGGACGCTTTACATCTGGATTACTGAGTAGTCGGCATCCAATGGTGTTAGTTTCTAACACCTCAATCCATCCACACCGTCTTGCACGATGTCAGCTATAGTCTTTAGTGGGTAACAAATTCACCGGTCTTAAAGTCATGAATCAATAAAATTTTAAATGTAGAGGAACATTGTGACTAATTATAGTTTCTATTCTTCGGTATATTTCTTTTCACTAATCACGATCATCATTATCTTAACTTCAATCAAGAAGTTTCAATCTTATGATAAAAGGTAAAGACTAAATAAAAGTCTGTGGAATTCCTAAACAAATGACTTGTTATAAGTTTGAATTTTACTGTAGCCTTCTTTTAATTTATTTTTTTTGTAAAATATGTTAATGAAAATGTTAACAAGTTAAATAAACGTTTAAATTTTGTTAAAAACCATTCATCTAACTGCACCACAAGACAAGCCATCCTCAAGGCCGAAGGAAAAGTCAATCAGTCAGTCAGATGCAACGTAGAAAGAACTTCGTACGTAAGTACATCAGTTCATGTTGTCATACCACATTAGCACAGAGTCGCAATTGTCAATTCAAATCCAATAGTAGTAGAGGTAGTAAACGTATTAGAAGTAATCGGAGAGGTTAGGATTAGAAGATATTATTCAACAAGTATGATTCAGTGAGAAAAGTTTAGAAAGACAAAACTAGAGTTCTTGAAGAATTCAGAAGATTAGGATTTGAGAGAACACAAAGAATAAATGCACCGGCGCCATTGCAAACGGTTTTGAGCCATATCATTCAGGGTCTCTTACCATCGATTATTATCATCTCGTGGACCCCAACCAGGTAGTCGACACCTACAGACATGACTCAATCCAGCTGTTAGTAACTTCATGGATTGCTGCCATGTTTTGGTTTGGCCGCCCCTAACTTTCTTCCAACCTACTGCTACACTACAAAACAAAGCTCATCCAAGGGAGCCGGCGGTTAGGCATACGCAGCACATGCTGAAGGAAAAGAGGAAGACTAGAGAACACATTACGCTAAGAATTGGAGAACGACATGAGATAAATAGAACTAGTAGAAAGGAAAACATTGAAGACAACAGAGTAGGTTGAAGAATGCTAGTTGGTGGTGTTCTCTATTCTCCATTACTGATAATAGGCGTTAGTAAGTAAGTAAGTAAGTAAGTAAAGTAAATCGTTTTTTTAACCAGGTTTTAGTTTCGCATATATATAGCCATTTTTTTTCAATTTTCCAAATATCGAATTTCAGAAAAAAATATCACTGACACAATAAATGCCAAATGATTATTGATTTGAATAATCATAACAATAATAGTACTACTACTACTAATAATAATAAGTAATATTAATAAGTATAACAAAAATAATGATGATGTGTACGTCATCAATGTTATTAAGTATGCACTTTTCAAATCCTATTCATTAATCAGCGCATTTCAAAAATGATTGCTTTTTTGTTATCTCTTACATTAATAATAATAATCATAATAATTATAATTTGACAGTGAGTGAGTGAGTGAGTGGATAAACTGATTATTATCGGTTTGGTTGTTTTATTACGTACGTACGTATATGTACGCATATGTATGTATAATTTGCATGTTACACACTTTGTTTGTTTGTTGCCTAATAACCACAATATAAATAATTTATAGACATATTTCTACTTTTATTTTTGGATTGGTATTTTTCTGACAGACTATTGATATCTTTAATAAATGAAAAAGAAATTAATTGAACATTACAGCCTACTGATTATCTTCTCCTAAAGAAGGTTATGATGAATTGGTGGAAACAAACAAATTGGAGATAAGATTTAGAGTTAAAAGGTAGTTAGTGTTGGGAATTAGAGTTGGCGTTTCTTGTTATCACAAACTACTAACACTAGTCACACTATGCCTAAATGTTATTTAGCCCATGCATGCATGAATGAATCTCGTGCGAAAATCTAAAATACATCAACTTAAAGATGGTGGAGAAAACTTGTAGCTCAGGTGGATAATTGTGGTGGTGTTTCGTTCTTTCTGAGCTGTGAATGTTTTGGTTGTGGAGCTTTCATTGTTCTTCTGCTGCTGAACAACATCGTCTTCAGCACAAACTTCAGATAGAGGAGAAGTGAAGTATTCGAATTTCTCCACGTTTGTTCTGCTAACCTCGATCTTGATTGGTTGCTGTTGACTTTTGACCTGTCGTTGTTTGCAACTTTGTTTTGATTGCTTCCCCTTTTTGATCTGTTTCTTGATCCTGTGTCACCTATGATTTTCCAGATTGGTTGATAAATTGGGTCAATGTCGATGTGTTTGTTGATTGCTCATTGACCTGAGTGCCAAGCTTCTAAAAATTCTCTAGTGTTCTCTAGTGTCCTCCTCCTATCCAGTATTTCCACATTGTTCTAATCAAATGTGTGTCCATCATTGTCGATGTGTATTGATATAAGTGGCGTTTGACTGCTAATTGATGTCCACGTAAACGGAGCTGAAGAGGTCGTCCACTTTGTCCTATGTAGTGTTTTTCACAGTTTGAGCAATTTATTTTGCAGATAACACTTGGATTTTCTTCCTTTGTCATTTTGTCCTTTGGTCTACATAGAATCGATTGAAGTGATTCTGTTGGTTTGTGTGCCACACCTATTCCAAATGGTTTCAGTAGTCGTGCCGTATGCTCCGATATGTCTTTGATATATGGCAGGATAATGCGTTTATTTGTTTCTGTGCTTGATTTCGCTTCTGATGATGGTTTCGGTTGATGTTTTTTGATGAAGTTGCTACAGGTCAAACGTGGAGAAATTCGAATGCTTCACTTCTTCTATCTGAAGTTTGTGCTGATGATGTTGTTCAGCAGAAGAACAATCAAAGTTCCACAACCAAAACAACCAGCGCAGAGAACGAAACACCACCACAAACATCAACTTAAATTTGAATGGTTATCACCTGCTCGCCAAATCTACATATTTAGGCATTGTGGGAGAGAACAAAACAGATTCGAGCAGAGGGCGAAATCAAGAAGAAGCTCTAGAAATGGATAGGACATATATTGAGGGAAGCACCTAACTACGTCACACAACAAGCCCTCACTTAAAATTCTCAATACTAAAGGAAAAGACCAAGAAAGACCATTACGCCAAGAAACGGAGACAGATATGAGAAGAATGAATAGTAACTGGATAGAACTATAAAGGAAAGCTGGGGGCAAAGTAGGTTGAAGAATGCTGGTTGGCAGCAGCCTATACTCCACTATGGGTAACAGGCGTACGTAAGCAAGTAATTTATATATAGGCCAGTGGATTTCTACAAAACAGGTTTAGAAATATACTATGATACTATAATAAACTTCGACTTCAGTCTCGTTTAGAATTTCATTCAAAGACTTCATTAACTGAAACTACATATATTGTGATCTCGTAATCCTTAACTTTTCCTCTTACCAGTAATGCTAATTAGAATTCGTGATATCTAAACTAGAATCAAACATGTCTTGGCCACTGAAGTCAATGATCATTCATATCTCAACTAATGAATATGTTGGTTGGTTAATAAATAATACATGGACTCCGAAATGAGATAGTTCATAGATCATTACTCAACTTACTACTACTGTTATTATTGTGTACTGAATGTCTGTCTGATCTAAGAAGGAATACCACAACTCAATGTCAAAAACGACGCATATGAAACAAATGCTTGCTTCCAAGTCATTAGTGACTATGTGTGTGTGTTCTACAATTGATGTTTTACAGCCGAATGAAATACTAGTTAGTAGTATACTACTACTGTGGTGCGAGCTACTTATAAGTAGTATATGACGTAAGTGTCGTCAACGTAATGTCTGGCAGCAGAAAATGGGGGAAGATCAAGAAAGGAAGAGTTAGAAAACAATGGAATTTGTATGAAACGAACGCATGAATGGTGACAATGGATTGATGTTTTGCAACAGGAACAACAGTCCAGTTCGATATGATGAACTGATATTTTGCAAATGAACGATTTACGATATGGTTTTCCGATTTTACTGAGTAACTAACTCTGTAATTTTCGTTGAATACAATCCGGTTGCCCCACCTGTGTTCTCCTTCATTACACTACTCTAATTTACCATTAGGGATGTATGTAGGCAAAAACGAAGTCAAACTTTTCTATATCCTACCTGGATTTCGTCATTTATATAACAAGCTAGAAGATGTAATGTATATTTTTCATAAAGTGAATTGAGTACAATGTCTTTCTTATCCTCCTTTATTTATTGATTATTGCTGACAATGTCTGTCATTGGATTCAATATTGTATTCAAAATGACACAAGAATACGCACACACACACACACACATACACACAAACTAATCAGCTGATCATGAATAATAAAATTTGCACCGCGTTCAAAATTCAATCTAGTTCATTGAATTGAGTTAGAATTTTAAACACGGTATACACACACAACATTACAGACATATATTCAATACTCATACAAAAACACAGCATAAACTAATTACAAATGAAGATAATCATAATAGTATTATTATGAGATAATGATGATAACAAGTTAAGAGTGCCAGTGAATAAAGAAAACGAATTCAATAATTTTAAAAATACACGATATAAAGCATGATTGTTGGAAATGTATAAAAATAAGGATAATAAACAAGTTGACACTCAACTACTGATTTTATTGAGAATCAATCACTGTTAGATCACTATCAAAAATACGGAAACACGGGAATGCGTTTCGTCCTAGTATTGGTCTCATCAGCAGTGCTCATTCACGACTCTTGTAGCTCGCAGGATTCGAATCCAGGACCTTCGACCTTGCACGCGGACTCCTAACCTCTGAACCAATGGGATTTCGCGTCACCTCACCCATTTGTCTTCAGTAGTTACTGCCTACACCCGACAGGGTTGAACTCCATCGGGTCATGTCTTCTTACTAGAAATCCGAGAATTTCGCTCATGAAACTAGTCACTCACTAGTGAGCACATTGTACGATTTTTCATTAAAGAGTAGTGGAAATTGTTCTTTATTACTGAAATTGTGAATCAATCATAGTTAGACCACCATTGGAAACTTGTGAGCAGCACGAGTCATGGCTCCACACTGTTGATGAGTCGTATACCAGGATGAACGAGGCATTCCAGTGCTTCCAGGTTTCCAGTGGTAGTCTATTAATGATTGTGATTCACGATTTCAGTAATAAACAACGATATCCATAGATCTATAATGAAAAATCGTACTATTTTTAAGTGTGTTTGAAGACGAAGAAAAAGAATTGTGACAATACAAGGGATCTAAATTCTAGTTTCATTTCAAATTACTTAAAGCTACTGTGATTTCGACATTGCGTATTTACATCAGTGACTGCTTCGCTCAATATCATGTTTAGAATTATAGATTCGATGTAAAGCACAGAACAGCTGATTTTTCGGGTAAGGAACTTCTTATTAGTGCACATCCACCACCCTGCCACCATAGATCGAACCCAAGACCTTCAGTTTTGCACCTGAACCCTTGACCTCTAAACCCTTGAGCCAGCATCTAACTGACCAACCATATTTCTAAGTCTTCCATAGGTAACTGCTTCATCACTTGAAGCGGTTGGGACATGCGTTACTGAATGGCTAACTACCGACGACTACTCGACAAGCAATGTTTAATGGTGTAGGGGTAGGCTGGAAGAACGTTAGGGGCAGCCAAACCAAAACACGGCACAAATCCATGAAGTCACTGACAAGTGGACTGAGTCATGTTAGTAGGTATAGACTTCATGGTTGTTGACAAGAAAAACAATGAATTTTATCAATTTGCTTAACACTCTTAGTATAGTAAAGTGGCGTAACAAAATGAATTTCATGCTTTCCCATACGTTTTAGAAAAAAAGAAAAGTAATCCTTACAAATCAATAAACAATAAAAGGATGTAAACTGAATAAATAATTTAATTTTCTCAGAAATTGAAGAAAAAGAATAAAACGCAGCCAAATCAATAGACCGTAAAAAGTAAGAAAAGTTTTAAATCACACTATAACAACTAATGTACTACGGGGCGAAGAAAAAAGGGGATAAACAGAATTAAAGAAGAATTATGTTAGGTAATGAATGATGTGAGTTTTTCTGAGTAATTCTCAATGAGAGGGGGCTTAGCGGTCACATAACCCAGAAGCATTTACATATACCGACCTCTACCACTACTACTGCGAAGACTGAGGCAGGCGAGGAAGATTGTATCAAGCAAATTTACACTCTGAGTCAATTAAGAACGACAACATTACATTGAACACTCTATTTGCACACCATCGTTGAGTCGTGATTTCCAACACTCCATCCTTCTTCCTGCTTCCTTTCCTTCCTGTCGGTACTCCATTTACTTCTTGCTTTTGCTCCATTTGCTTTCCGTTTTCCTCTTCTGACCGTGAGACTTCTTCTTTCACGTCCCTTCTTATACTACTTATATCGTTCGTATAAGTAGCACACACCACACTACTACTACTAGTGCTACAACCCCTTCATCTTTTTCGCCCCTAGATATTAGCTACATTATCAAGTATCTAAACATTTGATACGTAACCATTTTCAAATTATGAATCGATCACTGTTAGACCATCATTCGAAGCCTAAAAGCACACTGGATGGCCGTTTCGTCCTGGTATGAGATTCATCAGTAGTAGTAGTAGTAGTAGTAGTAGTAGTAGTAGTAGTAGTAGTAGTAGTAGTAGTAGTAGTAGTAGTAGTAGTAGTAGTAGAGCGGATCCAAGACTCCTGCCACTCGCAGGATTAAAATAAAACAGACATACAGTTCTTCCAGTTCCTTAATGACAGTCGAACAATGATCGATTCAAGTTTTCAAAGTAACTTAAACAATCTCCACAACCCTGTAATGCAAATTATATATCATTGACATCATAAAATTCTAAAGCATTTCTTTTCAAACTGGTCAATGTAAACTAAACAGACAGAGATACGGCTAAATTACTTATTTCCATTGAAATCATAAATCGATCAATGTTAAGCCACCATTAAAAAAACCTGAAAGTACACTGGACAGACATTTCATTCTAGTAGTGTGAAACGCATCATCAGCAGTGCTTATTCACAACGTTGCAAGCTGGAATCGAACTCAGGAAGTTTGGTCCAATGTTCAAACACTTGACCTTTAGACTAATGAACTGATTTAGTCACGATATTTGCTTATTAAACTAATTAAATGAGTATGATGGTTGAAGATCTTATGTTCAACATCATGAACTTACACTTATCAAGAATATGAACAATATATATTTTTGTTGAGTTATAATCTGGACTGCCGTTTCATGGGACTCATCAGAAGTGTGCATCCATGACTATTACTACTCGTAGGAATTGAATCTAGGACCTTCGGTCTCACGTATGAACGCCTAATCTCATGGATCAGTGAGCCGGCATCCAACAGTGCTAATGTAAATTCACAGTCATGAGCAACTCTATGGTGCAAAACATAATCTACAGTCTACGGTACATTGTTATTGCTATTGTAGTGAAGGAGAACACAGGTGGGGCAACCGAACTGTATTTAACGAAAATTACAGAGTTACTCAGTAAAATAGGAAAACCATATCGTAAACGGTTAATTTGCAAATCTTCAATCCATCATCAATCCATTGTCTGACATTTCACTATTCATGCGTTTCATACAAATTCCATTGTGTTCCCACTCTTCATTTCTTCTTGATCTTCCCCTATCTTCTGCTGCAAGACATTACGTTTACACTCACGTCATATACTACTTATAAGTAGCGCGCACCACACTATGACTTATTCGAATTATCTATTGTAGATAGGATTCAGAATTGTATTGATTGTTTATTTGTGATGTTTTAGTGTCAGCCATTCCTTTTTTTATTATTTCAACCTACATGATATGATCGTTAAGCCTATTAATTACTTGCTTGCTTAACTTACTTACACCTGTTACCTCCAAAAGAGCATAGGCTGCCAATTAGTATTCTCCAACCTACTCTCTGTCCTGTAAGTCTGTAAATACACACACTTAATTACTGATTATTATTCAGTAAAAACTGCTGTTCAATTTTATTACAACGAAAGAAGGATTTTGTTACATTGAACGGCTAGCTCAATTAAGTGCACACATAGTAGATGCGTGAATCACGCATTTGACGGCTACATGCTGTTTATAATCATTATTTACATAATAAATATCTCAAATCAAGGGCATTCAAACTAACAAACTAACTAACTAACTGTATATATAACATGGAGAAAAGGATTTTAGCAATGCCCAGTCGAAAACAAATTTGTTTACATCTCTTCTTTCCGATTTATCGTTATATATCGTATCTTTCTGAATACAATTTATTAATTTATACCTGTCAAATGAAACTCCACTGTCATCACAAGGCATCTTAACTCTTCACAAATTGAAGACGTTCCAATTGCCAGAGAAGGCTTTATTTAAATACTTTGGATTCTTTGTTCTCGTCAGCGTTCTGTTAGTAAGTTGGCTTTTTGTGAGATAGAATCGCTGACCCCCCCCCCTCTTTTATCCGTGCTCTGGACAGGCGATAACGCGAGAGGGGCTCCAAGAGGGTTAGCAAAGCAAGGGAAGTATTTCTACAAGTAAACAATATCTACAACTCAAAACAGCTATCAGCCAACACCAAAATCTCTATTTTCAATACAAATATGAAGATAGCTGACGTATGGGGTGGAAACCTGAAGAATTACGAAAGTTTTTATTAACAATTGTTTACGCAAAATACTTCTGATCTGCATGCCAGAGATCATCAGCAACAGACTACTGTAGGATAGAATAAATCAGGTTGCAGCAGAGGAAAAAATTAGCAAGAACCGCTGAGGTTGAGGAAATCAACCAACTGTGTCACAAGGAAAACCCCAATATGGAATCCTCAAAGATAAAAATGCAGACCAAAGAACACATCACATGAAAAGAATGAATAGCAGTCGAGTAGAACAGGAAAGAAAGACCCAGGACAATGTCGATTGAAGAATGCTGGTCAGTGGGTCTATGCTTCATTATGGGTAACAGATGTAAGTAAGTAATTATTGTTTTGCATTTGGCGAAAGAGTTCAGTTCTCACCTTTTTTAAATATTGATAATACAGAGTAAGCATAGTAAACTTTTGATAAAGATAGAAAACATGAGGTTTAAAATGATGGCTTATTTTCAAGGGAGATTGCATCACTGAAACAACAACATAAAACATCCTAATCCTTGACTTTTCCCCAGTGACCACCCCCCATACATCAATAAGTGAATGCATCTTTAGGCCTCACTTTTTTGGTCACAGTTTATTTTAAGTCAGAATCATCATTTTCCATGTCAGTTAATTTGCTATATAGTTGTGTGGTGCGCGCTATTTATAAGTAGTATATGACGTGAGTGTAAACGTAATGTCTGGCAGCAGAAGATGAGGGAAGATCAAGAGAAAGGAAGAGTTAGAACACAATGGAACACAATTTGTATGAAATGCATGAATAGTGAAATGTCAGGCAATGGATTGAAGATTTGCAAATTAACCGTTTACGATATGGTTGTCCTATTTTACTGAGTAACTCTGTAATTTTCGATAAATACAATTCGGTTGCCCTCACCTGTGTTCTCCTTCACTACAGTAGGATACCATCGGAACATGATTATTTGCAATTATTCAACAACAACCACAAAAACAGCACATGGCAATTCTTAGTTTAACCGACTGATAATACGATATCGATTCCTTTTATGTAAGCAACCAGTAACATTTCAGTAATTTTCCATCAACATTTTTCATACTGCTGCTCAAGTTGACCCAGCGAGCATGACAAAACGAAATCGGATGAACGGATTTAATTTATTCTGAATCCGATTTGTATTGTCAATGATCGACTGGGTCTTGATTAACAAGTAAGTCACTTTGGTTATCAACATTCCAAGTCGCCATATCATACTGTTTAGCACATTCCAGTGAAGTTATCAAGACAAACAAAATAGTACGAATCCTAACGATTAGCAATGAGAATAGAAAACATTGAGCATAGATATAATATGATTCAAGGATGAATGACAAATTCATGAAATGAAAAGGGTAGAATGATTTTAAAATTCAAAATTTACCAGAAAACGAGTGAATGTACACAAGTACCAGTACAAGACAGATTCCGAGACAAGTCGTTCATATGTAATTCTTCTATTTGAAGTCAGCAATGATGATGATGACGCTGTCGTTGACAACAAGAGTTAGTGAAGCATGCAACTCAGAGAATGTAAAGTCAGACAGATGCAACGTAGAAATTCGTACGTAGTAAGTACATCAGTTCAGGTTGTCATACCACATCAGCACAGAGATGTAATTGTCAATTCAAATCCAATAGTAGAAGAGGTAGTAAAGGTATTAGAAGTAATCGGAGAGGTTAGGATTAGAAGATATTATTCAAGAAGTATGATTCAATGAGAAAGGATTAGAAAGTCAAAACTAAAGTTGTTGAAGAATCCAGAAGATTAGGATTTGAGAGAACACAAAGAATAAATTCACCGGCGCCACTGCAAACCGTTTTGAGCCATGTCATTCAGAGTATCTAACCATCGATTATTATCATCTCGCGGACCCCAACCAGGTATTCGGCAACTACCGACATGATACAGTCCACTTGTCAATGACTTCATGGATTTCTGCGATGTTTTGGTTTGGCCCCCCTAGCTTTCTCCCAGCCTATTCCCACACTACAAAACGAAGCTCGAAGAGGCAGTCGGTGGTTAGGCATACGCAACACATGTCCCAACCACCTCAACTGATGAAGTTTCAATACTTTATCTATTGATCTGCCATTCTTACCTAGCACCCGTTTCCCAATAACAGCTTTGCTCACTTGGGTGTCCCAGGATATACGAGCAATGCTTCGAAGACACCTATGATCGAAAACCAGTAACCTACGAATATCTTCTACTCTCATTGGCCATGTGGATGAGCCACTCAGATTCTTGGAATTCAGCGTGAAATTCATCCGTACTTACTAATTGACTTACGTCTGTTACCCTGAATGGAGCACAGGCAGCCAACCAGTATTCTTCAACCTACTCTGTCCTGAGCTTCCCTCTCTAGTTCTGTCCAATTTTCGTTCATTCTTCACATATTTTTCTCTATTTCTCAGCGTAATGTGCTCTTTGGCCTTTCTCTTTTCCTTTTACCTTGAAGGCTCAAAGTTAGGGCTTGTATTGTGAAGAAGTTGGGTGCTTTCCATTGTATATGTCTTATTCACTTCCACCGCTTCTTCTTGATTCCTTCCCCGGCTGGAATCTGGTTTGTTCAAAACTCATTCATGTACACACGTAAATAGGTTTTTCTTTTAGCTAATATCAATTCGTGATGAAAGCTCTAACTCTAGTTTCGTCAACTAATTTACAACGCTTTTTAGACTCTAAGTTGGCTGGCGAATTTTTTCAAGGTTACTGGTGTCACTCAAAGGTCGTTTATAAAAATTATGATCGTACCATTATAACACTGAACACGGTAAAATGACCACATCATTTCGATGAATTTTTCCCTAATATGAAGATAATTGTTACTTAGGACTTCTTTCTACACATCATGAAATTCATTTATACATGGACATTATATGAAACCGTTTCATTTTAATAAGAAAAAGGAAATAAAATTTCCACAAATATGTTAGTTTATTATATCTGAATTTTATTACGATAAAACAATACACAACTCACTTTTGGTATCGGTAAACTTAAATCCCAAAATGGATCAAATGTAGTCGATTGATATGAACAATCACAGCATTCCAGTGTACTCATTAATTGGCCAACAAACAGATCTATGTATTTTGTTCAACGATAAAAAAATAAAATATATTTTTCATTACTGAGTTTACGGAGATTGCTGTTTTACACATTGAAATTATGGATCGATAGTCGTAAGATTACCATTGAAACCTGAAAGCACTAAATGGCGCTAGAGCACAAGACCGAAGGTCCTCGGTTCGAATCCTGCCACTGTAGCAGGAGTTGCAGATGTGCACTGCTAGTGAGTCCCATACTAGGTAGGATAAAACGTCAATCCAGTGCTTCCAGGTTTCGAATGGTGATCTAACGGTGATTGATTCATGGTTTTAATAAGAAATATAGTCAAAAAGAAACGAATATGTAATGTGTGTGCATACACATGTTGAGCACACATGACTTGTCCTAGCTTTCGGATAAGCTGATTAACTTTTCTGCTCAAGTCACTATAATATGCCTCCCGAATTTGTCAATCATTCGCTTACAACCTTGATTGTTTTTATTCGAGTGTGTGTGCCGCTTAATTTTGCCTGAGTATAAATATTTAGCCATGACATATCGCGCTGAATTGGCCTGCTCTGATTTTTCACTTCTCTTGGTTTTCCTTTTGTTATGTTCGTCACTAGGTACGCTTGAAGCTATTACGAGTTCACCTTAGTCGATAAACGCGAACGAGACAATGAACCAGTGTCCAGGTAGGCTACCTTGAATCGCAAACTGTAAAACAGAAGTCTTGGCAAGCGTAGAAAGTATATTCTACAAACACCCAGCAATCACACAGTACAATCAAGCACACAACTCTCGTTTATTTATACATCATAGAAACGTCCTTGGGACAGTCACAAAAATAGCACAGTAAAAAAAATAGCAGCCAATCACAGCCATGGATTTTCCTTGTGGGAAATAAAATCTCAAGGTCAACTGATCGGCCCATGCTCGCAAACGTGAAAATCCAAAATAAGGCATTTATCAAACGCGTTCTGGGGATCTAATATTCCCAACACTTTTAACGCGTTGTATTCTCATGTTTGCCTAGGTGAACGATTGCATAAAATATACTGACCGAACTTATTCGTACGGTTCTTTCAGACTAGTTTCCAAACTCCTAAGTGATCTGCATCAACAGTGTGCAGCATACATCCATGGCACGAGATTTTAATGTCGTCCTGGGCTAAGAAAGCATTTTGTCCAATTGAGTACTAAGTCTGAACATTAAAAGCTCCGAATTGTAGTTTAGAACGTGGTCTCAGGAGACCAAGAATAACTTTTCACTTACTCGAATAGTTCGCATCACTGATGCACGGTGATAAAGAAACTTGGGAAGACTTAGTCGTGAAGACAACAAAGTAATTAAGAGGTGTTAGAAGGACATGATTGTGACCGATTTAGTCTTGTGTGCTGTTAAGGGTATAAGAGAAGATGTGGAAGGGTATTTCTTGAGGAGCTTGAAAAGAAAATTGTATCAGCATTGGTCTTAGAGACATGGGAGCGTGACCGCAGAGCCCAAGGGTCATCTGCTTGAGTCCGGTCATGGGTAGTATTTGAAGTGTTAGCTTCGTTCTTGTTTAAAAGGCCTTACTGCTGGAAACGGGAATCCGTGAGTTAAGGTGAGGTGTACTATATTAAGGGTCAACCTCTTCTAACCCCTTCCTTCCTTGTGAGAAGGCAGCTGGTTGTACGAGGAAAACACTTTACTGCTGTCACACTCTTCTACAGTCAGTAGCACTACATCGCCCTCAAACCTTGAGTAGATGCTTTTAGTCTTACAGTTGCCCAGTCGACCTGCCTTGTATGATATGACCCAAAAGGACATATATTCTAGCCAATACAGCTCGGTCGGATCACCAGGATAGGCAAGCACAACCATTACGTCAAGGAAGGGGTTAGAAAAGGTCGACCCTAAAAATGTCACACCTCACCCTACCTCACGGATTTCCGTCTCCGTAGGTAAGGGTGCCCACTAAGGGCTTTCAAGAACGGAGCTAATACTAAAAAAACCTTTCATCAAAAGGCCGTGTGTGACCGGACTCAAACAGTTATTCTTTGGGCTCTGTGGTCACGCACCCAGGTCTCAAAGACCAGCACTAATCTACCTTCTTTTTCAGGTCCCTCAAGAAACAACCTTCCACGATGTGGGCAGCCTGGAAGTGACAACCGCCCTCATACCCCTAACAACACAAGAGACCAAATTGGTCAAAATCAAAAAATACAAAATAATATTTTTTCCAAACCTACCTACAATTTCACTATTATCCATAGATAAATATCGTCTCCAATAGAGATCTGCTTTTTCATTGTCTCTAATAATAAATCAAGAAAAAGGGAATGGAAAAGTTGAATAATTTATTGATTCTAATGAACATTAGGATGTTAGCAATGCTCTCCTCTTTCTTTACTTAAACATTATTACTATCTAAAAAGCTTAGTGGTAAACTATATTACTGACTCTTAAAGAATGAATGAATAAAAATTTAGAAAGTCGATCAATTTGCAATCAAGGTTGTTAGTTCACTTGAACACAGACACACATTCAAGAATATTTGTGTAATGAACAATGAAATTGAAGTGTTTTATAGAGGCAATTTTGAAAAAGATGATATAATTAGTGATGTTTCAAACAGTCAGTCAAACAGTCAATTACTACATAGAACTTCGTACGTAAGTACGCACGTACATCAGTTCAGGTTTCCATAGCACATCAGCACAGAGACGCAACTGTCACCTTAAATCCAATAGTGGTAGCAATAGTAGAAGCATTAGCAGTAATGGAGAAGATTAGGGATCGAAGATATGATTCAAGAAGTATGGTTCAGTAAGGTAACTTTGAAAAGAGAAAGATAGAAATGATGAAGAATTCTGAGGATTCGAATTTCAGGGAACACAAACAGAGGGTGTACCTGCACCGCTGCAAACGATTTCGAGCCATATCGTTCAAGTTCTCTAGCCACCGACGACTTTCGTCTCGCGGACCCCAACCAGACAGCCTACAGCTACCGATATGATTCAGTCCACTTGTCCGCGACTTCATGAATTTCTGCCACGTTTTGGTCTGGCCGCCCCTCACTTTCTTCCAGCCTAAACTTACACCACAAAACATCGCTCGTCAAGGCAGTCGGTGGTGACGCATTCTTAACACATGTCCCAACCACCTCAACTGGTGAAGCTTCAATACTTTATCTATTGATCTGCCATCCTTACCTAGCACCCGTTTCCTAATAACAGCGTTGCTCACTCGGGTGTCCCAAGATATACAAGCAATGCTTCTAAAACATCTATAATCGAATACTAATAACCTACGAATGTCTTCTACTCTTACTGGCCCTATTTCTCAGCCATAAAGTAGGACGGAGCGAACTACTGCGCAGTACACTCGTCCTTTGGTGATCAGCAAACGGACATCTCGCCTACGCCATAAGTGACGCAGGTTGGCAAAAGCCGATCAATAGGCAAGCCCAACCACCACGTCCAGGTAACAGATATGGTCCAGAATCAATGAACTGACCTTTAGAATTTATTTTAAAGATTTACAAAGTTATCATTCATAAGAAAAATATTAATTGGATTAGTTTTAGTGATCTTTTTTTTGGTTTTGACAAATTTCAGATACATTTGTAGATAATCTGCAAACATACATACAGACTAAAAGTTAAACACCTGCTGCGATACTTGATGCGAAGGCGCAAATTGTCAAAGTAATGGTAGCAACGTTTGTAATTCAAAATATTTATCAATCAACACCAAAGCCTATTGTTGTTACGAATGGCACGTAAACATATCAATTCGATATGCTTGAACGAGTGCGAGGATAGAGGGTCCGGCGACACGATAGTCTAATCTCATCCGATTGTCCCGAACCCCCATATTGAGTGAAAATAAGAAGACTTGGTATAAAATAGAACATGTATTCTATAAACATCCAGAAAGTACGAGTTCCGAGTCCAGAAGAGGATAAGGATCCCGGACTAGGGATCCGGGTCCGGATCATAAAACGTTACAGACAATGCATGTTTATACAATTAGGTCGAATAGTAAACAACATCGAGATACAGGACATTGACAGTTAGAACGACCAATAGGAAACAACATTTGAAGTGACATTGATAGCTAGGGACGACGACCAATAGGAACTGACTAATAGAATTAGACTTGCAACAATTCTCTTAGGATATTGGTTAAATATCCTAACAACTGTATAAAGCGGAAACTTGGAAAACTACCAAAGCCATCATCCACAAGATACAAGTGTTTATTGATAGTTGTCTACGCAAAATACTTCGGATCCGTTGGCATGATATCGTCAGCAACAAATTACTATGGGATAGGTTAAACCAGATTCCAGCAGCCGAAGAAATCGGACAGCAGCGCAGGTGAATAGGATACATACTGAGGAAAGCACCCAACTGCACGACAACACAAGTCCTCAAGGCCAACGGAAAAGAGGAAGACCAAAATACAAACTACACCCGAGAAATGGAAATAGACAAGAGAAAACTGGACAGTAATTGGATAGAACATGAAAAGACGGTCCAGTGTAAAGTATGTAGGAGAATATTAGTCGGCGATCTATGCTCTATTGTGAAGTACAGGCGCAAGTCAGTAGACTATATCTGATAGTGCCGGGTTTGATTTCCAGAAGGATGATGGATGGAAAAACTGATATCTACTCTGATTGATTCTTGATCAAAAATGAATCAATCTTATCTTCATAAAACGTATAGTTAAATAGAAGATTCATGTAATTATAATTGAGGTTAAATTCGCTAGCTTTAGAGCTTAAAAAAACAAACTATTATACGAGTGCAAATTGTAGATCAATGCTTAAAATGCTCACTTTCTATTCATAGTATGGTACAAGTTCTTTTAACTAATCTCTAGTTTAGAATAGAAGCTGGTATTCAGCCACTGATATAATAGATGAGTAGGATTTTTCGACTTTAATCATAGTTCATCGCAAGATAATAGAAATTCAAGAATATCAAGGATACCGACCGAGTATAATTCATAAGAAACTATACTAATGGTGGTCTAACATTGATCGATTCATGGTTTCACAAAAAATGTGTAACTTAACAATCTTCACAACCCCGTAATGCAAATTACCTGTGCTCACTAGTGACTAGCTTCGTGAGGAGGAATCTTCTCCGAGTTCTAGTGGGAAGACGTGACCACTGTGAAGTTCAAACTGTTCGGGTGTAGGCAGTGTCTACCGAAGACTGTGTATGAGGTTGCGCAACTCCGTGAATTTGATCAAGTTAGACATTAACACCGTTAGATACTGGCTCAGTGGTCTAACGGTTAGGGCGTTCGCGCACAATACGCACAATAAGGTCCTGGGTTCGGATCCTGCGGGGTGCAGGAATCGTGGATGCGCACTGCTGTGGAGTCCCATACCAGGATGAAGCGGCCATCGTCCAGTGCTCCAAGGTTTCTAATGGTGCTAACATTGATCGATTCATGGTTTCAAAACTGTATACTAACTAACTCATATATCACACTAAGAAATGATAAGTTATTCATTTGACGACACTAGAGAATCCAAAATACCCGAGACAATCATTGATTTTATGACCTTAATTATTAACTAGTAAAAAAAAAGTCTTCATCGAATCATCATCATCATCATTATTGACTACTTTTATTTATGACCTTAAAAAATAATAGTAACATATTTTTTTTAGCTAAAATTGTTTATTAAGTCAACACAAGTAACTCATACTTATTTTGATTGAATACTTTGATTAAATATACATATCTAGATAGACAGATGGATAGATAGATAGATAGATACTAGCTTTCATTTACCGACATACATATTATATGTGTACAATAAATAGATTTAATTAGAGTAAATCAACCAACAGGCTTATTATATGCATATATTTTGAAAGAATCTATCTATCTATCTATCTATTCAAGTTTAATAGATTTTGCGTAAAACTTACTATTCACAGTTAGATGATTAGTTGAGTTAATTTAAACAATCAATCAATCAAATCGTTATTACAACAATTATGTACATACATACATATGTATAGATATATGAACCAAATAGAGGTGGTGATCGATGTCTTTTTCACTCTTGCTAACCTTACTTACTACTACAACAGAATGAAAAAAAAAGAACTAATTTTGCCCTCAATTTCTTTTTCAAAATAAAAATTTTTCGAAAAGAAAAACACACAAAATGGCAAAAAACAAATTCTGACCAGCGAAAGGCGAACTAGGTAAAGTAGGTCATGGTGTTCAAAACCGAATAGACAAACAAACAAAACTGTTTATTTATGAAAAAGGAACAAATAATAATAATTGACATCAATGCTAAAAATATAAACAATCAAAAAAAAAAAAGAGATGAAAAGGCAAAACGATCGGTGCATAAATTCACAATTTGGCTATTGAACATTGGACGTGAATATTGAATACTCTTTTAACAACTAAACTGATTGATCAATCAGCCAGCCTATTGGGCGGTTTATTTTGTGTTTTGAAGAAGAAAAAACAACAACAACAACAACTTTGAAATCATCAATCAATCAATCATTGTTAGACCACCATTAGAAACCTGGAAGCAGTGAACGGCCGTTTCGTCCTACTATGGGACTCATCAACAGTGCGCATCCACGACTCCTGCTCCTCGCAGGATTCCAACCCGGGACCTTTGGCATCGAAGGTGAACGGCTAGCCATCGAACCACTGGGCCGGCAACCAACGGTGTTAATGTCTAACTCTGATTGATCTACGGATTTTGCGCAACATCACCCATTTGTGTTTGGTAGTTGAACTCCATTAGTCACGTCTTCTCAACTAGAACTCCGAGAATTTCCTCACGAAGTTAGTCACTAGTGAGCACTGTTACGATATTTTGGGGCACAGTTAGACAATAACACCGTTGGATGGCGGCCCAGTGGTCCGATTGTAAGGCGTTCGCCTACAATGCCAAAGGTCCCGTGTTCGAATCCTGCGAGGAGCAGGAGTCGTGGATGCGCACTGCTGATGAGTCCCATACCATGACGAAACGGCCGTCCAGTGATTCCAGGTTTCTCATGATGGTCATCTAACAATGATTGATCGATGATTCCAAATGTGTAAAAACGCAAACCTCCAAAACTGTGCCCCAAAAACGACAACAACAAAATCATTTGGAAAGGGAAGAGAAATTGTGAACTAAAAATAAACACGAATATATATAGACAAAAATTGGCCAAATATAACCAGTTGCTATTGTATATAGATTTAGAAAAGAATATCATATTAGATATCTTTTTGGGTTACAAAACATAGCATTGATTTGTGCAGTAAACGATTTTTGGTTTGTCAGTTAAGGTCTTACGATCTCGCGCTATTTGATCCACTGTTATTGGTGAGTAATGCTTCTTCACATCAGAACAGAAATGAACTCCACTGGTCACAACTTCGCACTAGAGAACTCGGAGAAATTTCCTTATTGAGATACTCATTAGTGAGCGCATGGTAATTTTCCCTGTAGGGTTGTGAAGATTGTTGAGTTACTTTGAGAGAATCGCTGCCAGCTCACTGGTCCAGAAGTTAGGCGTTCACGCGCAAGAATAAAGGTCCTGGATTCAATTCCCACGAATATCAGGAGTCGTGGATACGCACTGCTGATGAGCCCTATATCAGGACGAAACATCCGTCCAGTGTTTTCATGTTTCTAAAGGTGTTCTAACAACACTAATCGATTCAAAACTTCAAAGTAACCGAACAATCTCCACAAATCTATGGGAAAAATGAAAGTTTTCAAAACTAGTTTTCAATCTTGTACATTTCCTCTGCGGCTGGACAAGTGTCCAAGTAACATGTGTAGTTGAGTTGAATATTATGAGCCGTAAAAATAGTACGGCTAAATTAAACAACTCACAGATCATGATGTTTTGCAACAGGAACAGTCCAATTCGATAGGATGAACTGATATTTTGCAAATTAACAATTTACGATATGGTTTTCCAATTTAACTGAGTAACTCTGTAATTTCCGTTAAATACAATTCGTTTTCCCTCACCAGTGTTCTCCTTCACTACATTTGGTGTCGCTGCCTGCACGAAGGGAGGAGCTCCCGTGGCCGAAGGAGTTGGAGGACGGAGATTTGCGGAGCTTCCTGGAGGAGTTTGAGGCCACGGTTTAGGCTGGTGGGTGTGAAGGGGCCTGGGGCGGAGTTGGTGGTGCTGGGGACGCTGCGGGTAGGTGAGGCGAAGGCGGTATACGACAGCCTGGACGGTGCCGCCGGGAAGACGGCGCGGGAGACGGTCACCGGGCGGCTGGTGACGGAGTTCGACAGCCCAGTGAACAGGGAGAAGGCGTTGCAGGAGTTCCGGTTGGCGAGGCTGTCGGCTGATGGTGACCCGCTGGTGCTTGCTATGGAGCTCACCAGATTGTTGCGCCGTGCTCTGCCCAATATCGATGAGGAGACGGATGCACAGTCGTTGGCGTCTCAATTTATCGAGAGTGTGCCTACCGCCGTCTCCCAGCAGCGGGAACTAGTAAACGCTATACGTTGGATAATTGCCGTACCCAGTCCAGACCAGCGAGCAAGAACAATGACCGAAGTGGTAATCCGGCATAATGTAGCGTGTCACGGAATACGGAAGGTGATATTAACTGACCAGGGTCCCTGGACGACAGCTTATTAAAAGGGGGGACGAGTGTGGTGCGAGCTACTTATAAGTAGTATATGACGTGAGTGTCAACGTAATGTCTCGCAGCAGTTCATACTATTTTATTTAGCATAATTTATTTATCAGGATTCTTTCAATCAATTGAACAAAACTCGATTTGTTTTTATCGAATCATATCTGTTTTAGTCAAATTATTTTATTCACAAACTTTTTATAAATAAAAAAACTGAAATTTATTATTCTCATGTTGATTAAAATAGAAAATATCAAGCACCGAAATATAGAACATTGAGGAAAGTTCACGTGACCAATATGGTCACGAATAAGTACACAACCGATATATTCCAATCCAAATAGTTCAAATTCATTGGACAATATGGTAGGTCACATGACTGATTAGATAAACAAACATCTATGCAAGGCAATCAATCAATCAATGGCTATGATAGAGATAAAAAGAAGGACAAGATTGAAACAACTCTTTACGCTTGAATAAAACAAAATCAATTGATCTGTTTTGTTGTTCTACAAGCTAAATAACTGAATGATAGATAGATTAATTAAAGGTATGAAAATAATCAATCACATAAGGAGGAAGTATTTATAAATGAGACAATTGTAAGAATACTACTGTCAGTCACCATATTCAGGTGAAATATATGTATTTTTAAAGATAGTTTATCATAACAAATTGAAATTAGCCGGTGAATTATTTATTGTAAATCAAGGAGTATTGGATTTTTTAATTTGTGATTGAAAATATGAGGTTTAACACACCTTAAAAAAAACTACTGTTCTTAAGGATTTCATAATAACGGTTATCTATTAACGATGTGAATAGAGCAAATGAAAAGACATAGTGATGTTAAACTTAAAATCTATTTCTGTAACATTGACGTATGCATCATAAGCTGTTGTTGTCTGCTGACAATATTTTTTATACATAATCCTGTCAGTCAGTCAGTCAGTCAGTCAGTCAGATGCAACGTAGAACTTCGTACGTAATTACATCAATTTATGTCGCCATACAACATCAGCACAGAGATATAATTGTCAATTCAAATCAAATAGTAGAAGGGGGTAGTAAAGGTATTAGAAGTAATCGGAGAGGTTAGGATTAGAAGATATTATTCAAGTAGTATGATTCAGTGGGAAAAGTTTACAAAGTTGAAGAATCCAGAAGATCACATTGTTTTATTCATATTCCCCATTATTTTCTTTCATTTCACACTATTAGTGTCATGATTTTCATCGTGCGGGACTTTCGTGTTTTTTTCGATACATGATATTGTGGTACGAGCTACTTATAAGTAGTATATGACGTGAGTGTCAACGTAATGTCTGGCAGCAAAAGATGGGGGGGAAGGTCAAGAAAGGAAGAAGAGTGGGAACACAATGGAACTTGTATGAAACGCATGAACAGTGAGTGAAATGTCAGACAATGGATTGATGATGGATTGAAGATTTGCAAATTAACCGTTTACGATATGGTTTTCCTATTTTACTGAGTAACTCTGTAATTTTCGATAACTACAATCCGGTTGCCCCACCTGTGTTCTCCTTCACTACAATATGAATAAGACGTTGAACAAATCAAATCGACAGAGCATCATACTATCGTGCCGCCATCATGTTTTATTTTCAAAAAATGGAACATAAAGAAAGCAATGGAGAAGAAATATTGTCAATTACGATGGAAACTATGTCATCCAGTGTCTTCGGTGAGCACTGGTTCATACCAGAACAAGGTTGAACTCTATTGGTCACGACTTCGTATTTCTTATGATTTCAAAGAAACTCAAATATCTCCACAACTCTCTATGGTGAAAATTATCATGTACTAATAACTAGTGAGTAACTTCATGAGGAAGTTTCTTCAAGTTCTTGTAAGAAGTCCTGATCAGTGGAGTTCAACCCTGTTCGTGTATGAGAAGCAGTGCTCACTGAATACAATGGATGAGGTTGCGCAAGATCATGGATCGATCAAAATGAGACGTGAATACCGTTGGATGCCTGCTTAGTAATCCAGAGCTTAAGTGTTCGTGCACAATACCGAAGGTCTTGTGTTCGAATGTTGCGAGTAGCAGGAGTCCTGTTGACGAGTCCCATACCAGGACGAAACGGCTGTCCAGTACTTCCAGGTTTCTAATGGCGTTCTGCCATTGATTTTTCAAGACATTGACTGCTAGTGTAGATCATATGAGAAAAAATACGAACTTCTTAGTTGAAATCATTGTGATATTCGTAGTCTACAGTTGGAGACCACCTTAAGGGAATGCCTTGAAATTGGTCGCGCTATTGGATGCTATTTTTCAAAGTTCATCATATTCTTTAGTTTCAGTCGTTTCACTTTTGTTGTATATATTCAAATTTATTTGCATTATAAAGTTGTGGAGATTGCAGAGGGACTTTTCGAAATCATGATTAGATCAATGCTCGATCTCGACGGAAATTACAGAGTTACTCAGTAAAATCGGAAAACCATATCGTAAATCGTTCATTTGCAAAATATCAGTTCATCATATCGAACTGGACTGTTGTTCCTGTTGCAAAACATCAATCCAATGTCACTATTCTCATGAGTTTCATAAAAATTCCATTGTGTTCCCAATCTTCCTTCCTTGATCTCCCCCCATCTTCTGCTGCCAGATATTGCGTTTTCACTGACGTCATACACTACTTATAAATAGCTCACACCACAATACTACTTATCAGTCAAAGTTGAAAATATTTGAAAGAATTTCAAAATAAAAACTGAACCAAACTTCAATGTCAATGCTTCTTCTACCTCAATGAACATAATTGCTTTTCATCTCTGTACTATAGGGTAATCAATCATGTTTACCGAGAAACATGAACGCTTTGGTAGCGTAAACGTTGTTGGTGTGTGTGTGTGTTGTTACATAGCCTTGAAATTAAATATTCAGATTTCAAAAGTTCACTAGTTCCTAGTGTGGTGCGAGCTACTTATAAGTAGTATATGACGCGAGTGTAAATGTAATGTCTGGCAGAAGAAGATAGGGGAAGATCAAGAAAGGAAGAGTTAGAACACAATGGAATTTGTGTATGAAACGCAAGAATAGTGACAATGGATTGATGTTTTGCAACAGAAACAGTCCAGTTCCATGTGATGATGAACTGATATTTTGCAAATTAACGATTTACGATATGGTTTTCCGATTTTACTGAGTAACTAACTCTGTAAGTTTCGTTAAATACAATCCGGTTGCCCCACCTGTGTTCTCCTATCACTACATTAGTGCCAGCAAATTCTGACCTAAATTTGTTTGTTTGTTCCAGAAATTAATTTTTTTTAAAAAATAAAACATGTCATACGCTCTTCTACACATAACCTTATAAACAAACAGTTAGATAGACACACACACACACAGACACACTCATCTGCTGCTCAAAATTCAATTTCAAAATGAACATGAAATCTATCTATCTAATCCACTGCATGGTAAAAGCAGTTGTTGTGTATGTATTATTACTTACTATGGTTAGTTATATAATTAGAACAATAAATCCAATTTTTTATTTTTGCTTAACCAACCACCACCAACAAATTGATTGAGGAACGTTCACATGACCAACGACTACCTCACCTTGAAATCACGTGGTCATTTAATTGGAAAAAGTACAACAAGTACAATCAAGCCTATAAAAATAGTAGTATGTTAAAAATTGATTGGAAGATTATGCAAGTCACAGGATAGGATAGTAGTTAGACAGACATGTATTATCAGCGTAATCGATAGCCTAATCGCGCCTTGTTTGTTTTTTATTTTATGTCATCGTATATATATATATATATATATATATATATATATATATATATATATTACAAGGGATTGAACACAATGAAACGGAAGGGGAAGATTAGAGATAGATAGTCAACTAAGAAGCAACATGTGCCAAGCCAATTTATGTATTTTACTTTTTTTTTCTACAAATATTTAACTAAAATTTACAAAACTTAACATTAAATGACAATACCCTGAATTATACAGAAAATTCATGTTTCTTAGTGAAAAAAATATCTAACTGTACGATTTATATTACGGGTTGAAACCATGAATCGTTCAGTGTTAGACCATCACCATTAGAAGAAACCTGGAAGCACTGAACGATGGCCATTTCGTCCTGGTATGGGACTCCTCAGTGACAGTGCGTATCCACGACTCCTGCACCCCGCAGGATTCGAACTCAGGACCTTCGGTATTGTGCGCGAACGCCCTAACCGTTAGACCACCACTGAGCTTTCAGGTTTCTAATGGTGATGGTCTAACATTGATCAATTCATGGTTTCAAAAAATGTGTACGATTTATAACAAATTTTCGATGTTTTAATAGTTGAAAATGTATGCAATGTTTAGTAGAAAAATGTTATCAATTAGTGGAAACATTCGAGAAATCATGTGTACAAACGACTACTATTCTCCTATCTTATTGTGTTAAAATAAATAATAATGTGGAAACTTTATAGCAGAAGCAAATAATTTGTTTTGTCAGATTTCCATTTATATATGCCTGAGAAGACTGAGGCAGGCGAGGAAGATTGTATTGTGCAAATTAACAGTCTGAGTCAATTAAAAACAAAAACATTACATTGAACACTCTATTTGCACACCATCGTTGAGTCGTGAGTTCCAACGCTCCATCCTTCTTCCATTCCTGTTGGTACTACTCCATTTACTTTTCGCTTTCCGTTTTCCTCTTCTGGCCGTGAGATTTCTTCTTTCACATCCCTTCTTATACTACTTATATCGTTCGTATAAGTAGCACACACACCACATGCCTATTACCTGACCTGAATGAACTATGATGATGGGTTATTTATTAACTCAAAATATCATACATATCTAGCTAGGTCTTATATGCATAAATAACTCTAAATTTCATTTCATTAGTAAGTAGTAATAACATCGTGCAAAATTGAATACATAAAGTTATATAGATAGATCGATAGATAGACAAACAGATCGTTGGTCCTAGTGGAAGAAATTTAAGCAGAACAATAAACATAAGTGTTTGTTGTATTGTATTGTATTGTACTGTAGTATTCATTCTACCATTATAAAAATAGAGTTTCCATAAACTGTGAGGAAAGATGTTGACAAAAATAATTGATCACATGAAAAAATGATCAGAGAAAAAAAATGAACAAAGAACAATAAAAGAACAAAAAGATTGAAAAAAAACACAGAGTAAACCCATCTCCTTGATTGAGACGAGCATATATGTATATTTAGATTATTTCTACAATTGTATAATCAACAAGTAGGATCAACCTATAATTTTAATAAATTACGGGTTATTTTTCCAGCGACGACTCAGATATTGTCATGTTTTGATGAGGATGATTAGATCAATAGAAAGGTATATATATAGACATAAATGATTAATTCCTCGTTCTATTTGTTAAGTTTAAATATTGACCGTGATTCGAATTCCTAACACTAGTCCTAACTCTTAAATGAATTAATTGCATTTAGGTCAATCGCATTCTGATTGGCTATATTTTTTCAAGGTCATCTCACGAGAATCGGTCAGCCAAATAGAATTTAAAAAAGGAAATGATCTTTGATCCTATGCCGTGAACAGTATTTTGTAAAAAAAAAAAACTGCAGTGACGTTCACGTGAAAAGTTTTTCGATAGATCTATTACGAAACTGTTAGTAAATAAATATCAAACGATTGAGAAATAAACTGTTGTTCAATCTGATTTTGATTACATTGGCTGGCAATCGAGTGTAAAAGTACAAAACACTGATGACCTTCAGCATCCTATCAACCAATGAGAAAGCACTCACTGCCTAGTTATAAAATAAATAATCTCAACTTATTCATTTTAGTAGAAGGAAAAGGTCAGATCAGTCTTACAGGTTAGGGTTATCACTGACTGACTACACAGAGTTTTCGTGACCAGTTGTTAGGTATTGAAAATGAAGATTGAATTTCAATTTTGGTTTTTTCAGATTACAGTTACAGTTTTCACCACAAAATGGCAACATATAGGATAAAATGATTTGTTATGATACTGTTTACAAGCTTAAGAGATTTATAGCTGATATATAGGGTGAGTTAGAGCTAACTTACCAAGCATTTATAACAACAAACAGAATCACTACAAGGGCTTTAACATATGATTTGTTTTGAGAGTAGTTGTATTGTAATTTAGCGTAGGCATCAGTCAGTCAGTCAGATGCAACGTAGAACTTCGTACATAAGTACATCAGTTCATGTTGCCATACCACATCAACACAGAGATATAATTGTCAATTCAAATCCAATAGTAGTAGAGGTAGTAAGGGAATTAGAAGTAATCGGAGAGGTTAGGGTTAGAAGATACTATTCAAGAAGTATGATTCAGTGAGAAAAGATTATAAAGACCGAACGGTAGGGGTTGGAGAATCCAGAAGATTAGGATTTGATAGAACACAGAGAATAAATGCACCGGCGCCATTGCGAACGATTATGAGCCATGTCATTCAAGGTCTCTAACCATCGATGATTATCATCTCGCGGACCCCAACCAGGTAGTCGACAATTACCGACATGGCTAAGTCCACTCGTCAATGACTTCATCATCATCTTAAATTCACTTGTCGGTTTCAAAAAAGGAATTCTTATTGATTTCACAAATTATACTCCGTTAACACGGACATACAAGTTATCTATTGCTACATTTTAAATTCTTTTGCAAAATCTGTGGGGCGCTATTTTAATTCTGATTGACCAGTCTACAACGATGAAGGAACAGTTATTCAGTTCTGTTAGACTTTCGACGGTGACACTAAATGATAAAATCAATCTTTTTATTACAACTTAGAAAAATTTACGAATTATATTACAGCAGCTAATTAAGTGAATGAATCCCCCTTCACGACTTCTTATTCATGTTTGTATAGTATCACCAACCGAATCACACTTGAAGCAGAAGCCTTGGAAGATGCAAAGATCTTTACATATCTGGGAAGCATCATTGATGAACATGGTGGATCTGAAGCAGATGTGAAAGCGCAGATTAGTAAATCAAAGGCAGCATTTCTACAATCGAAGAACATCTCCAACTCAAAACAACTATCAACCAACACTAAAGTCATAATTTTCAATACAAACGTCAAGACAGTTCCACAGTATAGGGCAAAAACTTGGAGAACTACTAAAGCCATCATCCAGAAGATAAAAGTATTTATTAACTGTTTTCTACACAAAATACTTCGGATTCGTTGGCCAGACACCATCAGCAACAACCTATTGTAGAGAAGAGCAAACCAGATTCCACATGAGTACGAAATGAGGAGAGGGGGCTTGAAATGAATAAGATATACATTGAAGAAAGCATCCAACTGCGTCACAAGACGACTCCTCACTTGAAACCATCGAAGTCGACTGGAAAGAGGAAGATCAAGGAACACATTACACAGAGGAATGGAGACAGACATGAGAAGAATGAACAATTGAATAGAACTAGAAAGGAAGGTGGTGAGAGGGAGTAAGTTGGAGAATGTTGGTCGGTGGCCTATGCTCCATTTTGGGGTAACAGGCAAAAGTAAGTAAATATTGAGTTACGATTCATCAAATAAAGTTGGCACAATTGTCTACTCCACTGCACTTTTTTAGAACCCATTTTCATGTTTCTCTGTGTAAACGAATGCTTGAAATAAAAATCCACCTAATGTAATCCAATATTTGGGTGATTGTTACCACTATCTCTCAGAGAGGATTAGCCTAAGTGTATAAATACACGGTTTAAAACCGAAGAAATATATATATTTTTATATATATGTCCATGGTATAAACACATTCGTTTGTCCAAATTTGGTTCAGATTATATGAGTAACAGACAGACAGACAGACAGATACAACGCAGAACTTCGTACGTATGTACACCAGTTCAAGTTGCCATACCAAATTAGCGCTGAGACGTTACTGTTAGTTCAAATCCGATAGTGGTAGAGGTAGTAGATGTATTAGCAGTAATGGAGAAGATTAGGGTATAATTTAGTGAGGTAAATTTAGGAAGAGAAAGATAGAGATGACTTCAGAAGGTTAGAATTTGAGAGAACATAAAGGGTGGATGCACCTGCGCCATTGCAAACGATTTTGAGCCAGCCATGTCGTTCAAGGTCTCTAACCATTGGTGACTTTCGTCTCGCGGACCTCAACCAGGAAGTCTACATCTACCAACATGACTCAGTCCATTTGTCAATGATTTCATAGATTTGTGACATGTTTTGGCTTGGCCGCCCCTAGCTTTCTGCTAACCTATTCCTACACCACAAACCAGCCCGTCGAGGCAGTCGGTGGCATACATAACACGTTCCAACCACCTCAACTGATGAAGTTTCAATACTTTATCTGTTGATTTGCCATCCCTGCTTAGTACTTGTTTCCTAACCATAGCATTACTTCCTCGGTCGTTCCAGGACATATGAGCAATGCTTCGGAGACACTGATGATTGAAAACAAGCAATCTACGAATGTCCTCTAATCTCACCAGCCATGTTTCGCATCCGTATAGTAACACGGTGCAATGGAGAAGATTAGGGCGTAATTCAGTGAGATAAAGTTATAAAGAGAAAGATAGAAATGAAGAGAAATTCAGAAGGTTAGAATTTGACAGAACACAAAGAGTGGATGCACTTGCGCCAATGAAAACGATTGTGTGAGCCATGTCGTTTTCAAAGTCTCTAACCATTGGTGACTTTCGTCTCGCGGACTACAACCAAGTAGCCTACATCTACCAATATGGGTAACAAAAGACGTAATCAGAAATAAAAAAAAATGAGTACAAACTTATGAATTCGCATGCATTCGGAGAAGAAGAAGAAGCATTCACCGTTTTTTCTCCTAACTAACTTTATTCTTGCTTTATATATATAGAAAATCAAGTTTATTCAAATCTCATAGAGTATACTCTTACAAAATAAATATCAAACAGTTAGTTCACTAAATAATCTATTTGTTTGAAAGCACAAGAATTAAAATATGACTTTCCTTTTACTTATCATTACAATGCAAAACATCATCTTCATTTTAAAAAAATCAAACTCACGGGAGACAATCTTCCGCCTCATAGTTTGGTTTAATTGGAGTTGGCCGTTTTTGAACACGATTCACTTCCATATGTAGACCTTCTAATACATAACGTAAGAATTCTTGTGAATCTTGTTGACTATAAAAGAAAAACCAAAGTATTAGTATACAGAAAAAAACAAACGCTTTTCACTACTACTACGGATCGATCAATCAATCAATCAATAGTAATAGTAGTGTGGTGTGAGCTACTTATAAGTAGTAGTATATGACGTGAGTGTCAACGTAATGTCTGGCAACAGAAGATGGGGGGGGAGTGAAATCAAGAAAGGAAGAGTTAGAACACAATGGAATTTGTATGAAACGCATGAATAGTGACAATGGATTGATATTTTGCAACAGGAACAGCCCAGTTAGACATGATGGACTGATATTTTGGCAAATTAACGATTTACGATATGGTTTTCCGATTTTACTGATTAACTCTGTAGTTTGAGATTAATACAATTCGGTTGCCCTCACCTGTGTTATCGTTCACTACAATAGGACTTCGTACGTACGTACGTACGCATATCAGTTCAAGTTGTCATACCACATTAGCATGCAGAGATGTACGTGTCAGTTCATATCCAATAGTAGTAGAGGTAGTAAAAGTATTAGCAGTAATCGGAGAGATTACGATTAGAAGATATGTGATTCAAGAAGTAGAATCTAGTGAAATAAACTTAAAAAGAGAAAGATAGAGGTGGTGAGGAATTAAAAAAAAAGTTTAGGATTTGAGAGAACACAACAAAAGTGAATGCACTTGCGCGTCATTACATACTAATAATGATGAAATAATGATCAGATTAGATAAATGGAAAATTCTCAAACTCTCTCACCAATGTACTACTATTTATAGAAAATAGTACACTAGATAAAAATGTGTAGTGTACAAGATGGGAATTTTGAAAGTTTGATAAAAAAAAAGAAAAATGCTTGGTAAAAATAATTTTCATCATGTTGGTTAGATACAAGCAGATTGCTCTACATTGTATCAGTGCAGCCATATGAAATTACCAAGCTAAATGAGAATGCCTAGACAGTAGTAACATCATGTTCATGATAATTAGACTATTAAGTTTTTTTTTAAGCCGTTAGGTTGTAGATTCGATCTATTTCATATAACTACTGTTCTTAGCCAGCATCATCGACGAGAAAGGTGGATCCGATGCAGCACATGTGAGGGTGCGGATTGGCAAAGCAAGGGCTGTGTTTCTACATACAGTTGAAAAATATCTGGAACTCCAAACAACTTTCAACCTAGAAACCAAAATCAGGATTTTCAATAGAAATGTGAAGACAGTTCTACTGTATGGATCGGAAACTTGGACAACTACGAAAGGCATCATCCAGAAGATACAAGTGTTTATTAACAGTTGTCTACGCAAAATACTTCGTATTCGTTGACCAGGCACCATCAGCAACAACGTACTGTGGGAGAGAACAAACCAGGTTGCAGTGGAGGAGGAAATGAGGAAGAAGCAGTGGAAGTGGCTAGGACACACATTGCGGAAAGCACCAAAATGCGTCACGAGACAAGTCCTCACATGGAACCCTCAAGGCAAAAGGAATCGTGGAAGGCCAAAGAACACGTTACGCCGAGAAATAGAGAAAGATATGAGAGGAATGAACTGGACAACACCAAACATTATTGAAATATCCTCAGCAAAATGCATGCATAATTCCATCAGGAATTCAATTTAGTAGAACCTTCCAAACTTCATAGTGAGCGCTTCAATTTTACACCAATCGAACGTTTACTTTCAGCAGTTTATGATATACTGCTTAACCATCATCCATTACTATAAGTGTAGTGTGTTTTTGAAGCCCAACATTGTCGCACTCCACTCACTATATATAGCTTCTTCCCAGTTCTCTTTCTTATGTTTCCAAATGTTGACTAACCAACGGATGGTGGTTAACAGCTTATGAGAAAGTCAAAAATACCCGTAAATTAACCAACAAATCAAGTCGTCCATTAGATAGACAGATAGATTATTCAAGAAAATACATTTACAGACTGAAAATTACGATCGAAACAATGATTGCATAACCTGTCGTTAACAAAAAAAGAGCTAGTTAGTCAATTATAACATAGGAGCTATTTACGAGTGATCTATCGTATACCTCAATCATTTCCCAACGGAGTTCCATCCCGTCTCCTACACATAACAGCAGCCATAGGAATACGTACATTCAACCGCAATTTATGTGTTCAGAAGAAATTCGTGACACCTCTATTTCTTCCGCGGCCGGATATCACGTAACTAACGATTGACATTATTTTTTTTACTTATTATTTTTAACACATTTGCTTATTACGTAATGGTTTTGATGTTTTTTGATGATTATTTGAAGTCTATTCATCCACCATTGACCTAGTATTGATAAACCTTTAGTTATCATATTTTATAATTTTCTTACTACTATCAGTACACCTATCTTCCTACCATCCATTTGTAATTTTCCTTATTATATGTAGTGACGTAATCTCTATTTCATTTCATTGTGATTATCACTCAAATTGCCTTGATTGATTTCACATTTTCATACATAAATATTCATGTATATTAGCGAGTAAAGCAGCCTGATGACGATCTAATCGAAAATAACAACAATTATTGTTCGCTTATATGTGTTGTTCTAATTTACAAATGTGTGTATTGTATCATTCCAACATTGTCAAGTTTGATTTCAGGTATAGCGAGTCAAAAAACAAACAAACAGAAAACAGGAAATTACACGAAAAAATGTAATTTGAAATGAACCAATCAAATTGGGGGGGGAGGCGGGGAATAGAATTTCAGGAAAACTAAAAAATCAATTAAAAAAATCCACGTATGCAATCGATTTCAATCAAGGCTACGCATATCATCATTCACCTCATTCCTCTATTATAATCACAATACTCTATCAAGTTTTGAAAGTTTGTACATACACTTGTAATTCAATTTCATGTTGTAAACATATATAAACGTATTAATCATAAATGATGAAATAACATATACGTTATATATATTAGAAACATACGAATATCCCATAAAACGTGGAGCAAATCGTTGAATTTGACTTTTAAATCGACTTGGACTAGTGGATGAATTGGTCATATCCGGATCCCAAATTTCTTTCATTAAATCAGCATATGCTTTTTTGGATAAAAATGGAGTTAGAGAAAAATAAAGAAGAAAAAAAATGAACCAGCCAGTACTGTTTTTTATACAATTGATATCATCAATCAATCATTGTTAGACCACCATTAGAAGAAACATGGAAGCACTGAAAGACGGCCGCTTCGTCCTGGTATGGGACTCATCAGTGGCAGTGCGCATCCTATGACTCCTGCTCCTCGCAGGATTCGAACCCGGCACCTTCGGCATTGTAGGCGAACGCCTTACCATCGGACCACTGGGCCGGCACTCAACGGTGTTAATGTCTAACTCTGATTGATGGTAAGGCGTTCGCCTACAATGCCAACGGTCCCGGGTTCGAATCCTGCGAGGAGCAGGAGTCGTGGATGCGCACTGCTGAGGAGTCCCATACTAGGACGAAACGGCCGTCCAGTGCTTCCATGTTTCTTCTAATAGTGGTCTAACAATGATTGATTGATGATTTCAAATGTGTAAAAAAAACGCAAACCTCCAAAACTCTGCCCCAAAATATCAATAAATAGTCAATTCATTAGCATAGGTCAAATGTTTTACAATGAACAGTTTCACATTGAAAACATTTTTTTTGTAAAAAGACGAATAATAGAGAGAGAAATAAGAAAAAGGAATTTTTTCCTCTTTTATTCTTTTCAAAAATAAACGAACATAATAAATAATATTGATGCCGAAAAAAAGGTCAGTAGGCTAGAAAACATTTTTTTTTCAAATGATGACAATAAGACAGACTGACAGATAAGTTTATCGATTCACTGGACACTTCTTATATTTTGGTGGCCCACGATACAACGATCTGACTTTATAATTTGTACGAACCAATTGAATTTACAATGAAATTATTCTTCTCTCTCTTTAATTTCCATAGATTATATTATACATTTACGTCACGTCAATACTGTGTTGTGTGTGACATAGGTGGTAGTGGAGAAGTTCAATAAGGGGTTTTTATAGTTGGATGAATTCATTTCATACACTCGCCGTATTCAGGACAAAATATATAAGGTCAATTCTATGTGTTGATGATGACACAATAAGAAATTAGACATAATATATATGATAAGTGAAGTAACTAATGCACAGTACAAAACTAAACTAAATAAAAAAAATACAGTCAAGGTCATTATTAGCGAGGGGGGCCAAAGGAAAAGAGGAAGATCAAAAAAACAAAGATCATATTACGCCGAGATAGGCGGACAGATATGCGAAGAATGAACAGAGCAGAATGGACAGAACTAGAAAGGAAGGTGCAGCAGGACAGAGTAGGGTTTGAGAATGCTGGTCGGTGGCCTATGCTCCATTGGGGGTAACAAGTGTAAATAAGTAAGTAAGTAACTAACTAAATAAGGTCATTAGCAAGCAAACAATTAACAAGGTCACAAAAGACTCGATCAGAATAGATTCATTTGTTTGTTTTGGAGGGTAGGGCCACAAACCTTGTAGACTCGACCTATTAATACACACACACACACACACTACAACTAAGTAATCAAGTAATCAAGTTAAGTATATCTGGTATTTTACAAAAGTATTAGAGTTGCAAGCATAATTTTTGACAAAAAAAATAGCCTACATATCTTCTCATACATCTGTGTGAAGTTTTGTCACCATTTTATCCAACTTAAGGACTAACATCTATAACTTACTTACTTACTTACTTACGCCTGTTACCCCCAATGGAGCATAGGCCGCCCATCAGTTTTCTCCAACCCTACTCTGTCCTGCTGCACCTTCCTTTCCAGTTCTGTCCAATGTTTGTTCATTCCTCTCATATCTTTCTCTATTTCTCGGTGTAATGTGTTCCTTGACCTTCCTCTTTTCCTTTTGCCTTGAGGGTTCGAAGTGAGGGCTTGTCTTGTGACGCAGTTAGGTGCTTTTCGTAGTGTGTGTCCTATCCACTTTCACCGCTTCTTCCTGATTTCATCATCCACTGGAATCTGGTTTGCTCTCTCCCACAGTACGTTGTTGCTGATGGTGTCTGGCCAACAAATCCGAAGTATTTTGCGTAGACAGCTGTTAATAAACACTTGTATCTTCTGGATGATGCCTCTCGTAGTTCTCCATGTTTCCGCTCCATACAGTAGAACTGTCTTCACATTTGTATTGAAAATCCTGAAATTTTGGTTTTAGTCGAAAGTTGTTTGGAGTTCCAGATATTTTTCAACTGTATGTAGAAACACAGCCCTTGCTTTGCCAATCCGCGCCCTCACATGTGCTGCATCGGATCCACCTTTCTAGTCGATGGTGCTGTCCAGATATGTAAAGGTGTCAACGTCGTCGTCCTCCTCCAAGGCATCACCACCATCACAGTGTGATTTGGTTAGTGCAACTAACATCTATCTATAAACCAATACAATTTATTTTTTTGTCATCATTGAAAATAGTCACCGAAAGAAGAAGAAAAAAATTTCCAATTCAACTACACCTTACATTGAAATAACATTCCATTCATTGAACTTGATTTATTGATATCTTTTAAATAACGATCCTCCAAACAATATTCCGTCAGAGGAGCTGTATTACTTAAACACTGAAGGATTGAATTCATGAAACACTGAAAAAATTGTCAAGAAGAAGAAAAGGAAATAATGTTAATTTTTTGAATGAATGAATGAAAGAATTCATTCACTCTGTATGATGATAAATAGCAAATCGATATAATAATAATAATAACAATAATAATAATAATAATAATAGTAATAAATGTCCGCCTCTTTTGGACATGTATCTTATACATTATTTATGATAAAAAGCGAATTACCTGTTATAAAAAAATTACAGGGAAACATTTAGTTACTGTTTTTGAAACCATGAATCGATCAGTGTTAGACCACCATTAGAAGATACCTGGAAGCACTAGACGGCTGTTTCGTCCTGGTATGAGACTCATCAGTGGCAGTGCGCGTCCACGACTCCTGCACCCCATACCAGGACGAAACAGCCGTCCAGTGCTTCCAGGTTTCTAATGGTGGTCTAACATGGATCGATTCATGGTTTCGAAAATGTGTAACTTAACAATCTTCACAACCACGTAATGCAAAAATTACCTGTGCTCACTAGTGACTAGATTCGTGAGGAATCTTCTCCGAGTTCTAGTGGTGGGAAGACGTGACCACTGTGAAGTTCAACCTGTTCGGGTGTAGGCAGTGTCTACCGAAGATTGTGTATGAGGTTGCGCAACTCCGTGAATTTGATCAAGTTAGACATTAACACCGTTAGATACCGGCTCAATGGTCTAACGGTTAGGGCGTTCGCGCACAATACCGAAGGTCCTGGGTTCGAATCCTGCGGGGTGCAGGAGTCGTGGATACGCACTGCTGAGGAGTCCCATACCGGGACGAAACGGCCTTCCAGTGCTTCCAGGTTTCTAATGCTGGTCTAACATTGATCGATTCATGGTTTCAAAAACTGTGTAACTTAACAATCTTCACAACCCCGTAGTGCAAATTTCACTACTGTGTAGAAAAATTCCTCTGTGATTGTCACAATAGAATGTTTGTCGTTTCCTATGGAGTGGGACAATCAGTGAATGTGATTAGTCAGATGGGATTATGTCCAGTTCCCAGATTTGCTGCTAAAACTGGACTATCATCCTTCAAAATCTCAGGCCGCAACTCATCGAGACCTAGTACTTTCCCTTGCCTCATAGTGCGCCTATAGCCTTTTCAGCCTCATTGAGAGTCGAAGGACTTACATCAAGTTACTATTCATGTTGACTGGACATCGTGGTTAAGTGTGATGTGTGACTGAAGAAGGCCAATTGAACTGATCCCTTAAGGCTTCTGAACATTGTTGATCCAATCTCCTGGATTGGCAATGAATAATAGTCTCATCTTTTTATGAAGTAGTCTCGTGAACAACAACAGTATTCCCAAGACCGGTTTCCTTGATAGATCTGAACAATTGTCTACTGTTACTTATGGTCACTGCCTTTTCCATCTGTTTTACCTTAGTTAGTTAGTCACCACGGTTCGCGATCATTGTGTAGGCTCAAGCTTAAGCTGACTCCTCAATCTGAGTATCGTTTCAAGCTGCCTTGGCATGAGCATCACTTACATGGCTGCTTTACTGTTTTTTTCTAGTTGCTTTCGAAATATACTATTGGCATTTTTTTTATATTGTTAAGCAGAACTCTAGGGAGTTTCCCATTCATACGATTAGGTAATTTAATTTATACCATGGACGCATATATATATTTACATGTAAACAAAGTAACTATTGAACATCAGACTTAAATATATTTTATACTCTTCTAACTGATAATAAATAAGTCTACTGGTCGCTTTAATTGTGTATTGCAAATTAAAACAACAACAACAAAATCAGACAGGGAAAAATAGAGAAAAATTGTGAAATAAACAAACACGAATATATATATAGACAAAAATTGACCAAAAAAAATAACCCGTTGTTATTGTAAACAGATTAAAAAAGAATATATCATGTTAGATATCTTTGCATTAAAAACCACAGCATTGATTTGTGTAGTTAATGATCTAATTTGTCAATTGGAGTTTTATGGTCTTGCCCAGCTTCATCCACTGTCTTTGTTTGAGCACCGCAATACATCCGAAAACAAAGATAAACTCCAACTGATCACGACTTCTAGGCTAAGAACTCTGAGAAACTACGACTTCCTGAAAAAGTTAGTTACTAGGCAGCACATGATTATATAACTCCGTCAGTAGAATCTTAGGGGCTACTGCCGGTCCCAAGCCCGGATAAAGGAGGAGGGTTTATTAACAGTTGTCTACGCAAAATACTTCGAATTTGTTGGATAGACACCAATAGCAACAACTTATTGTGGGAGAGAACAAACCAGATTCCAGTGGATGAGGAGGAAATCAGGAAGAAGCGGTGGGAGTGGATAGGACATACTCTACGAAAAGCACTCAACTGCGTCACGAGACAAGCTCTCACATGGAACCCTCAATGCAAAAGAAAAAGAGGAAGGCCAAGGAACACATTACGCCGAGAAATAGAGAAAGATATGAGAAGAATGAACAAACATTGGACAGAACTGGAGAGGGAAGCTCAGGACAGAGTTGGCTGGAGAAAACTGGTGGGCGGCCAATGCTCCATTGGGGGTAACAGGCGTAAGTAAGTAAGTAAGTAAGTACATGATTATATTCATTGAAGGGTTGTGAAGATTGTTGTGTTACTTTGAAGTCGTAAGAATTGATGACCAGTGGAGTTCAGCCTTGTCTGAGTATGAACCATATAATTTAAAACTGAATAGTATAAATAAAAGATTTGGTTTTATAACCTGAAATATGCGGAACTTTACATCTCAATCACACATTTTCGCTTATGTTGTTATTCAATTTAGAGTTATGAGAAATTGTTATTTTCGATAGAAATAATGAATCCATTATTGTTAGAGCACTAATAGAAAACGGAGAGCAACTGGACATGAGATGGTGGAGAAAACTTGTAGCTCAGCTGGATGATTGTGGTGGTGTTTCGTTCTCTGTTGTGCTGTTGTGCTGTGCTGATGTGATTTGGGAAATTGGGCTGACATATCATTTTAATTGGAGACCCTAAGGTTGACGACTGCAATTGAGATTAATAGTCTACACTAACCATCTGAGTGTATTATGTTCGCACGCAAGACTGAAGCGCACCTGGGTTCGAATTCTGAGAAGTGCAAGAATCATGGATACGCACTGCCACTGACTGATGAGTCAGTCTCATACCAGGGACGAAACAGCCGGCTTTTTTAGTGCTTCCAGGTTTCTTCTAATGCTGATCTAACTAACAATGATTAATTAATTGATGATTTCAAATGTGTTGTAAAATACAATAATCTTCACATAACTCGAGTTGAAAACAAAATAACGACTTTAGTTTTTTTTTTTCTATCGATCAATAAAAACGGATCAAACGATTTCTTCAGTAAAACCAAAAAATAACATTTTCGAAAATCAAGATAACTAACTCTACTTGTCAACAGAGTTCTTTTCTTTGTGTCAAATAAAAAAAAACAAAACGATGCTAACAATAGAAACTATGATCATTGTGTTTTTTTTTTCTGATTGCCAGGAACTTGCGCCAAATTGACTAATCGATTTATAACATTGTTTTTTTTTGGTAATTTTTAGTTAGTCAACATCACAATGAATAATAAATAATTAAAATAACGCGTCGATCGATTTTTTTCTCTCACTACTCAATAACAAACACACCACGATGATGATGATGAATTAGTTAATATATTAGAATTTGAAGAAACAAATTAAGCAATCAGTTTAATTGTATTGAAGTGTAGCATAATCTGACTAGTTAATTATGATGTATCTATTAAAAAACATTCGCCATTTGTTAATTGAACAATGAAATGGTGAATAGATAATTTAAACAAAATAAAAAAGAGAATGAATTCTTGGTATTTTATTGATTTTCGATGTGAAAGAATTTAATATACTAAATTCTTTTTTTTTGTTATGTTGCTTAAGTGCAATAGTTTATAATTGTTGCTTTAAATATATAGTTGAATGATAGATAGTATAGAATGATAGCATTCTAATTGAGAGTAGTTACCTTCACTGAGTATGCATTTCTCTCTCTCTCTCAATAATGAACAGTCGCCTCAAGAGGAGACTTGATAAACATGTACTCATCCATCAGTCAGTCAGTCAGTCAGATGCAACGTAGAACTTCGTACGTAAGTACATCAGTTCATGCTGCCATACCACATCAACACACAGATATAATTGTCAATTCAAATCCAATAGTAGAAGAGTTTAGTAAAGGTATTTTAGAAGTAATCGGTGAGGTTAGGATTAGAAGATATTATTCAAGAAGTATGATTCAGTGAGAAAAGTTTAGAAAGTCAAAATTAGAGGGATTGAAGAATCCATAAGGTTAGGATTTGAGAGAACACAAAGAATAAATGCACCGGCGCCATTGCGAACGATTTTGAGCCATCCATGGATTATGACCATCTCTTGCTTAGATCTGATTGTGTTTTTGGTGTACATCTCATAGCTTGTCTGTTATTAGTATTATTTCTATCTCACTTATTATAATATCAACTGTGTTTTCCTTTTATCCTGACACTTTGATTCACTCACATTGTCTACACTACCAACCAATCAATGCTCTTCTCTTTATTCAACATTAAAAAGTTTTTCCACTAATTATTCCCTACATTGAAACTAACTAACCTTCTCTATCTAGTAATGTTGTGGTGCGAGCTACTTATAAGTAGTAGTATATGACGTGAGTGTCAACGTAATATCTGGCAGCAGAAGATGGGGGGGAAGATCAAGAAAGGACGGGTTAGAAAACAATGGAATTTGTACGAAACGCATGAATAGTAGTGACAGTGGATTGATGTTTTGCAACAGGAACAGTCCAGTTCGATAGGATGAACTGATATTTTGCAAATTAACAATTTACGATATAGTTTTCCGATTTTACTGAGTAACTCTGTAATTTTCGTTAAATGCAAACTGTTTGCCCGACATGTGTTTTCGTTCACTACAATGTGATAGCTGCTGTAATCGAGAAACTCTACTCCTCTGAGATAATGAATTATATAATAAGGCATACAAATTCATAAATTGACAAGTGACTAGAATACTACCCCCATGCATTATTTGACACTTTCAAATACTTGCAATCGTAACTAAAAACAGCTAGAAGTGAGTGCAATAAAATCAATTGGTTTATTATAACAAGCTCGTAACAAGGATATTAGTTAGATATGAGAATTTTGATACATTTGTTGATTGACATTTTTTTTTAAAAAAACAAATTACTCCTTAAAAATAAAACAAATTCTTTAAATCTGCAATTCTATTTTAGAGTTCAAAATATAACTAAAGTTACCTGACTTGTACATAACTAAAGAAAAGCAATAGAATACAATAAATTTAGTCATGGTATTGCACAATTCATGTTAGTCATTGTTTTGTTTCAAGTTATGGCAAGAACTAACTTCTTCCGGAGCTATTCTAGGATTACTGCCGGTCCCAAGCCCGGGAAAGAAGGAGAAAGATTGGATATGGGGTTAGCGACCCCATTGCGTGGTTGTTGTGAAGATTGTTAGGTTTTATTTGTAACCATCAATCGATCAATGTTCGAACATCATTAGAAACCTGGAAGCACTGGACGATGGCCGTTTCGTCCTGGTATGGGACTCATCAGCAGTGCCCATCCACGACTCCTGCACCCCGCACGATTTGAACCCAGGACCTTCGGTATTGTGCGCGAACGACCCAACCGTTAGACCACTGAGCCGGTATCTAACGGTGTTAATGTCTAACTTGATCAAATTCACGGAGTTGCGCAACCTCATACCCTGTATACATCCGAACAGGTTTGAACTTCACTGGTCACGTCTTCCCACTAGAACTCGGAGAAGATTCCTCACCACCCTCAATCCATCTCCTAGAAAAACGAATCGACGGAAAAGGTGCCAACCAGAAAAAATAATTCAAGCTATTTAAACTCTGTGTTGGCAGTTAGGAGGTCTTCACTTGGAAAAGTTATGACGTCTCATAATGAAAGCCGAGCTTCATCGGGAATCACGAGGTCGATGTCCCTTATGACAAACAGAGCAACAATAAATATTGGTATCAATCGGAGAGATTAATTGAGAAAAAATAGTCCTTACTAAGGTGGGTTTTTCTTAATCATCAGTTTGTGCTTCCTCCAAAAAAAGAAAGTCCTACCATAGGAACGTCATAGCATCTGACACCAATACTTCGGATACATTGATCAGACACCATCGGCAAAAACCTACTGTATGATAGAGAAAATAACATTGCAACCGAAGAAGAAATCAAGAAGAAGCCCTGGAAGTGGAAAGAACACATACTCCGGAAAGTACCCAACCGCGTCACAAGACAAGCCCTCACTTGGAATTCTCGAGGCAAAATGAAAAAAGGAAAACTGGAAAGTTATATATATATATATATATATATATATATGTTTGCAACTGTTTGGAGAAATTAACTTTCAGAATCAGGTAATAACCAGAAGTCCTATACTTTCTCTTATATAAACTCATTATACTATTTGTCATTCCCTGGATAAATTAAGAGGTTTTTTTAGAATGGCTAGTATCATTGGCTATTTGAATGTCGAGTTGTAAAGCTTGATTAAATAACTTTTATCTACATAACATTTTATCTTTTATCTGTATTAGACTTTACACAATTAACAATGAAAAGATGGAACTATTTGATCTAAAGTGTAAAATTTTATCTTAGCACTTTACATCATTCTTTTTAAAACATATTTTTGTATATCATATCATAATTACGTTATTTGGTACAGGTTTTGCAATAATTTCTCGATCGTTTTAAAAAGTTTGTGGTGATTAGATTTCACGGATTCACTAGTTAATATAACCTATGATAAGTGTTACCTATGGGCATAACATTGAGATGTTTACACATTTAGTTAATGTCAACTGATACACTCCAGCTCATTGTTTAATAAAAGTTAGGTTTTGAGATGGTGAAGAAAATTTGTAGCTTAGGTGGGTGGATGATTGTGGTGGTGTTTGGTCCTCTGATGAGCTAGATGTTTTGGTTGTGGAGCTTTCATCCATTTTTCTTCTGCTGAACAACAACATCATCAGCACAATCTTCAGATCGAATACTTCACTTCTATCTGAGCTTTGTGCTGATGATGTTGTTCAGCAGAAGAACAATGATGAAAGCTCCACAACCAAAACATCCAGCTCAGAGAACACAAAACACCACCACGAAAGTTAGGTTGCAATAACTTACTTCCTGAAACGAATCTACTTTAAGGTTTTATGTAATTCAGAAGTTTTACATGGAATTATAAGAACTGAAACATCATAAAATGTTTGCTTAGTTCAAAATAAGAATACAGTTGTATGATGGGTCATTTTCAAAGTATATGAAAATTATGATTTATGTTAAATATATAAAAGTATTTGACTTACAGTGTTCCCAAGATTGTTAAGTCCTACAAGTCCACCTCTGTGATATGAGTGACAAGAGTTCACTGGAAGACTAACTTGTTGTGCACGAGGAGAAGGATTAGCTAGTGAAGCATTTAAATGACGTGCAGAATTCTTGCCACTATTGTTGATATTGATTCCTGAAGAGTCCCGTTGATCGATAGACTGTAGACTTTTGACTGAACAATAATCATTGTGGTAACCATTGCACAACTTTTTGCTTGATTCAGTACTTTCATTAAAGTCAAGTTTTGCAAATCGATCATTTAAGCCATTCAACCTATCGCTTACATTGCCACCAAGACTTGATGTGCTGCTATTCCACAAAGTGGAACCTGATTTCTAAAACGAATCATCAGTAGATATGTATTAATGCTAATAGCTGTCGTAAAAATGTAACAAAAATAAGCTTTCAAATACGGTACAGATTTTTACATAGAAATCACATCTTAGGAAGCTTAAGATAATGGTAGGATAATTTTCAAATAATGAACGGCTTTTTTTAACTGTGGACAGGGGCGATTTTCTTCTCAACGACAGACATCATATCACTTTAACCACTGAAACTAATTAAGCTAAGAATAACTAACTGTCTCATGATAGTAACCGTAAATTTGTTCTAAAATAAATAAACTTTGCAACTAAAACATTTGCAAATACTGAAATAAAAAGTGATGTTTTTAGACGACTGAAGGTTTTCACAAACATATTTATCAAAACTGAGAACACTTCCTGTATAAATAAATGAAAAAAGAATCTATATCTGACTTATAAATGAAATGGTACAAAATAGTTAAGATAAATAGAATTTCCTTAAGTTAACAGGCGCTTATTATTTTATAGTGGATTATCAAGAGTTATTCGGAGTATTGCCAGTCATTTTCTGGTTAGCGAGATTCCCTTTTACAGGATAGGGTTGTTAACCCTATGCACAACCCTCCTTTACACGGCATTGAACTCTGAAGGGCTCCAATCAATGCCTAATTAAAACAGAGTTTAACAGAACTGGGAATCTGCACCCAAAGCGAGCCGATGATAAAAAAGTTTAAATAACAGACCCGAAAATTTGGTTAAAGGTAGTCATTAAAAAAGGCATTCACCTAGCTTCGAAAAGTTTACTTGACATGTAAAGTCAAGTCCGTAACTAGCCTTTATATTTTTTAATGATTTTCAACCGGTAAGAACTAGCACATAGGAAATCTATGGATCAGTGTAATATTAGTAAGTCATAGACAACATAGGACTTAGCACAAATGTCCAGTGTTTCACGTTGCTACAATAACTAGACAACAACTACAGCATTATAAATAATATCCACCGCAACAGAAATGAAAAGGTGAGGAATAAGGCTTGGAAAATGGGTGGAATTATAAAGTTAAATATATGAAATGATATTGAACTGAAAGTTTAGAAAATAAATAGATTTATTTAATAGTAACCAACTTTGAAGCATTTATTTTACTGTGGATTAAGGTTATTGCACTAGTTCCAATTAAGATATCCACATGTCACTACATATTCTATACCAGCGGTTGGCGACCTTATTAACTGATACTTCCTCAGTTTGCAGTCACAAAACTTTTCAACTAAACACAGTTACTAGTACTACACGCTGATAAGTCCTTCTACATATTCAACATCCTAGGACAAGTACTTTTCTTCATATTTCCGTAAACTTATCATTACTTCTGATTTCCGAGGTGGTCATAATCTTGCTACCCTAATCACTGCAACTGAACTCATCAACCGAACTGTAATACATGCTAAACTGTCGATGAATTTAACAATTATTCACATAGTATTTTGTTGTAAGAGATTCTCCTTATCGGTAATAATGATTCCAAACACAGCAATCCAACGTATTCAATTCAAAGTTTCAAACATTTACTGAATGTAGTCTTATGTTCAGTATTTATCTCAGAAAAAGCAAAATTTTATAGGATTCGTACTTTTAATTATCAGAACATTAAGATAGACTTGAAAATGAGTTAACTTACAGGTCCCAAACTGATGGCAGATCTATGGTAAGTAGGCGGAGAATCAGTGTGTTTGGGAAGACGATTAACAGACAACATATACCTGGACTGGGCACCATAATTTCTCATACCGCTTCCCTGTGCCTAAAGTTATCGTGAAACACTGAAACTGCTTACCGATAGCTTGAAATCAAATCGTTTACTCAAGTCATCCATTACAGTACTTATGATAAATGCATTTATCTAAGTGCTTCAAAAGCGTAAAGCGGCTCAAATCGACATTTATATGTAATAACAGATGTGAATGTAGTTTACTTGGTACTAAAATGGCAAAAACACTAAGTGTCCTCAAGTCACAGTGAAACTATGAAGATTATATGGGTGCGTTGTGATACCAATGGCAGTATTCCAAAGCAGCATCAATATGTTAATGATTTTGAATTGGAAAAATATACAATTCCACTCTATATTTGCATTTCAGACTTTTAGTTAACACAAATTGTGAGTGGCCACAGGACCGAACATTCCGCCTTCAATGACCTTCAACGCACCATAGGAACAGTAAAATTAGGAGATTGAAACAGTTCAGATGGTGTATGACGGAATGGAAGAAGCTTTTATTTAACGAGCTTATGCTCCTGGTATAAGTGGATCATCGATGTTTTCAATCAGGAACCTAGGTATATTTAATGAATAAACAAGAAAAATTAGACAATTATTGTGAAATGCTGTGTTTCGACATTAAGGACATATCAAGTTTCTAGTTTATAGACTACAGGAGGTGGTTTGAACCTTTTCAGTCAGTTACATACTTCTCAGTTTAACTGGTCAAAAAGAGTAAATGGGTCTGCAATTCATTCTGCCATTTTGCCTTTAGTTTCTCGGTATTTCCCCTAGGGTTTAGGTTTAGATTGAACTTAAGTAAATATTTTAAGTGATGCATATGGGTGGTTGGAATGCTGTAGGTTTTATAAAATCATCCCTGATACTCCTGTGCCCTAACGGGTGAAGATCCAGCTACTGTTGACACTCTTGATACTGTTCAAACTTTAGTCCTCAAACGGATTTTATGTTTCACCTTTGAATAGTCCATGTCAATGTTAGGTCTTCTTCAAAGAAGAGTTACCTAAATTTTATACATAGTCTGCAGTATGTATTAAGTGAACTGCTCTCATCTTTGTGGTGTTAAAGTTAAGCTGTTGTTATTCTCCTAACTGTGAATATAAGTCGAAATCTCCTGAAGAGATAGGCTATCGACTTGGTAGCAATCTTGTCTCCAATGTTTATCAACATCAGCAAAAAGCTATTACTCAAACGACACCTGTTAAGGGAGGTTATGCAAACGAAAAAGAGACGTGCTGGTAGAACACAAACCCGAGGGTCACCACTAGAACAATCTGCAGCCTGAGAAAAATCAAAGTTATTTATGTAGATGCCTAACGGCTTGCGTTTATTGATGATACATGTATAACTGACCAAATCTAGAGCCTTTAAAAAGTCACTTTATTTTACATTATTCTTCTTTGCGATCGTGGTTTTCCATCTGTTTATCCCAGTAAGTAGGTCGTTTATACAGGGGCATTTGTTCTTAAAGCCCTGTATTTGAGGAGAAAAATGCTAATACACAGTAAATAGTCTTAAAGACGATCATATAGCTAGGATTTCATAACTTTCTCTATGGCCTAAAAGGAGTGCTACTGGCATGGTCTTGAACGTCCACTGAGTTAGTTTCTGTTGAAAATTGGGTTTGTGTGGGCCGGCTACCAAACATTCTGAACGATGTCTTCATTTAACAAATGTAATTATATAAAATCTTAGAACTGGTGGAATAAGTCCAGACAAGATGTGAAGCTTTCTGATGTTTTGCTGGTGCAGTTTTATTTATAATACGGCCTTACTTATGCTAATTATTATGTCAAGAGTGTGAATCCAAAAAAGCTGTTATTTGACAATAAATATATTGTTATGATAAGAAAGTGAATCCACTCACGAACAGCACAGTCGTTACTATGACTTACTAACAACATCTTCAACAGCATAAAGTTCACATTGCAGAAAAAGACAAATTGTAATCTGTGATTTGTGAATCCTTTGGTTATCAGGGACAATACAGGATGACTGAAGACACCTAAATAGCATGAACAAACACAAACAGGAACATAATAAACAACAGCCGAAAAATGAATAATATCACCTGGTTGCTGACTTCCATATTCCGTAAACAACTTTATTGAAAATTGTGCAGCTGTAAGCAAATCCCAAAAATAAAAGGCTCTACAACTCATTAACCTTCGCGTTGTCCTTAATGATTTTAACAGACTCATCCTAGCTAAAAGTACTCGGTCGAACATCTACAGCAGATCACGTTTGACTACACTGTACAGTGCATCTCTTGCTATTACAAGCCGGCGTAGATTGAATTTGCTTTCACTCATAGGTCATTACTCAGTTATATCTTCGCATTCTATTGACTTTTCATTTGACTGATTTTGGAATCATCCTATAATTAGCGTTTTCAAACGAAGTACTTTCAGGCATACAGTTTGAGTGACATCTTCAGATATCAGCCATGCAGACTGCAATTACATTTGCAAATCAAACAAGTGATTCCGACAATTATAGACGGAATATCGAATACTAAGCACATTGCAAATAGGCATTGTACATAAGTGAGCAAAGTCACCAGGATTATTTTTGTTAATTCTAAGACTAAATGATTATGGAAAGTAAGACCAAATCCGTCAGCGAAACAAACGATCCAATCCTGTAGAAAACATCACATCAAATGAATTCTCTGCCTTGTCTGTCGCTATTAACTCATCCACTGATTTAATAGCGAATCCTTGAATTCAGTATTCAAGTTAAGGTTTTACTACCAACCAAATTTACATGAAATTGAAATGTCAACAATTCAAAGCGTTCGCTGACACAGAACAGATTAGTTTCTCACATAAGGAAGTGGTGAAACAAACTAACCGGATATACTGTATTTCTCGTTATTATCGATTCCTCTCAACCCGTATGATAGATATATTTAGTTTCTTACACCTCAAAATTTTGCTTAAGAGCAGAAGCCTCCCTCTTTGCGCTATCTTCTTCAGCAATTTGGTTGAAACTAGGTTGTTGTTAACACTGGACACCTACTTACTTACGCCTGTTATCCCGAGGGAGCATATTCCGCCCAACAGTTTTCTTCAACCAACTCTGTCCTGGGCTTCCCTTTCAAATTCTGTCCAATTTTTGTTCATCCCTCTCATATATTTCTCTATTTCTCGGTGTAATGTGTTCGTTGGCCTCCCTCTTTTCCTTCCACCTTGACGGTTCCATGTGAGGGCTTGTTTCGTGACGCAGATGCGTATAGATATAACTAGAAACCGTATTATATGGCGTTTTGTTTGGCGTTTCTTATACAGTTGGTTTTTTACGAGACGGTGTGGTTAACTACATGTCTGACCCACCTCCTTTATCCTGGTTTGGGACAGATAGCAATTCTTGAAGGGTTCTAGACTGAAGGGAGACTTACAAAGAAACACGCTGTTCACAGAATCGGAGACAGACACGAAAAGAGTGAATAACATTCAGGTGGAACTAGAGAAGTAGGTTCAGAAAGGAGTCAGCTTCATAATCCTTTTTGGTGGTCTATGTTCCACTAAGGGTATTACGCGTAACGAATTAAGCAGGTAACCTTATTATTCACTAGTTAAAATATAATCAGACAATACAACCAGAGTTACAATAAAATGGTAAGTAGTCTTTAAATCTGATTATGTCTGTACGCGGCCATGCCTCAAATGACCTTACTTGGGATTAATGCTGATGATTGATTCATGATTTCAATGTGAAACGAACACCAATTTCCATAACTTTAATTGAAAAAACTAATACTATTAATAGGCTTTCCTTTAGTGAAGATTCCTAGGACTTTTTAAATTACCAAACAAACCGTGTTGCGCCCGTTAAAACAAAGAATCAAGACCTTGACTTGGATTCTCCTAACTCGGCCAACAAAAACAAAGTCTTCAGAGAGGAAAACTAACAAATAGGCACTTGAACAGCTGCTGTTGACCGTTGGCGACAACCTTATCATATTTCGGACCACATTGGGTAGCATTTAATCAAGAGAAAGGGAGCTCACCAGCATCCACAGTTTACAAGATGAACCCTTTTTCAGATAGTGAGGACCAGAGTAGCATCCACTGCTGACCTTGAAACATCATACAGATACCTTTGGAAAGCCAGAACGAATATCCCTCCCGCGTCTTAAAAGATCCAATATTAAATATCTTCTTCACAAGCTAGTGTAAACCAATTGATCCCTTTGTGCTCGATTCTTCTTCTTTTGGTACGGTTCCAGGTGTTCGGTAATGTCCGATGAATGGGGGTCTAACCCCTCGACTGTCTAATTCTAGTCAGTTGGCAGTTGGTTGTGAGTTTGTATGTCTCGGCATTTGAATGAAAACGTTTGTTTCAGTGCAGTAGGGTTTCTGCATACCAGCTGCCATCACATTACCAGACCGGAGATCAGTTAGTTGCAATGTGGAGAGTAATAAGGAAAATAAGGAAAAAATTCTAATGCCGATATGAATAAAATTTCAAAACTAAGTAATATATAGGTGAATTTAGTTTGTTAATTGGTACTGAAGATTGTGAGAGAGTACCGAAGTGTAAGCAAGGGAGAGCAAACAGAGATGATAGGCGAGACAGATCAAGTAAGGGATCTGAAGCGATGGCACTGATAACGACTAGCAGGTCTCAAGTTATGCATCATGAACAGCTTGTACGCCATAATCAGATTACCTCTGATTCTCTTGTGGCTCAGTGGAAATAATCCCAAGTGCTGGAGTCTATCATTGTAACGCTTATTTTTCAACCCCAGTACCCATTCGGTTGCTCGTCTCTGCACTCGATCCGAGAGATTTTTTTCTCTTTAAAGCAGAGGGGTGCGATGACGTTGTAAACCTCGAGGTGTGGGTACAAATCCGTCTTAAATAATTTCAAAAATAATTCTGGGGTAACAGCACCAAGTTGTCTTCACATAAAGTGAAGAGTCGCATTTGCCTTGGCTGCGTCCCCTACATAGTTCGGACTCGTGTGGAAGCTTCCTGTGGTTATTAAAATGCGATTGCTCTCTGAGGAAACATTAAGGAGCGGACTTCCGTTGATGGTGTAGATCGTTTGCGTCGTGTGAGGAAGAATATGCATGACGTGGCCATTTCACACCGCCCATTGCTCAATAGATGTTAGGTCCTTTTGAAGCTCAGACGACACCTCTTCGCTTCTAATGGACCAACAGATCTTCACATCGTCTGCCTAGATCAATGACGGTGAGCTAACTGAGCCTAACAGGTAGCTAATAAATATTAGGAAGAGAAGTGGGCCTAAGATGGTCACCTATGAAACTCCCGAAGTGAACACTCGCTAGCTTGCGTTTACTGTATTTTCGCAACTTTCTATTCTCAAGGTAGCCAAGATACGAGTGGGTCAATGACTCCTATTTCCACAACCTTTCCGATTAGGTGTATGTGGGGTACTGTGTCAAAGGATTTTGCAAAGTCGAGAAACATAACGTGCACCGTTATTTTACGGTCCAAACAGGATGTCCAACTGTCTCATGCAATGGGAAGATTAGATGCAGACGACCTGCCTTTCCGAAACCCGTGTTGAGCTTCATGGAGTATTTTATTCTTATCCATGTACTCCCTCACTTGTTCGTCCACCAGCCATTCAATTACCTTTGATAGTATTGGTAGTAATGCGACTGATCTTTAAGAGGCTGGGTCCTTCCTATCTCCTTCTTTGAAGATTGGAGAGAGAGAGTAGCTTGTTTCCATTCAGCTGGGAATTGGTGTGACTCCAGTGAATGCCTGAACAGGTCACATATCGGTGAACAGAGGACTTCAGCACACTGTTGCAAGACTATGGGGCGGATTTTGTCACAACCTGGTGACTTACCTGGGCGTAAGGATTTTAGTTTCCTTAGTACTAAGTCAGGAGTGATACGGATGTTCCCTAAGCCGTCAGCTGGCAATGGGTTGGCGTAGCACTCTGAACATATGGGCGCCTGGTTTAACTGTTCAGTAAAGTTGATGTTGAAGATCTCGGCAATCTCTAGGTTGGTGAGGTCTTCCCCGTTTGGTCCTTTGAGAGAACTTAACCCTTGACTAGTAGTTTTTCTTTTGGACATGAACCTAAACAGATGCTTCGGGTTTGCCTGTATTTTGGCAGCTAGCTTCATCTTAAATTGTCTCCTATCACTTCGAACTTTGGTATTGCATCCGCTTCTCAATGCCAAGTAAGAACTGCGATCGGAATCCTTCAAGGAGACCTTTCACTTGTGCCAGGCTCTAATCTTCGCCTGTAGCAAGCGTTCAGTGCCACGCCTAACGCAAGTTCTTCTATTACCAGGTGTGTGGTGTGAGTGAGGCACATTGTCTACGACAGTGATTTGGATGATATCTCGCTGTTTGCCAGTGATCATCTACTGTTAGCCTCCAACACTCCCGTGGCCATAAGGCATGTAGGAGGACCCCTCTCATACGCGTATAATTAACCCTAGTGTAGCAAAGACAGGGCTCGTTTTTGTATGTTAAACAAGACTGTGCCATGGTCACTACTACCTACTGGTTTATGAAAGTGAACAACCTCCACCAGTAGCTGGTCATTTGTCCACAGATAATCCATGCTTGAGGACTTTCCCTCTCCTGTCCATCTAGTGGCAGTGCATACGTGCTCAGTCAGCCCAGAGCTTCTAATGGCTGCTCCAAATCGTATTTGGAACTAACCAGTGGGACTTGTACTCCGATTACTGAGATTCAGAGATCAGTAAGCGACTGGAGCTCGGTACTGTTCGCTTCAATCGCTATTAAGTTTTCGACTTAGCTAATGATTCCAGAGAGCCACTGACTCGTGTAAAGGGTTTCAGATTTGATTCGGTGTGAAATGTTTTGATCATATCCTTTTTAATAAAAATGACTGAAATTTGATGACATCATTTTGATACACAGTCGGCTACCCTAAAGTTGCTCAGGTGAGTTGTACTTTGCATAAGCTTACAGAAGGATGAGGCAGAACAGGAAAATCTGTCATTAAGAGGAAGAAATATAATATATAAACTGGGATCTCATCAGGTATTTTTGCCTGAATCGAGACCGTTCATACTTTCAGATTGAATGATATCGGTTGCTTGTGAATCTTGATGCATCACAAATTATTTCCCGTAAGCTCTACGCTAAATAATATGGTTAAAATATTCCTCATTACATATGTCTTACAAGCTAAAACATCGATTCATCATTTAAGTGGAATAACTACTGCTTCTCAAAAGGAAGATATCGGAGACGATTAGTAAGAGGTCAGTTTCATGTGTCGTCTGAATCTTAAGGAACATTTAATTTATCACCATGTTAAAAATTTGCCACATGTTTGCGGTTGGTTTTCTTTCAGTTTGTTTATTCTGGTCGTTACACATTATTTTGAGTTCTTTACTTCCAATCTTTGTATTACTGTGACGGTCAGTGTCCTACTATTTCATCAAACTACTTGGGCATGAAAAGCGTACAAATCGAACCAGCTTTTCCTGAGAATCAACTGCAAGTGGTCACTTCATACCTGTTTAATCCATTTACTTACATATGGGTATATGTTCTTGTACAATGAAAGAACAAGCAAACGGATCTTAACGTTTCTTCAAAAAGCATTGAAATAATACTTCGCCTGCTTTCCCACAAGGTATTGTGAATATTTTCAGGCTTTCAACTTACTGAAATCCGGTATGGTGTAATGCAGACACTGAATTTAAAAAGGTCATAATAGTTAGTGCTCCTAATTCGTCTCTGAATCAAACAACCTTATTAATAAACAAAAATAGTGAACTAAACAATCGAGAGAGAGACAGAATACTTAACGGTCCCAATAGCTTAGTTTAGTTACCATCAGTCAATATATCTCTGTCTTATCCCGTGTAGATTCCTATATACACATTGACTTCAAGAATAACTGTTAAGCGTGTCTAAAAACTGCTACACTGTTACGTTAAATAACTTCAATTCAATCTCCTTGGATGCTGTGTGCTCCTGCTAACTTCTTGTTATACTGCACTAATTTTAGCATTAAGGAACTGCGATTTTATGGTTAGGCGTCTGTTCAGTTATCTGCTTCAATTAAACATACTGGGAATTCATGTACGTTACATTTGAAATCGGTCCTTTTCATATATTCATATGCTTGTTAAAATCACGGTTAATTTTTGAAATAAAGTTGTATGACATTCGTTAAACTTGTGTAACTCGTTAATTTCGTTACAGTTTTCCTGTTTGAAATCCTAAGGAAAAGTTGACTTAATAACCAATTAGTTTTCTTGCATATTAGATGACAGGTTTTAAATTTTTTGTTCTAGAATCTGCGTGCTACGAGTACCTTCTTATTTCTTTCATTTTAGTACAATATGATGCAAACTTAAAGTTATCGCACATTAACTAAACATGATTACCATGATGCATATTAATGAAGAAAATAGTGTTTTAAGGATTGTTCTATAAATAAGGAATATGATTTACGTGCTATATCATTGTTTTCAAATTATCTCAAGTTTTAATTTGTGACGTTATTAATAGCCAATAAATACATGAAGCTCTTAAACAGATTCCGACTAACAAAATTTTCAGACCCACGTTTCTTTTGCTTCTGAGATTTTTTTGTTCTATTTTAAAATTCGTTCATATAATACGATCTGTATTTTTTCGGTTTTAAATAACTTTCCATATTTTGAATTGAACTTAGAATTTTGTCAAATTTACATTATCTGGCTCAATTTTGATAGTGTGTTTGCATTTGTGTTGATAAAAATCACTCATCATCTGCAGTTTTGCTTTTAAAGCCGACTGAAAAACTCGTGTTGCCGTTTTTGAACCCTCTTACAGTAGCCTCAGCAGTGAATAGTTTTTAAAGGAGCAAAGAGATAATAAATATGAATACTCATATAAATTCAAGTTACGGAATTCCAGAATAAGACCACTTTATGTATTACGACTAGGTAAATGGAATAGGTTTAGGTTTTATGAGTTCTAGTTCTAAAGGAGTTTGGAAAGTCCAATCACTGGACACACCGGAGTGTGGTAACATCATTTGTTAGACATGGTCCAGCTACCCGGCTGTATTATATTAGGTGAAATCTTACATAGAGGCGTAAAACATGAAATATATCCTCCTCAAACCATTTGAATGCAAGCACGGGAGCGATTTACCATTAATTAATTTCTAAGCCCTTTCTATGGGACTATCCAATTAATTTGTCTAGATAGACTTGCAGATGAAGTTGAATCCGTCCACTGACTGGTTTAGATCTACTTCCGTTTTGTATTCCGAGTGTTATAGAATTTCTTGAAAAGCCTTCTACTGATCTAGCGAGTCCAAACAATGTAATTAAAATAGACTAGGTGATTCTACATGCTAGGATAGATTATTAAATCTAATTTAAGCCGGTAGTGTTCATCATATTTATCAGTTTAATTATTCAGATCCAAGTTAATTACTTTACCATTTCTTGGCAGACCATTTAACTATGTTATTAACTCTCCTGTTAACTACAGTATATTCAAATATTTTAAATCTATTTCACTCAAAATGGCTTTCTGACTATAAAAAGCTATAATTTGTACGTTGTTGCACGTCCAATTAGTGAAATAGCTATTATCATTGTTAATTCACTCATTCATAAACTCATGTTTCGTATTCTTCACTACACATTTTTGACAATGAGAATAGATATTTAAATGCTGCATAAAAATCCTTAAAATGTTTTATTCCGTTTTTATGAAATCTTTTATTTTCCAATAATGCCTGCGCTCATTAAAACCAATAATTTGTGCTATCAAATAGAAAAATCATGTGCAATCATACTCACTGAACAGGAGACTTTGCATTTCAGGGAGACGAATGTTACTTTCCGGTTTTAGTAAGGATAGCAGTTTGCTTAAATCTTTTAATATGCAAGTAATTAGTTGTGAATGTCAGATTGTTCACAAACATATAAATAATAACAGGTTCAATAAGCTACTGAAAAGCATCAAATAAAAATTCAGTTTACACTTAATATTAACTTGTTTTTAAGGAATAAAGTTATTGATGAGCACAAAGAATATTTTATAATTCGATAATTGATGGGTACTTTAGTTTTAAGCTGAGAAATCTGGTTTCTCGTCGTCGTACACAGTCTCACGTACTTTTCTAGGTTATAAATGTTGTCTGAGGGTCAAAAGCGAGATGATTTAGTCATAAAGAACATGTTTTATGTAATATAGTTTCAAAGTTATCGTCTACAAAAGGTTTAAATGATAATGAACATTTTACGGACATCTGAATCTATATCGTATACTATTATCTTATTTGATTAATGTATTATAGTTTAAGGAAATATGTACATACAATATATCCTAATGAGAGGAACACAGTGCTTTTGCTAAGTTTTTTTAGAAACTGTTTTTCGTTTAGACTAATTCTCAATATAAAACCTTGACTGCTGAATAGTGTGAACATCGTGTATTAAAAACTGGCATTCAAAGTATTACTATTTTTCCGCATTTGTCGTTTAATAAATATTTTCCAATCACTAATGTATTACAATCTGGGAACTGAGCATAAATCCTTCCTGCTGGTCTATGAGGAAGGACAAAAATCCTCTTGTGAAAATCACAAAGAAATCTGTTTGACCTATACAGTTCCTAAAACATTAGCTTCAATCGTATATCGTGGGACACCCGAGTGAGCAACACTGTTATTAGGAAACGGGTACTAGGTAAGAATGGCAGATCAATAGATGAAGTGGTGAAACTTCATCAGTTGAGGTGGTTGGGACATGTGCTGCGTATGCCTAACCACCGACTGCCTCTTCGAGCTTTGTTTTGTAGTGTAGGAGTGGGTTGGAAGAAAGTTAGGGGCGGCCAAACCAAAACATGGCATAAATCCATGAAGTCATTGACGAGTGGACTTAGCCATGTCGGTAATTGTCGACTACCTGGTTGGGGTCCGCGAGATGATAATAATCGATGGTTAGAGACCTTGAATGACATGGCTCAAAATCGTTCGCAATGGCGCTCGTGCATATAATCTTTGTGTTCTCTCAAATCCTAATCTTCTGGGTTCTTCAACACCTCTAGTTTTTACTTTCTAAACTTTTCTCATTGAATCATACTTCGTGAATAATATCTTCTCATCCTAACCTCTCCGATTACTTCTAATACCTTTACTACCTCTTCTACTGTAGGATTAGAATTGACAATTATATCTCTGTGCTGATGTGGTGTGGCAACATGAACTGATGTACTTACGTACGAAGTTCTACGTTGCATCTGACTGACATTAGCTTCAATAATACTTAGTCGCCTAACTGGGACTCGTGAAAAGCAGAATCGAAAAAACCAGGCTTGTTCAGACCTGGAACTGGCTATTTACACTACGTCAGGTCCTAGAACAAAGACACACGTCCAAACGGCCCCACAATAGTAGTATATCTCGACCTTAAGGTGGCATCTATTTATACTGATCGTGAGATTCTTTGGTAATGTTGTCCCTGGTAGAAGTACCAGACGAGTACAGTACCTTAAACAGGATCTCTACTCAGATACTACTGGCCCAGTTAGAGCTCACGGCGAGCTGTCACCTGAACTGATTACTTAAATTGGTGTTCGTCAAGGGTGTTCACTTTCCCCATCCTTATTCCACTTTGTCACAGACATACTATAGAGATAACCCACACCCCGTCTGAATTTTCAGAAGCTGATCTTTACCTAGGGATTTGCTTGTTGACTTAGTTCTAGTTGGTGATTGCGCTGATAAAATGAGGTCTTCTAACCATCTGAAGCAACAGTGTAAGCATGTTCGAGATGCGATTACCCACATCGAAATGCAAAGTGTTGCTTCAAGATTGGCTTTCAAGGACGTCTGAATTCGTAATAGGGAGTGAAGTTTTTAGGCGAGTTGATCGCTTCACTTGTCTCGGGTATCTAATCAGTTCTGATAGCCAGGTGACTGACGAAATTTCAGCACGGATACAGAAGACTTGAGTTTCTCTGGTTAACTTGCATCACTTATGGCGTAGGCGAGATGTCCGGTTGCTAAACACAGAATGAATCTAATGAGCATCAATTCTTTCCGCATTACTCGATGGCTGTGAAACATGGCCGCTAAAAGTACAGGATATTCGCAGGTTACTGGTATACGATCACTTATGTCTTCGAAGCATTTTTCTTATGTCCTGGAACAATCGAGTAAGCAATACAGTTGTTAGGATACGAGTACTAGTTAGTGATGCCAAATCAAGTGGTGAGGTACTAAATTCTCATCAGTTGACAGGGTTGGGGCATGTGGTATGTATGCCCAGTTATCGACTGCCCCGACGAGCGATGTTTTATTGTGTAGAAGTAGGTTGGAATAAAGGTAGGTGGCGGCCAAACCAGAACATGACAGATATCCATGAAGTCACTGACAGTTGAAATGAGTCGTGTTGGTAGATGGAGACTATTCGATTGGGGTCCGCGAGACCATAGTGACCGATGTTTAGAAACTTTGAATAACATAGCTCAATCGCGCAGGTGCTTGCAATCTTTGTGTTCTCTGAAATTCTAATCTTCTGAATTCCTCATGACTAACTTTCTATTTTAAATTAATTCCACTGGACTATACTTCTCGAACCCCAACTGTTAGTGGGACATAGATGGAATTAAAGCATGACTACGTTGCTACGCGCTGATCGGCTAATTTCCTATCCAATCAGCGCCTGATCGATTCTTGGAGAACAGGGTAGAAAATTCTCGTACTGTTAGCTGCATGCTGATTGGCTAAATCTAATCCAGTGGATCACGTGAATTTCTATCCAGAAGCTTCTCATGTAAATGCTATAAATAGACTAACGTTGTATCTATTTTTGGCCTTCGCCTTCGCCATCACCTTTTGCTTCTTATTTCCATTTAACCTTGCTATTTGGAATATAATCTTTTCCTGTTCAACCGTGTTTTTGATTCTTGGGAACCTGTCAAGTGTATTGTGGTCAGAGAATACTAAGCAATAGGATTTAGCCAAGAATTATTCAAGCAAGCGTTACAACACCAACCTTTCCCATTATCGCTAACACTTCTACCGCATCTACCACAATGAGATCTGAATTATCAATTTGATCTCTCTGTGCTAATTTCGTATGTCAACTTGAACTGATGTGCATATGTACGAAGTTCTATGTTTCTATTGACTGGCTGACTGACTGACTGACTAGTAAATTACATCCCCAGGTGATGTGAAGGTTACAATAACCTAATACTATTATTCTGTGTGTAAACATTTTTGATAATCTATTGTAAAACGTTTTCAACGCTATTTAGTAGAGTATCATGGATAGTGACACTTACGTTCACCCTAATCTTCCGGTTAAAGGCTGAGATTGAAGGAGCTTGTTAACCAAAAGAAATTAAGCTCTTGGTTATTGTTTATTGGTCTTTGTGTCATTTAGTAAATAAAAACACACTAATGTTATTGGCACGATAAGCAAACTAACTACTCAATAAACAAACAGATTAGTTACAAACCAAACAAAGTACTTTAAAATTTTGTTGTATGCTAGACTCAGGCTACTAATAATACCTTTTTGGGGCACAGTTTTGGAGGTTTGCGTTTTTACACATTTGAAATCATCAATCAATCATTGTTAGACCACCATTAGAAACCTGGAAGCACTGGACGGCCGTTTCGTCCTGGTATGGGACTCATCAATCAGAGTTAGACATTAACACCGTTGGATGCCGGCCCAGTGGTCCGATGGTAAGGCGTTCGCCTACAATGCCAAAGGTCCCGTGTTCGAATCCTGCGAGGAGCAGGAGTCGTGGATGCGCACTGCCACTGATGAGTCCCATACCAGGACGAAACGGCGGTCCAGTGCTTCCAGGTTTCTAATGGTGGTCTAACAATGATTGATTCATGATTTCAAATGTATTAATAATACATCGTTTTTTTATCAACTACGCTTTATTCAACAGTACTTAGTACTTAATTATTCTAGAGTGCTCATCAAACTACATGGTTCTGAAGTATGTAAATTTAATGAACGGTCAGTCTGAATGTAACTCATATAACTGGTTTATTTCCTTGATTATTTTTCTGAATAAGCTCATTAACATTAGCGTACTGTTGACGTAAAGAAGAAAAAACTGATAATTTCAAATGACATGCATGTTGTAAACATACATTATGACTACTTGTTTGATAAATGTTTGTCACTACTGACGTAAAGAAAACTTCTTTTTTCGTATTTTTTTTGGTTCGGAGCATTTTTATTTAATTTCTTTTAATAAGCTTTTTTGTTGAATTCAGCATTTGCAATGATTATTATTGTAGCATTTCTACTCATGAGCAACTAAGTGAATCAAACATATTGACAATAAACCACTTTATTTTTACATGTGTAAACCTCTTAGGTTAATTACAACCAAAGGATACATGGTAAACAACTTATAAAGAATTTGTATTTACTGAAATCTTGAATGAACTATTGTTAGACTGCTATCAGAAAGCTAGAAGCACTGAACGACCAGTTCGTCTTAGTATTGGACTCTTCAGCAGTGCACATCCACAACCCCCACACACCGGAATCGAACACAGGACCTCCGGTCTCTCACACGAATGCTAAACCTATTGACCACAGAGTCAGCATTCAACGGTGCCAATATCTAACTTCGATCAATCTAAGGATCTTACGCAACATCGCTTTCAATGATTGTGTTACGCTCGTCTCTAGGTATGCTTAAAACTATTACACGACTTCACCTTAGTCGAATAACGAGAACAAACAATGAACCAGCGTCTAGGTAGACTAATGTGAACCCTTGACCAAATTTTATCAAGCGATAAGTCTTGATATAGTGTGTAGGAATTGTATTCTACAAACACCCAGCCAGCACACAATGAATCCAAGCACTCAAGATGCTTTTATTTATACTCTATAGAGACATCCTTGGGACAGTCGCAAAATAGCACACTAAAATGACACAGTAGTCAGTCACAGCCAAAGATTTTCCTGGTGGGAATTGAAATCTTAAGGTCAACTGATCAGTCCAATGAATAAATCCAAAATAAAAATACAAAAAAAAAAATACAAAAACGTGTCATGGTTAGGTATAAAAAGAGTTATCTGATAAATCTAAATTCATTGGTATCACAGATACGTTTTCACCAAAGTCTAGCCGTATACTTCATATAATCATGATATCGACCAGACTTCCCAATGAACTATGTTTTTAACAGATATGTATATATATGATGATTATGGTTCAAGGTACAATAATAATTCTGTGACTTTTTATTCAATGTTCTATCCAGATTCACCTATTTCGAAAACTTAGCTAATAATTTCATAAGGACAAAACAGACATAGATCTTGAAGATACATTTCTCTATATTGGAACATTTTCTACGTATGGTTTTGAGATGGTGGAGAAAACTTGTAGCTCAGTTGGATGATTGTGGTGGTGTTTTGTTCTTTCTGAGCTGGTTGTTTTGGTTGTGGAGCTTTCATTGTTCTTCTGCTGCTGAACAACATCATCAGCACAAACTTCAGATAGAAGAAGTGAAGTATTCGAATTTCTCCACGTTTGTTCTGCTAACCTCGATCTTGATTGGTTGCTGTTGACCTTTGACCTGTCGTTGTTTGCATCTTTGTTTTGATTGCTTCCCCCTTTTGATCTGTTTCTTGATCCTGTGTCACCTATGTTTTTCCTGATTAGTTGATAAATTGGGTCAATGTCGATGTGTTTGTTGATTGCTGATTGACCTGAGTGCCAAGCTTCTAAAAATTCTCTAGTGTTTTTTGTCCTCCCCCTATCCAGTATTTCCACATTGTTCCAATTGAATGTGTGTCCATAATTGTCGGTGTGTATTGATATAAGCGAAGCGTTGTCGTGGCGTTTGATTGCTAATTGATGTTCACGTAAACGGAGCTGAAGAGGTCGTCCACTTTGTCCTATGTAGTGTTTTTCACAATCTGAGCAATTTATTTTGTACATGGTATTTAGTTTTTCTCCCTTTATCATTTTGTCCTTTGGTCTACATACGATTGATTGAAATGATTCTGTTGGTTTGTGTGCCACACCTATTCGAAATGGTTTCAGTAGTTCTGCTGTATGCTCCGATATGTCTTTGATGTATGGCAGGATGATGCGTTAATTTGTTCGAGGTTAGCGGAACAAGCTACAGGTCAAACGTGGAGAAATTCGAATGCTTCACTTCTCCTCTATCTGAAGTTTGTGCTGAAGACGATGTTGTTCAGGAGCAGAAGAACAATGAAAGCTCCACAACCTAAAAACAACCAGCTCAGAGAATGAAACACCACCACAATCTACGTATGGTGTGTGCGATTATGAAATCAAACTTTGAACATTGAACAGTTTAACATGATGCTTGAAAAGTTTTTGAAATTCATTGAATTTCCTAATAAGAATTATTTCATTTAGCGAATCCTTAAAATGCCAGACATATACAACATACAGTCTAGAATTTTCATCAGTTGTACTAATATAATAATTACAGTTTCTTCTAATATAAACCTCGTAACACATTGATTCTTTGTACTAATTGTACTGATTTAAACAAAATATTATGTGTTTGCATTGTTGATTTTGTTGTTTTTGAATATACTGAATATACTTTTAAAAATTATTCAAACAATAATGGTAATAATAATATTAATAATATCGATATATTACTACTTACTACTACTACTACTACTACTTACTACTCTTAGGTCAGTCTTGACAATAATAACAAAGCTCTTGAATATATTTTCTGTTTTAAAAAAAATTTATTCGTTGTAATTAAATTTTGCTTTGTTGTTGTTGTTGATAAAAGTGAAATAAAAATTCGAAAAGTTTTGTTTGTTTAAGTGCATCAATCCTGAAACAAAATAAAAAATCAATGAAAAAAATTCTTCTTGATTTTATATCGAATGATTAGATTGTGATCACAGTAAGACTATAACACTGTTGGATGCCAGCTCAGTGGTCGCGCGCAAGACCAGTGGTCTTAAGGTTGATTCTTGCAAGTAGCACGAGTTGTGGATGCGCACTATTGATGAGTCACATGATAGGACGAAACGACCGTCTTTCAGTGCTTCCAGGTTTCTTCTACTGGTGGTCTGACAATGATTGATTTATGATTTCAATATAAGTATTTTTGGAAAACCCTAATGATAAAATCATTAAAATTATATCAGATCACTAGTGAAGATTTATTTTACACTAAAAAATAATTCTAGATGAATATATACTGATAATAATGACATGATTACACATTGATAATTGAATGAAAATTCAGTCATCAAGTTTAAAATATGTAGTATATTCTGCTAAGTAACAATATTTTTTGAAACCATGAACCGATCAATGTTAGACCACCATTAGAAATCTGGAAGCACTGGACGATGGCCGTTTCGTCCTGGTATGGGACTCACCAGTGGCAGCGCCCACCCACGACTCCTGCGCCTCGCAGGATTCGAACTTAGGACCTTCGAGATTGTGCGCGAATGCCCTAACCGTTAGACCATTGAGCCGGTATCTAGCGGTGTTAATGTCTACGATTGATCAAATTCACGCAGTTGCGCAACCTCATACCCTGTATACATCCGAACAGGTTTGAACTTCACAGTGGTCACGACTTCCCACTAGAACTCGGAGAAGATTCCTCAGCAAGCTAGTCACTAGTGGACACATGTAACTGCATTGCGGGGTTGTTGTGAAGATTGTTAAGTTTTATTTGTAACCATGAATCGATCAATGTTAGACCACCATTAGAAACCTGGAAGCACTGGACGGCCGTTTCGTCCTGGTATAGGACTCATCAGCCATATTTATCATAATATCTAGTGTTTTGTAGTTCTGATATAAGTTGTTTCGAAATTTCACTGATACATACATAGTCTTGTTAGATGGTATATTACTTATATAATTATTTGAAAATGATTATCAAAACTGATAGTAGAGTTTCATTGTCAGAGCTGAATGTTTTGGTTGAGGAGCTTTCATTGTACTTCTGCTGAACAATATGACTAGCACAAACTTCAGGTTGTTGTTCAGAAGATCAGTTGAAAGCTCCGCAACCAAAACATCCAGCTCAGAGAATGCAACTAACTTTACTATAATCATCCATTTGAACTACAAAATTTTCTCTACCGTCTCATGGTTATTATATCTTATCTAAAAGCTAATCGATCAAGATTGTGGCGAAAGTGACCACGTACAAGTTTTATTCACTCAATTATAAAAAGTAACTTATTGTGAAAAATAGAATGTTCAATGTTGGCATTGTATTTCCCGTCATTAGTTTCCTGCTTAACATTGTAAAACACTTTTGTCAATAAATAAACTTTAACAAATGAAAACGTCAAAATCTATGCTAACTTCTTGGGGATGTTAGATCCTCAGAACTCACCTGATAAAAGTCCTAATTTTAGATTTTATGGTTTAGTGCATGGACTGATCAGTTGACTTTGAGTTCGCATTTCCCACTCGCAAAATCCTTGACTGTCATTGGTTGATGTATTATTTCAGTGCGTTATTTTTGTGGCTCTCTCGAGGGCGTTTCTATGATATATAAATAAACTCGATTTGTATGCTTGTGAACCTCATATTTTCTGGGTGCTTGTAGAATACACTTTCTATACCATATCAAAACTTCTTTCTTCAATTAGACAGGGTAACGGATTAGAGTAGCGTATCATGTCACTAGATCACTTGTCTTAGCTCTCGTTAACCGACTAAGATGAACTCGTAATAGTTAAAGTATATCAATTGTCAAGCATAATATAGCTTCCATGTATTAAATTGATCTTGTTCAGTTACTGGATGCTTTTAAAATATTAACTTTAGTTATTTTCAATTTTTAAAATAAATCTCTATGAATATCTCATAGTTAGTCAGCTAAATAGTTTATCCTAATTATTTTTTCACTAAATAAAATATAAAATCATGAATCAATCATTGTTAGGCTACCATTAGAAATCTGAAAGCCTTGGATGACCTTTTCCTCTTAGTGTGGAACTCTCTTCAGCAGTGCGAATCCATGGCCTTCACACCCTAGAATCGAAAATAGAACCTTTGATCTCGTGCGCAAACGCTTAACATCTCAGCCAGTCAATCAGTCAGATGCAACGTAGAACTTCGTACGTAAGTACATCAGTTCATGTCGCCATACCACATCAGCACAGAGATGTAATTGTCAATTCAAATCCAATAGTAGAAGAGGTAGTCAAGGTATTAGAAGTAATCAAAGAGGTTAGGATGAGAAGATATTATTCACGAAGTATGATTCAGTGAGAAAAGTTTCCAAAGTCAAAACTAGAGGTGTTGCAGAATTCAGAAGATTAGGATTTGAGAGAACACAAAGATTATATGCACAAGCGCCATTGCGAACGATTTTGAACCATGCGATTCAAGGTGTCTAACCATCGATTATTATCATCTCGCGGACCCCAACCAGGTAGTCGACAATTATGGACATGGCTAGGTCCACTTGTCAATGACTTCATGGATTTCTGCCATGTTTTGGTCTGGCCGCCTCTAACTTTCTTCCAACCTATTCCTACACTACAAAACATAGTTCGTCGAGGCAGTCGGTGGTTAGGCATTCGTAACACATGTTCCAACCACCTCAACTGATGAACTTTCATTACTGCATCTATTGATCTGCCATTCTTACTTAGCACCCGATTCCTAATAACAGCGTTGCTCACTCGGTTGTCCCACGATATACGAGCAATGCTTCGAAGACACCTATGATCGAAAACAAGTAACCTACGAATATCTTCTACCCCCACTGGCCATGTTTCACAGCCATAAAGTAAGACGGAGCGGCTTTACATCTAAACCAACGGACTTCATGTCTAACCTTAATCAATCTAACGATTTCGCGCGACTCCAACCATTGTCTTTGGCAGGTAAACTGCCCTCTCAGCTTGACAAAGTTGAACTCCACTGATCATGATTGATTAATGATTTCAATGCAAAATAACAATCTTCACAAAATCCTATCATGATGAAGTAACAAGGAAAACGAAATGAAATTAAAACATTCTTTTGCTTTCATAATATTCATTTTAAATTCAAAATTATTTTCTTTTTTTAACGAAAAAAAAAATTTTTCTAATTTATTTAATCATTATATAATTATTACAAAATTTTCTCATATGGTTCGTTGATTTTATTCGTAATACATTGACTGATACCCCATACGTTAGGTATGTCTGTCTGTCTGTTTGTGTTGTGTTATATTGATTGATTTAGGCGGGTGTTTTTTTGTTTCTGTTGATTTAAACAAATTATTTAACTCAAATTTTCATTTTAAACTAGAAATAAAAAAAAATGGAAACATACCATTTATATATTTACATAAATGAAATGATTATAATAATTGTTACTAAAATTATTAAATAGAAAAGATTTTTAAGCAAAACTAAAAAATAAAACAATTCGGCGTAGTTTTATGTTGTATTTCTTTTTGTACAAAAATTGAAATATCTTAAATCTAATGTAAGTAAACAAGAAAAGAGTTCAAAGCGATTCGGATTCAATATTCAATTCATGCATGATATTTGTTTATCTAGGGTTAATAATGTATTTAACAAACATTTTTTTTTTCATACTGAATAAATATATACACATTTCTTTTTTCTAATGATGATGAATTATTCATCATAATTTCGATGATCTACAATAATCCTTGTGCTTCTATATTAAGAAATTTGTAAATTGAGCTCACTTGATTAGGGACTACTGGCTTCGTGAAAAAAATTTTCAGAGTTCTAATAAGAACACCTGACCAGTAGAGTTTAGGCAGTTAGGTACGGAAGATAATGGTTGAAGTTGTGCCAGAACTTAGATTGATCAAATTAAGACATGAAAGCCGTTGGATTTTGGGTCAGTGATCTAGATGGTCAAGCGTTCGCGCACACGAGACCGAAGGCCTTGGGTCCCATTGTTGGGTGCAGTTGTCACGGAGGTGCACTGCTGATGAATCACATACTAGGACGAAATAGCAAACCAGTGTTTCTAATATTGTTCTAACAGTACTTACTAACGCCTGTTACCCCAATCGAGATTAGGCCGCCCACCAGTTTTCTCCAACCAACTCTGTCCTCGGGTTCCTTCTCCAGTTCTGTCCAATGTTTGTTCATTCCTCTCATATCTTTCTCTATTTCTCGGCGTAATGTATTCTTTGGCCTTCATCTTTTTCTTTTGCCTTGACGGTTCCATGTGAGGGCTTGTATTGTGTCCTGATTTCCTCCTCCACTGAAGGAATCTGGTTTGTTCTCTTCCACAGTTCGTTGTTGCTGATCGTGTCTGGCCAACGAATCCGAAGTATTTTGCATAGACAAATGTTAATAAACACTTGTATCTTCTGGATGATGGCTTTGGTAGTTCTCCATGTTTCCGCTCCATACAGTAGAACTGTCTTCACATTTGTATCGAAAATCCTGATTTTGATGTTGATTGAAAGTTGTTTGGAGTTTCAGATATTTTTCAACTGTAGAAATGCAGCCCTTGCTTTGCCAATCCGTGCCTTCACATCTGCATTGGATCCACCTTTCTCGTCGATGATGCTGGCAAGATATGTAAAGGTGTTAACGTCCTCGAAAGCATCTCCATCAAGAGTGATTTGTTTGGTGCATGTTATGTTGTATCGGAGAATTTCGCTTTTTCCTTTATGTATGTTGAGACCTACTGCTGCTGCAGAGGCTGCTTGTACATTGGTCGTCTTCTCTTGCATTTGTTGTTGCGTGTGTGATAGAAGAGCCGTCTCATCTGCGAAGTCCAGATCGTCCAGCTGCGTCCTAACTGTCCAGCTGATACCGTGCCTCCCTCCAGATGTTGACGTCTTCATAATCCAGTCCACCACCAGGAAAAAGAGATAGGTGGTCTAACAGTGTTTACAATTTATTACAATTCAGTGTTAATCAGACTTAATGTTAGTGAGTCTGGTTCATTGTAAATAGTAGTTAGATGTAAGCTATGTAGAGGTCATAGAAGTTCACTAATTTCCCCCCCCCTCTTCTGTACCGCTTCAACTAAAGTTATAAGTCTATAAAATTAGACTGGCTTAACATTTTGCCTTCAGACTAGATTATCATACAAAACATTGAAACATTTCAAATTTCAATAGTTAAGATTATCATAAATATAATTTTTTTATCTGTTTTCGAACAAATTTGGCGCGTAATTTCATTTCAAACTATTTGTTGAAAACTGAACGAATATTCATTCAAATAGTTTCATCATTGTGTATCTGTTTTAAGCATCGTTTATTTAGCTAAATAGATTGGTATAATTTTTTCCTTGTATTCTTCCTAGTCTTTAACTTACTGCAGTAATAAATAACTTTCAGTGATCAATTTAGACTAATTCTCAACACAAATAACGCTACAATGTAAGAAATAGTCGAATCATGTTGAAAATTGAATATGAGTTAATTTAACAGAATTATTCATTCAAAATTGACACACAGTTTGTAAAACTTATTCTTATGACAAATATTAATTTGGTATTTGTGTGTATTTGGGAATGTTTATTATAATCTCAATTTATGACTATATAAATAAACATCTTGTTGAGGGCAAAGATTTGAAGTGCTGAAGATATTATGCTTGAAGCTATTACGACTTCCTCTTAGTCGGTAAACAAGAGCAAAGTCAAATGATCCAATGACACGATAGGCTGTTCTAATCCGAGAGTTCCAAGGCCCCAGTAAGTAGAGGGAGAAGTCTTGACAAGACGTAGACAGTGTATTCTACAAGCATCCAGAAAATGTGAGGTTCACAAGCACACGAATTGACCAATCAGAAGATGTATATGGTCAGAAAAAATGCGATGTTTCGGCGTTATACATTTTGAACAATTTGGTCATAGATTTCTTTGTAAAGGCATTTTATATGAACATTAAGGTCAATCAAATTGAGGCTGAAATAAACATAACATGATAATGGAGAATAAAATAGATTCAGAGAGAAAATTAACATAGTTTAGAAAGAATAAGAAATTGTTAAAATAATCTTGGTTATAAAAAATGGCTTAAATATTTTCAGGGTGAATTCAAGGTTACCACAAATTGTTTCTGTACTCATATAGAGAGGACTGGACTTTGCAGATGATCAGGCTCTTCTGTCACACACGCAACAACAAATGCAAGAGAAGACCAGTGTAGCAGCAGTAGGTCTCAACATACATAAAGGTAAAAGCAAAATTCTCCGATGCAACACAACATGCACCAACCAAATCACTCTTGATGGAGATGCTTTCGAGGACGTTAACACCTTTACATATCTGGGCAGCATCATCGACGAGAAAGGTGGATCCGATGCAGATGTGAGGGCACGGACTGGCAAAGCAAGGGCTGCATTTCTACAGTTGAAAAATATCTGGAACTCCAAACAACTTTCAACCAAAACCAAAATCAGCATTTTCAATACAAATGTCAAGACAGTTCTACTGTATGGATCGGAAACTTGGAGAACTACGAAAGCCATCATCCAGAAGATACAAGTGTTTAATAACATTTGTCTACGCAAAATACTTCGTATTCGTTGGTCAGACACGATCAGCAACAACGAACTGTGGGAGAGAACAAGTCAGATTCCAGTGGATGAGGAAATCAGGAAGAAGTGGTAAAAGTGGATAGGACACACACTACGAAAAGCACCTAACTGCGTCACAAGACAAGCCCTTACATGGAACCCTCAAGGCAAAAGGAAAAGAGGAAGGCCAAGGAATAGAGAAAGATATGAGAGGAATGAACAAACATTGGACAGAACTGGAAATAGAAGCCCAGGACAGAGCTGGTTGGAGAATACTGGTGAGCGGTCTATGCTCCATTGGGTGTAACAGGCGTAAGTAATTAAGTAAGCAAGGCTTTGATAAATCCTAGAATTCGTCCCTGACTATTTCTGAGCAACGTTTTAAAAATTGTCTTAATATCAATTATATGCTCCGTTTCGATTGTGTTTTACTATTGATAAACATGTTTTCCTATTTTCCACATTTGTTGGGTAACTTGCATTAACTGATACTGAAGTCATTTAGGCATATGTTCCATAACACTTGACAAGTTATATATGTGACCAGATTGTTCAAAATGTATATCGGGAGTAGATCAAAAATATTTTTCAAATCAACTACATCTCGGTGTTCTTTGAAAATTTTTAAAAATCGTTTATTTTGTCAGAAATGAAGTGAAGAAAATGTAAACTTAGATATCGCTTAGAATTTTCTGCAAATTATTCACATTTGAATAATGATGAACCCCATCGAACCCATAAGTTTAATTGTGTTTTTTTAACAAAGTACTGAAATACTAGTAGTACATACAGTTATTATCCTAACAGTAAAATATGAAAGATCCTTTGTTCGAACTAGATTTACTTATCGACACAAATCATGCTTATAGGAAATGATTTAAGATTTAATGAGTAAAAGTTATTCGTACGTTAATAGTTTTAAATAAAAATTCATTATTACGTTCGAAGAAGCACAAAAAAAACGGGAAAGTGTTATAATTATCTCTTCATATTACAACCCAGCTATTCCTGATGCTTAGTATTCTCGGACACCAATTCACTAGAGACGTTCTGCCGAAACAGAACACGGTTGAACAAGAAACAGAGAGATTATATTCCAGTAACAAGGTTAGATGGTAGACAGAAGGTTCCAAGAAAAAAGGCCTTAGTATATTTATAGTTTTCATACATGAGAAGAATCTAGAATGTTCTCTCAGCATCGGCTAGCGCTGATTGGATACGAAAGAACCAATCAGCGTGCAGCAACGCGATCATGTTTTTTGAATCCATTCTATGTCCCATTAACAGAAAGAAAATGTTCTACATTAGAAAAATGGAGCATTTTCTACAGCTTGATTATCAGGGTGATGAAATGACAGAATTCCCTGGTTGTGTAGAGAAGAACTAACTTTTATTCTAGCTTCTCTGAAAAGATAGCAGCTTTCTGAAATGTATGAATTCGCTTTTAATGAAAGAGGTTTGTTTAGATTGTATCATTCTCATAGTTTGAATTACCAATTGATTACCACGAAACGGCCGTTCAGTGTAGGTATGTTTGTTGAGACCTGATGCTGCAGAGGCTGCTGCTACACTGGTCGTCTTCTTTTGCACTTGTTGTTGCGTGTGCGATAGAAGAGTCAGATCATCTGTGAATTCTGGATCGTCCAATTGTATCCGAGCTGTCAACTATAACGCTTGCTTCTTACTTCCCAGATATTGACTTATTCATAATCCAGTCGATCTCGAGGAGAAAGAGGAAGGTTGAGAGTAATCAACCTTGTATGACACCGGTCTTCATCTCGAACGATCTGTGGGTTGTTCTCAATTTTACAATTTAATGCATCGTAAGAATTCCATATGATATTGACTATCTTCTCATGGTCACCAACTCTCTGCCATATCCCCCTCCTTTATCCGGGCTTTGGATCGGCAGTAGCCTTAGAAGGGCTCCAGGCGAAGTTTTAAAGCGAACTAATGAACTCATTATTCTGAGGCTTTTACTGCTCAGTCTATTATGCACTAAAGATTGCGTAAGACCGTGGATTGATTGAAGTTATACATTAACATCGAGAGTTATCGACTTAGGGGTCTAGAGTTTGGGCGTTCGTGCGCACGACACCGTAGTTTCTGGGTTTGAATCTTGCGATTAGCAAGAGTCATGGATTCACACTGCTGATGAGTTCCATATCAAAAGAAAACGGTCATTCACTGCTTCCAGGCTACAAATGGTGGACTATCACTAATCGATTAGTGATTTCAATGTATTATGTATGTAAATTACATTCTACCTAACTAAAGCTGCATACAAAAGTTGTATGTCAGGTCAAAAAATATGAATATATATGTATATATACATACCAGTACACATATGCAACTACCACTAGTAATAAGCTGAATAAAAATCACAACTCGCTCTTCATTATTCAATTAGAAAAATTTTCTTTGTGATATTTACAGTAGCAAACTTATGCAGTAAAGAATAAGGGCCATTAAATTACAGATTTCTTACAGCTGAATTTCAACCATGTTTAAATTACACTTCTGGACTGAAGCCAAGCAGATATCAACTGAATGATTAGGGAACTAACTAACTTGATATTTACTCGTGGTCCAAATATACTTCAATTAAACAGTGATAAGGTCGTGTGGGTCAACTCTGTTGACAAGTTGCATACTTGCATATGATATAATAATTACCTAGTGCTCTATTGTTCTTTTTTGTCAACAGTTATCTATTTTACATTAGTTAACTTATTGTTAACACATATAGTTATATATTTTTTGAAACGATGGATCGATCAGTGTTAGACCACCATTAGAAACCTGGAATCACTGAACGATGGCCATTTCGTCCTAGTATGGGACTCCTCAGTGGCAGTGCGCATCCACGACCCTTGCACCCCGCAGCATTCGAACCCAGGACCTTCGGTATTGTGAGCAAACGCCCTATCCGTTAGACCACTGAGCCGGTATCTAATGCTGTTAATGTCTAACTTGATCAAATTCACGGAATTGCGCAACCTCATACACAGTCTTCGGTAGACATTGCCTACACCCGAAGAGGTTGAACTTCACTGGTCACGACGTCTTCCCACTAGAACTCGGAGAAGATTCCTCCTCACGAAGCTAGTCACTAGTGAGCACAGCTAATTTGCATGACGGGGTTGTGTAACTTAACCAACTTCACAACCCCGTCATGCGTATAGTTATATGCATACCATTCCTTTGTTTATAAGTATGACTCGATTTACACTTATCTTTGTATTAATTAATGATAAAATCTTACAAAAGTGAGGTAAACACTAAACTTTAATTAAAGAAGTTTATTATCAGATATTTAAATTAATCTATCACTTCTAACTGATGACTAACTGAATTGTAAGTGATTTATGGTTTCAATATAAAGGGAATTTAGTAGTGTTAACAATATAATACTCCGAGAACAAGTTTGCCGGCATAATTTAATTGATATGGCTTGATGTTCATAGCGATAGGAAAGTTAGTTTTATGGATAAATTCAGATTGAATATTTAAGATATTGCTATTAATAATGTATGATATGAAATGTATTTATGATTCATTGGCGTCTGTAACAGGCTGATACAACTGTTGCCTATCGTCCTTGCTAATGATGCCTGTTGCCCTCGAAATGTAAGATGTTACTTCAAGATTGGGTTGCATCGTCACCTGAACTAGTGATAGGGAGTGAAGTAGTCAGGCGTGTTGACCGCTTCACTCATCTTGGGAGTCTCATCAGTTCTGATGGCCTGGTGACTGACGAAATCTCAGCGCGGATACAGAATGCTCGATTGGCTTTTGCCAACCTGCGTCACTTATAGCGCAGGAGAGATATCCGCCTGTTAACCAGAGGACGAGTGTACTGCGTAGCAGTTCGCTCTGTCCTACTATACGGATGCAAAAATGGCCGTCAAGAGTAGAAGACATTCTTACGTTACTAGTCTTCGATCATAGGTGTATCCGAAGTATTGTTCATGTATCCTGGGACGACCGAGTAAGCAATGCTATCGCTAGGAAACGAGTTCTAGGTAAGGATGGCAAACCAATAGATGAAGTATTGAAACTTCATCAGTTGAGGTGGTTGGGATATGTATTACGTATGGCTAATCACCGACTGCCTCGACGAGCTATGTTTTGTGGTGTAGGAGTAAGTTGAAAGAAAGTTAGGGGCGGCCGAACCAAAACATGTCAGAAATCCATGAAGTCACTGACAAGTGGACCGCGTCGTGTTGGCAGATGTAGGCTATCTGGTTGGCATCCACGAGACGTAAGTCACCAATGGTTAGAGACCTTCAACGACATGGCTCATAATCGTTTTCAATGGCGCGAGTGCATCCACTCTTTGTGCGCTTTTTAATTCTAACCTTCTGAATTCCTCATAATCTCTATCTTTCTCCTTCTAAATTTGTGTCACTGAATTATACTTCTCGAATCATATCTCCACTCCCTAATCTCCTGGATTACTGCTAATAATTCTACTATCGCTATTACTCTTGGATTTGAACTGACAGTTACGTCTCTGTGCTAATGTGTAATATGGCAACCTGAACTGATGTACTTACATACGAAGTTCTGCGTTGTATCTGTCCGTCTGTCTGTCTGTAACAGGCTGGATTCCGAAAGGACTGATCGTGTAGCAACCGAATTGCGACATTATGGTTCATTTCGAAACAGTCAGTTGAATGGAATTCATCACTCTACTTCAACTTCTATGACTATGAAAAAGCATTGAAAAATGTAGACAGAAAGACACTATGACTTGCCTGATAAGATAGTTAATATTATGCCACATTCCTATGATGGACTATAATACAAAGTCGTGCATGAAGGATAGCTCACTAACTCTTTCCGAGTGAAGACCAGTGTCAGAAAAGGTTGCTTACTCCCAACCTTTCTCTTTCTCTTGGTGATCGACTGAATGATGAAGAAGTCAATATTTGCGAGAGGGGATAGACAGAATGTAGCTGGACTATAAAGAATTCACAGATGATCTGGCTCCTCAATCGCACACACAACAACAAATTCAACAGAAGACGACCAGTGTGGTAGCAGTGGGTTTCAACATACACAAAAGAAAAATCAGTGTTTTGTAGGTGCGAAGTTTTGATGACTAAGTATAAAAATGTATTCACTAGGGACTAGATTCATTAGGAAATTTTTGGAGTTCTAGTGTGAATACATGACCAGTAGAGTTCAACCCTGTCGGATGTAGGCAGTTACCTACCATTGACAATATGTGAGGTTGAACAATAACACCATTCGGTGCCGGCTCAGTGATCTGGAGGTGAACCTTTCGCGTACATGAGACCGAAGATCCTGTGTTCAAATCCTTCGAGCGGCGGCAGTCATGGACGCGCATTGCAGATGAGTCTTATTCCAGGACGAAACGATAGCCCTGTGATTCTTGGTTTCAAATGGTGCTCTAACAATGATTCATTCATAATTTAAATGTGTTAAAACAATGATCTTCATAATAATACCATAATAATAAGCTTCTCTACAGAGTTCAATTGTAACATGATTATTTGATTCCTCAGACGACAAATAAATTAAAAATTCCTCATGATCTTTACACTATACTTTCTGATATATTTCAAGGAAATAATTTTGTTATTGTATGAAATAACATTTTAATTATTTTTACTGGTAAAATGTGAAATTCATTTCATGTTGTGTATTGTGTATTTGGCAAGAACAAGGATATTTGAATAAAATGATTTGTTAAAAAAATCAATAACTAACCCTATTTTTTTTAGTCTACTCATCTTTTGAACCATCAACTTTTAAAAGATCTTAATTCTATTTCCAATTCGATATGACTATAAATATTTGACTATTTGACAGAAAGTTAATAATAAAGTACATATACGTATACATATTTCAAATCATGAATCGATCAATGTTAGACAACCATTAGAAACCTGGAAGCAATGAACGATGGCCATTTCGTTTTGGTATGGGACTCATTGCAGTGCGCGCCCGGCTCAGTCGTCCAGAATTTCGTGCGTAAGACTGAAGGTGCTTGATTCGACTCCTGTGAGTTGTGGGAGTTGTGGGTGCGCACTGCCGATGAGTCCCATACCGGGACGAAACAGCTATCCAATGTTTCAAGGTTTCTAATGGCATTCTAACATAGATTTACTCATGATTTCAAAAAGTATTTATAATTGCTTGATAAATATATGTAAGTCCATAGAAGTATATGAAAGTTTGATTGTATCATAAGGCAATCCGAAATTTCAATTATCTAAAATAAGTTGCCTTGTAGTGAACGAGAACACGAGTGGGGCAACCGAATTGCATTTAACGAAAATTACAGAGTTACTCAGTAAAATCGGAAAACCATATCGTAAATCGTTAATTTGCAAAATATCAGTTCATCATCATATGGAACTGGACTGTTTCTGTTGCAAAACATCAATCCATTTTTCACTATTCATGCGTTTCATACAAATTCCATTGTGTTCTAACTCTTCTTCCTTTCTTGATCTTCCCCCATCTTCTGCTGCTGCCAGACATTACGTTTACACTCACGTCATATACTACTTATAAGTAGCTCGCACCACAGCCTAATCAACCATGAGTTAGAGAGAAGAATGACGGGGGATGAAAATAAGTGAAAGGTTCAAAATATGACAAATAATTGTTCACTTGACAGATTTGAAAAAAGCGAAAAATTTAAAGGTTGTACTAGTAATTGACCTTATTGTCCAGTGTTCATCAGACGAACCTAGTATTTAGCCAATGGTAGCATTGCACTCTCTTTTCCAAGGTCATGTCATTTATCAACTTAACTATAAGTATACGAATGGTATAGCTGTGTGATGCGCGCTACTTATATATATAGTATATGACGAGAGTGTGAACGTAATGTCTGGCAGCAGAAGATGGGGGAAGATCAAGAAACGAAGAGTTAGAATAACACAATGGAATTTGTATGAAATGCATGAATAAGTGAAATGTCAGATAATGGATTGATGATGGATTAAAGATTTGCAAATTAACAACGGTTTACGACATGGTTTTCCTATTTTACTGAGTAACTGTGTAATTGGCGATAATTACAATTCGGTTGCCCTCACTTGTGTTCTCCTCCTTCACTACAGCTGAAGTGATTGACATTGTCGAACAGAAAATTTTTTATTGTTGAGTTTTGTATATATTTTCATTCGACAACCGATAATGGGTTAGTTTAATTACATTTCTGTCATTCAGACTTTGTATAAATAAATATTTTATGTGGAATTTTAATTATCATCTCTAAATATTCTATTTAATGGTTGATTGTATTTACTTTACTTTTGCTAGTTAATCCCAATGGATCATAGACCGCCTACCAGTATTCTCCAGCCTAATCTGTCCTTGGCCTTCCTTTCTAATTCTGTCCGACTGTTGTTCACTCTTCTCATGTCTGTCCCCATTTCTCAGAGCAATCTGTTCTATGGCCTTCCTCTTTTCCCCTGCCTTTGAGAGTCTTGTGACGCAGTAGAGATGGTTTCCTCAATGTGTATCCTATCCTCACTTCCAGCGCTTCTTCCTCATTCCTTCTTCCACCGTTGGAATCTGGTTTGTGCTTGTCCATAGTAGGTTGGTTGTTGCTAATAGTGTCTGGTAGTGTTGGACTGCACTAAAACTTTTTTTTAATGAAATCCTATTTACTTATCTAATCTTATTCAATTTATTTCAGATGTCATTCGCATAAACATGGTTGCTTACGTATTCCAAATTATCGATTGGGTTTTTTCTTTTTCCAAAAACAACCAGTACATTGAACTGAATTGAATTGAATGCAGAAAGTAACATTATCTGTCATTAATAAATCAGAAGTAATATTCATCAATGATGAAGTGTAATTGCTGTTTACAAACTCAAGTATGTTTTGAACTTGATAAAAAAAATAATTTTGTGAATATATATTTTCGCTAACATAAAATGAAACATTTGTGTCATGGATTACATTAAATTCTGTTGATTCAAAGTTGAAGAGTCCTTAAAATGTGAAGAATTATTCGTCCATGATTTTATTTACTGTTCGTTATATCCCATTTATTTTAAATTTTTTTCATAAACTGAGATTATCTGTCAGTCAGTCAGTCAGTCAGTAACAGCGTAGAACTTCGTACGTACGTACATACCACGATACCACATCGATACAACTGTCCATTCAAATCCTATAATGATAGAGGTAGTAGAAGTATTAGCTGTAATCGGAAATATTAGGGTTCGAAGATATTATTTATTCAAAAAGTATAATCTACTGAAATATACTTAAAAAGAGAAAGATAGAGGTGATAAGGAATTCAGAAGATTAGGATTTGAGAGAACACAAAGAATGGATGCACCTGCTTCATAGCAAACGATTTTGAGACATGGGATTCAAAGTCTCGAACCATCGATTACTATCATCTCACCGGACCCCAACCAGGAAGTCTATACTGACCGACATGACTCGGTCCACTTGTAAGTGACTTCATGAATTAGTGCTTAGTTTACCTACTTAAAAAGTTAGGGGCGGCCAGACCAAAACATGGCAGAAATCCATGAAGTCATTTGCAAATAGACTGAGTCATATCGGTAATTGTCGACTACCTGGTTGAGGTCCGCGAGATGATAATAATCGATGGTTAGATACCCTGAATGACATGGCTCTAAACCGTTCGCAGTGGCGCCGATGCATTTATTCTCTGTGTTCTCTCAAATCCTAATCTTCTGGATTCTTCAACAACTCTAGTTTTGACTTTCTAAACTTTTCTCATTTAATCATACTTCTTGAATAATATCTTCTAATCCTAACCTCTTCGATTACTTCTAATACCTTTACTACCTTTTCTACTATTGGATTTGAATTGACAATTACATCTCTGTGCTGATGTGGTATGGCGACATGAACTGATGTACTTACGTACGAAGTTCTTTCTACGTTGCGTCTGACTGACTGACTGACTGACTTAAATATTGATGTCATTAACTTTTTGAAGGTCAGAAAGGTTTCTGTAAATGCCAAAGTAGTAGATCTAGCATCTGAATTAGTGGTAATAGAAATTATTAGCGATCAAAGATATCATTTGGAAAGCATAACCCAGAATAAAATGAATTTATAAAAAAGAGAATCAACATCACGAATCCAGAAGATGCATCTGCATCATTTCCAACGATTTCCAGTCAGGTTGTTCAAAATCTGTAACCACCGGTAACGATTGTCTAATGAACCCCAATCAAGATAGTCTAAACCTACCTACTAATACGGTAGTAAGTGTGACTTCATTGATTTCGTTAAAAACAAGTTGAAAGTACTTTCTGTTTGTGACCTCGGTTATCTTAACTGATTGATTACTTGAACTGGAATTGAGCTCATAAAACTCATATCCTGAATCACAGTTCATCATCATTGAGCATTACTCTATCGGTCACGATTACGAGCTGCAAATTCCAAAATAAAGTTTCATATATATAGAATCCTTGGACAATTTATTCATCGTATGTATACTGATTAAAGCTCAAGTGAATATGTATTATGACCTGTACAAATCTTTACCTGACTTGATGAATCACCAACTTAAAATGATCAGAACTTCACAAGCTTATATCAATCTTTAATTTATACACGTTATTATTGTAAACTGACGCCTAGTATAATAACGAAACGTTAGCTTTCAAAGTTTTCAATATCTTGGGTTTCTTATGTTGTTATTCATTTCGTGGAGGTAACATAGCTTATTGAGATTTTTAATGGTTACATAATAAGTAAAGATTATAGTACTAGAGTAACAACAAAGCAATACATTCACGTGATACGTTCTCGACTATAAAAAACACATTTAGACTGACTGATTCTAACGAGAGCATCAACGAGATCATAACATAAAGACGATTAACTGATATCACCTGAAAGTACTTCAGAATGTTTGATTTATTCAGTATTAAATACAGTGGAAGGATACATGGGAAATTTGAGCGACTTGGGAAAATTGCAGTTGATCAATCACACTCGGTAGTGAACAGTGTCATGTATTTCAAATCCTTCTTAGTGATGACTAAGTTCTATTAGTCCAGTTGCAATTTGGTCACTAGTCAAGGTGACTCGACATTGTATGCATTATGTTAAGGTGTAAGCTGGTGGGTTGGAGGTAGTCATTACTTACTTACTTACGCCTGTTACCCCAAATGGAGCATAGGCCGCCCACCACTTTTCTCAAACCAACTCTGTCCTGGGCTTCATTCTCCAGTTCTGTCCAATGTTTGTTCATTCCTCTCATATCTTTCTCTATTTCACGGCGTAATGTGTTCCTTGGCCTTCCTCTTTTCCTTTTGCCTTGAGGGTTCAGTGTGGGGGCTTGTCTTGTGACGCACTTAGGTGCTTTTCGTAATGTGTGTCCTATCCACTTCCACTGCTTCTTCCTGATTTCCTCTTCCACTGGAATCTGGTTTGTTCTCTCCCACAGTTCGTTGTTGCTGATGGTGTCTGGCCAACGGATACGAAGTATTTTGCGTAGACAGCTGTTAATAAACACTTGTATCTTCTGGATGATGCCTTTCGTAGTTCTGCAAGTTTCCGCTCCATATAGTAGAACTGTCTTGACATTTGTATTGAAAATGCTGATTTTGGTTTTGGTTGGAAGTTGTTTAGAGTTCCAGATATTTTTCAACTGTAGAAATGCAGCCCTTGCTTTGCCAATCCGCGTCATCACATCTGCATCGGATCCACCTTTCTCGTCGATGATGCTGCCCATAGGTAGTCATTAGGGAAACCTTTCAACTCAATTTCATGCCATTAAGCACTCGTAATAAACATTTACCTGTAATTTTAAGAGAACTGGTGCTGCTTGAGGAATTCAGTCAGGAATTCATAGTCAGACAGGTTACCACTAAGTTCGCTGAGTCTGATTAGTGAAAAAAGAACGAGACCTAAGTCGCGATTTAGCTGTCGAGTACTACTAACCACCATATTACACTTAATAAGTTCACAACATCATCGTGTTTACTGTCTAATAACAGAGTATACAGTCATTGAGGGTACAAATTAAGGAAACAGACGTGTAAGGAATATTCAAACTTCAATAATATTATGCTTAGTATCATATGACATTCCCATAGCATTCCATAGGTCAGATAACGTTGCGAATCAGAATTTTACGGTCCATATAGTCTTTATTCTTTCCAACATAGACGACTTATGGAGACTGTTGGTTTCCATAGAAATCATGAATCAATTATTGTTAGGAGGACGTTAACACCTATACATATCTTGGCAGCATCATGGACGAGAAAGGTGGATCCGATGCAGATGTGAGGGTGCGGATTGGCAAAGCAAGGGATGCATTTCTACAGTTGAAAAATATCTGGAACTCCAAACAACTTTCAAACAAAACCAAAATCAGGATTTTCAATACAAATGTCAAGACAGTTCTACTGTATGGAGCGGAAACATGGAGAACTACCAAAGCCATCATTCAGAAGATACAAGTGTTTATTAACAGTTGTCTACGCAAAATACTTCGGATTCGTTGGCCAGACATGATCAGCAACAACGTACTGTGGGAGAAAACAAACCAGATTCGAGTGGAGAAGGAAATCAGGACACAAGACAAGCCCTCACATGGAACCGTCAAGGCAAAAGAAAAAGATGAAGGCCAAAGAATACATTACGCCGAGAAATAGAGAAAGATATGAGAGGAATGAACAAACATTAGACAGAACTTGAGAGGGAAGCCCAGGACAGAGTTGGTTGGAAAAATCTACTGGGCGGCCTAATCTCGATTGGGTGTAACAGGCGTAAGTAAGTAAGCAAGTAAACGAGTAAGATCATCAAAAACTTGGAAGCACTGCATATCCGCTTTGCTCTACTAGTATGGGACTCTTCATTAGTGCACATCTACGACATCCACCACTCGCAAGAATCGAACCCAGGACCGTAAGTCTCATGAGCGCGAATGCTTAATCTCTTGACCATTGGACCGGAATCCAACGGTGTCAATTTCTAAACTTATTCTTTTGGCTGACAATCGACAAGTACTCTTGTTCTACTCAAAAACTTATATTTTTAACTAACACTGATTTATACTTATCTTGGTGTTCAGTGTTTTATTTTTAATTAAAACTAATAATTAGCTAAAAATATGATTATTAGTCATTCGGTTCGCTATTATTTAGTTATACTAAGAAGTCATTTATCGTTTCTCAGTCACATTAAAACCATACTCGCTGTGTTAAACAGTGTCTCGAATGACAATTCACATATTTTTTTTATCATGAATAAACTGTGATAGTGCTGTACATTCCTTTGATGAAAAAAATGGTTGTTTTTTCTTGTATTCTATTAATTAGGTTTGTTGTTCTGTCCAAGAGTTTAGCACATATTATTTTCTGGTTAGTGTCTGTCATAGTTCTTTTTTGTTTATAAGTTGAGATTGAAAACTCAATGCTCAACAATATCATCCCTCTAACTTTGTTTGTCGACTTACAGTATGACGATGACATGACAAAATGCAGAGTCGTCTGACCACCCTAAGCAACAATGCAAGCTTGTTTAGTTAGTATGAGGTATTCTCCCTTGAAATGCGAAATGTTGCTTCAAGATTGGATCGCATCGGTATCTGAACTGGTGATAGGGAGTGAAGCGGTTGAGTGTTACCCGCTTCACCTCTTCACCTTGTGGTGCGCGCTACTTATAAGTAGTATATGACGCGAGTGAAAACGTCATATCTGGCAGCAGAAGATGGAGGGATGATCAAGAAAGGAAGAGTGAGAACACAATGGAATTTGTATGAAACGCATGAATAGTGAAATGTCAGACAATGGATTGAAGATTTGCAAATTAACCGTTTACGATATGGTTTTCCTATTTTACTGAGTAACTCTGTAATTGGCGATAAATACAATTCGGTTTCCCTCACCTGTGTTCTCCTTCACTATAACCTCACTAGGGTGTCTCATCTATGCTGATTTGCGGGTGATTGACAAAATCTCAGCACGGATACAGAAGGCTCGATTGGCTTTTGCCAACTTGCGTCACTTATGATGTAGCTGATATCCATTTGCTAACCAAAAGACGGGTGTACTACACAGCAGTACATGGATGGATGGATGCGAAACATGATCAGTCAGATTAAGAGATATTCATAGGTTACTGGTTTTTGATCATTTGTGTCTTCTAAGCATTGCTGGTGTTACATAGGACCATCGAGTAAGTAATGCTGTTGTAAGGAAACAGGTAGGAATGGCAAATCAATAGATGAAGTATCAAAACGAATGTTCAACCGCTGACCATAGAATTTGAATTGACAATTGCATCTTGAACGGATGAACATACTCACGGAGTTCTACTCTGTTACTGACTAGCTTGACTGACTGACTTACCTTAGATTGGGATCGACCTTAACCTAGACGGAGAGTTAGAGCACACTGTTACTAATGTTTATTCTTAGATCAGTTTAATCTTAATGCAGTTCATTGAAACTATTATTCATATATATATATATATATATAAATATATATATATATATATATATATATATATATATATATATTTAACAGTACATTACTGTCATCAGTTTTTTGTGCATAGCTAAAAAGCCATTGTTAATTCTTTCTAATTTTTAAATTAAAAATGCTAGAAATAATTGAAAATCCAGTTCAAGTTAATGTATCCAAACTGTAACAACCAAAAAAGCGCCTCTATATATTTACACAATTTTTGAAACCATGAATCGATCAATGTTAGACCACCACCATTAGAAACCTAGAAGCACTGGACTGGTCAGTGGTCTGACGGTTAGGGCGTTCGCACACAATACCGAAAGTCCTGGGTTCGAATTGTGCGGGGTGCAGGAGTCGTGGATGGGCACTGTCACTGGTGAGTCCCATACAAGGACGAAACGGCTTTCTTTCAGTGCTCCCAGGTTTCTAATGGTGATGGTGTAACATTGATCGTCGATTCATGGTTTCAAAAATTGTGTAACTTAACAATTTTCACAACCCCGTAATGCTTTACATATTTACACAATTTTTTTTCTGTTTAGGTTGAAAATATTGGTCCTGCTATATCTGTACTAGAGGGAAACATTGAAGATGGTGATGTTCTACAAGAAATTGGTAATGCTCAATATACATTGGAGTTTCTACGACAAATTGTTCAACAATCCGCTAGGTAAGAATGTTTTTAAAAAAAATGTTGAGAAAGCTTATTGTGGTGGGTTTTTTTTGCTCTTACCATTTATCTTATAGAAATCACTGGTTTTTTTCAATTTGGAAGATTAAATTTCTCAGTTTACAGCATGACACTATGAAGTTAGATTTTTATGTGGTAGTGTTTCGTTCACTAAGCTAGATATCCTGGTTGTGGAGCTTTCAATGTTCTTCTGCTGAACAACATAATCAGCACAAATTTCAGATGGAAGTGAAGCACTCGAATTTCTCCACGTATGTTCTGTTCTGCTCTGTTGACCTCAATCTTGATTGGTTGTGACTGACCTTAAATCTGTCGTTATTTGCACATATGTTTTGATTGTATCCCCCTTTTGATCTGTTTCTTGATCCCGTCCATGTTTACCTATGCTTTTTCTGATTAGTTGATAAATTGGGTCAATGTCGCGATGTGTTTAATAAATTTAAGATTGACCTGAGTGCCAAGCATTGAATACCTCACTTCTATTGTGGTGTGAGCTACTTATAAGTAGTATATGACGTGAGTGTAAACGTAATGTCTGGCAGCAGAAGGTGGGGGAAGATCAAGAAAGGAAGAAGAGTTAGAACACAATGGAATTTATATGAAACGCATGAATAGTGACAATGGATTGATGTTTTGCAACAGGAACAGTCCAGTTCTGTATGATGATGAACTGATATTTTGCAAATGAACGATTTACGATATGGTTTTCCTATTTTATTGAGTAACTCTGTAAATTTCGTTAAATACAATTCGGTTGCCCCACCTGTGTTCTCCTCCACTACACTATCTGAAATTTGTGCTGATAATGTTGTTCAGCAGGCGAACAATGAAAGCTTTACACAACCAAAACATCTAGTTCAGAGAACGAAGAAACATCACCACAATCATCCACCTCAGCTACAAATCTTCTTCACTATCTCTCAAAGATACTTTTTAGTTAGTTACACATTGTAGTTCAGATGCTTCCATTCTTTCAGTCATAGTATATCCTTCATATTTTACACTTTGTACCTATCATTCAATTTGTGATTTGGCACAGAGATCATTTATTTGCACTGGTGACGTTTGTCACATGACCGATTTGAGTGAACTTAATTAGTTATATAGTTTGTACCTGAAAAAAAGGCGTTCTTTATTAATATGAAATACTTTCGTTTGGCTTTCTGATGTTAAATAATGATTGTTGTATTTTTTTAACTAACTAAGGTCAGTTAGTGATGTTGATCTAAAAAAAAACTCGTTATGTGGTAATGAATAAGATTCTAATTTTGTTTCTGTAACTTATGCCCAAGTTACTTACTTATTTACTTACCTACTTACACCTGTTACCCTCACTGTGTAGTGAACGAGAACACAGGTGAGAGCAACCGAATTGTATTTAATGAAAATTTCAGAGTTACTCAGAAAAATAAGAAAACCATATCGTAACCGTTAATTTGCAAATCTTCAATCCATCATCAATCCATTGTCTGACATTCCACTAATTCATGCGTTTCATACAAATTACATTGTGTTCCCACTCTACTTCCTTTCTTGATCTTCTCCCATCTTCTACTGCCAGACATTACGTTTTCACTCGCGTCATATACTACTTATAAGTAGCTCGCACCACAATAGGAGCAGTTCCATATGATTTCGTTTTTGAAGTCAAGATCTCTGTGAAGTTTGAAAATTCTGCTCTTTCTCTAGCAATAATCTAACTTAGCTATGAGTATATGATTACTGTCATCTAAGAGCAGGGATGTAGTTTAAGAAATTGAGAAGATAAAAAGTGACGTCTAATTATTGCCTAAATTGGGCTGTTGCATATGGAAGATCTGCATGGAAAATTTGGAAAATTCATGTTTCCGGAACACCTATGCACAGTCAGTCAGTTGCAACGTAGAACTACGTACGTATGTACATAAGTTCATGTTGCCATACCACATTAGCACAGAGACGCAAATATCAAATAAAATCTCATAGTGATAAAGATAGTAGAGGTATTAATGGTAATGAAGACTAAAGGGTTCGAAGATATTATTCAAGGAGTATAATTCAGTAAGATAAGGTTAGAAAGACAAAAGTAGAAGTGCTGACGAATCCAGAAGATTAGGATTTGAGAGAGCACAACGAATGGATGCACTTGCGCCATTGCAAACGATTTTGAGCCATGTCGTTCAAGGTCCCTAACCATTGGTAACTTGCGGACCACAACCAGGTAGTCTACATCTACCAACATGACTTAATCCACTTGTCAGTGACTTCATGGATTTCTGCCATGTTTTGTTTTGGCCGTCCCTAGCTTTCTTCCAACCTACTCCCACGCCACAAAACATAGCTTGTCGAGGCAGTCAGTGGTTAGCCATAGGTAACACATGTCCCAACCACCTCAAATGATGAAGTTTCAATACTTCATCTATTGATCTACCATCCTTACCTAGCACCCGTTTCCTAACGACAGCATTGCACATGGGCTTCAGGATCCTAATGGAAAAAATGTTACATGAACCTATCATTAGTCGCCGGGTATCTGACAACAAATTCCATTTCCTGATGTTTTTCCACTGTCTTATGAATTAAATCTGTAGGTCAAAGTCTCACAGACTAAGTCTCCAAAAACACTACTCGAATAGTAGTATAGCTCATACACAACAAGGTGAATGATTCATGCATGATCTATGTTTGCTTTGATTCCCCCTTTGTCCCAAAGTTTATTCATTTAAACAAAAAAGCAAACTGACAATATTATCATTATTGATTTGTTTACGAATTTTTCGAAAAATTAGTTCATTGAAACTAATTAACTAATTTCAAAATAGTAGTCCACTAGAGTGTAAGGTACTAACCTGTGTAGTTGCGTCTTAGGATTGAGCTATATTACTTGGGTAGTAATGTAAACATAAGGACAGTGTTTGTGACTGCCTCGACGAGCGATGTTTTGTGGTGTAGAAGTGGGTTGGAAGATAGATACGGGAGGCCAAAACAAAACATGTCAGAAATCCATGAAATCACCGGCAAGTGAACTGAGTCATGTTGATAGATAGAGACTACTTGGTCAAGGTACTCGAAACGTTAGTAACCGATGGTTAGATACGTTGAACGACATGGCTGAAAATCGTCTGCAATCGCACAGGTGTATCCATTCTTTGTGTTCTCTGTAATTCTAATCCTCTTTATATTTCTTGTTCTAGATTTACCTCACTGAATGTTACTTCTTGAATAATATCTTCGAACTCTAATCCTCTCCATTACCGGTAATACTTCTGCTATCACTACCACTATAGGAGTTGAACTGACAGTTGCGTCCCTGCGCTGACTCGTTATGGCAACCTAAACTTATATACTTACGTAGGAAGTTCTACGTTGTTATAACTAACTGACTGACATTAGTTGGTAATTGCTATGTTCATATATCGGCACATTTAGTATAGCAAAGATGTAAATGAATTTAATAGACTGAATAAAAGACTGTGAATATATACACTTTTAACAGAAGAACATATGAAAAGAATGGACAATAATTGGGCAGCACTTAAAAGGAAGGCCAGTAAAAAAAGTAGGTTGAAGAACGCGGGTCGGCGGCCTATGCTCCACTGGGGGTAACAGGTGGAAATCAGTAAGTAAGTAAGGTAAAGAAAGAATACCAACTATCGAACACGTAAATTAGGTTTCAAGCGCCTGATAGAGGTCGTTCCAACATGATTTAGAAGATTGGAGGTTGGCAATTTATCAGTCACCTTGAAATATCTTACTTACTTGATGAAAATTACAGACACCTGTTTCCCCTGTTAGGAGAGCATAAGCCACCGATCAGCCTTCTCCATACAACTCTATTCTCTGTTCTCCTTTCCAGCTATTTCTAATGACTATGCATTCTTTTCATATCCATCTCCAATTCTCAACGCAGTGTGTGTGTTCCGCAATCTACCTCTTTCTCTCCAGCTATAGCCCTTTTTTTAGTCTAACTCCCGAGCTCAAACTCAAATAAAGGAGGAGGGTTGAGCACGAAGTTAGCGATTCCATCGTGCTGTAAACCAACTTGCTAAAGTATTATATCCAACCTATGTATATTCGTTTCATCTTAATCCTTCGGTATAGTATATATTTGATAAATTAAGGTCACTGCACGATTATTATTACCATTATTACTAACATCATGACACTGTGAGTAGTCATTTCGTTGAAAGAGTGATCTGTTTTTGCTGAAAACTGATTTGCTTTTGTTGATTTTTGATGATTTCAAATGTGTAAAAACGCAAACCTCCAAAACTCGGCCGCAAAATATCGTAACAGTGCTCACTAGTGACTAGCTTCGTGAGGAAATTCTCAGAGTTCTAGTTGAGAAGACTTGACCAATGGAGTTCAACCCTGTCGGGTATGTATAGGCAGTAACTACCAAAGACAAATGGGTGAGGTGGCGCAAAATCCCTAGATCAATCAGAGTTAGACATTAACACCACTGGATGCCGGCTCAGTGGTCGGATGGTTAGGCGTTCGCGCACAAAACCAAAGGTCCCGGGTTCGAATACTGCGAGGTGCAGGAGTCGTGGATGCTCACTACCACTGATGAGTCCCATACTAGGACGAAACGGCCGTCTTTCAGTGTTTCCAGGTTTCTAATGGTGGTCTAACAATGATTGATTGATGATTTCAAATGTATATACGATAAGCTTTATTTAGCAAGTCCAGTCATATCAATATTTTTGAACCAAATTTTTCATCAGTACAAATTGTATCTATACTTAAATGTTCAACAAATCAACATTTGAAATCAACATTTCAATTGTATAGTTAATTCTGAAGAGAAGAATTAACTATGAACTATATTCTATTTAATGGTATGGTATGGAATGAAAATGACCTTTTTAAACAGTCATTGAAAATTGAACATAAATGTATTTATTCAGTAAAACAAATATAGAACATTGATCAGATTTTTTTTTAAAAAAAACGAACGAATGAAATTATTAATGTATGAGAATATGATGATGATTGCCATTATTTTTTACTTTCATAATTTGAAGTTTTAGAAACATTATCTAAATAGGGTTGTTGTCATCACTTTGAATAAACAAATCATTTTCCTGTTCTTTCTTGACACATGAATACTCATGTGAAAATTTTTAATATTTACTGATTTACATTATAGATTTTACAAGTTATGTAGATTGGAAGTACATATATATATCTATATATATATATATATATATATATATATATAGCATTTACATACGAAAATTGTTGGTTCGATCAAAATTCAATATGTGTTGATTTCTTCAAAATCAGTTATATATCTTTTGAATCCTTGTTATTCGAAGTATGCTTGTTGAGGTAGGCTGTTTTCAATCCATCAAGGGAAAATTTACTCTTATAGTAAAACAGTTATGATCTTCATTACATGGTGCGAGCTACTTATAAGTAGTATATGACGTGAGTGTAAACGTAATGTCTGGCAGCAGAAGATGGGGGAAGATCAAGAAAGGAAGAGTTAGAAAACAATGGAATTTGTATGAAACGCATGGATTGATGTTTTTTTGCAACAGGAACAGTCCAGTTCGATATGATGAACTGATATTTTGCAAATTAACGAACGATTTACGATATGGTTTTCCTATTTTAATGAGTAACTCTGTAATTTTCGTTAATTAAGATTCGGTTGCCCCACCTGTGTTCTCGTTCACTACAATATTACTGGTGAATACCAAAATTGTCATCCAATTGTATTGTCTATGCTACTCACAAAGTGGTTTGAAAGTAGTATATTTCAAATAGTCGCCTGGAAGTTGCTACCATAAAGCTAGCTAAGTGTCAGGGTACTTTTTAAAGATCAAAAGAGTTTTGAGAGAAGACAGTTAAAAACCTACTTGGATTGTAAGAAGATGATTGTGTTCATTCATATCTTATAAACAAACTGTAGATTCTTCATATCATATATGAATTTCAGCTTCTTGTAAATCACAACAGGATACAGAGTCTAGAATAATTAACTATCATGTAAAAAGCATGGATTAGTTTGTAACTTGAATCTAATTGAAACTTTACTCCATGTGGATTTATTGTAAATAACTTTTAGTAATAACCAATATACTTAAAATTCTTTTTATATGAATAAGAAACAAATGTAATTTTTATTAACAGTATTCCATTAATTTAGTTATTTGTCAAGAACATAAAGAATCATATATCCAGCTTCATGCTTCTAGGTTTCTTTTTGGTAGGATTGATGATATTACTCAGCTGCCCGCCCGCCCGATGCGCATAGATAACCAGAAACGTTGTAGTGAAGGAGAACACTGGTGAGGGCAACTGAATTGTAGTTAACGGAAATTACAGAGTTACTCAGTAAAATAGGAAAACCATATCGTAAACGGTGAAATTCGCAAATCTTCAATCAATCATCAATCCATTGTCTGACATTTCACTCACTATTCATGCGTTTCATACAAATTCCATTGTGTTCCCACTCTTCCTTTCTCTTGATCTTCCCCATCTTCTGCTGCCAGACATTACATTGACACCCACATCATATACTACTTATAAGTAGTGCGCACCACAACGTGAAACATAAAAGTGTCCATTCAAGCTTACATAATATAGATTAGTACGATGGGGTAAATTTACCATGTACTAGAGTAGCAATAATAACAGTTTAATATTGGTAGAGGCTAGATTAAGAGAGAGACAATATAATTTGAGACAAAGATTGGATGCATACACTTTGCTTTAGATAATTCTGAGTTATATTACCCTGAACTTTCAATTAATTAATTACGAAAACTGTAGAGGCACAAATCAAGTAGTCTGAATCTACGTGAACAGAATGATAAAAAATTAGGCTAAAACAAACCGCAAACTAACTCATTTCGATTTGGTAGTCGGTCTATGCTTCATTCGGGGTAACAGGCGTATGTAGTACGTAAGTAGTACTAGTAGTATGGAGTGATTTTCGAGATCGTTTAATTTAAATATGGCTTTTTTTTAAAGATAAACTTCAGTTAGACAATCATTTAAGAACTAAAAGGAATCGATTAGTTTTTTATTAGTTCCAATATAACACTCAAACACGCTATTGTCTCTCATTTTTTCAATTCAATAATCATCTATATACATACATATACATACTGAAATGATATCAAAACCTCCCATCAGTTGATGATAATAACTTGAACATCTCATTCAAACCTTTAGAAACAATTTCCTTCTTCATATTTGTTTTGATCCCTTTTTTTGCAAATGTTCACAACATTCATTATGTGTTTGGAAATTTCTGGGGTGTTTTCCATAGCAATGATAGCAATGATTTCCACTGCAATATACAATGAATATACAACAGTAAAGACTCGTACTCTTTCATTAAACAATACATGGGTGGATCCGATCGATAAGCAAACAGTAAAAGTTACATTATTTAGTGGAAATTGTTGGTATTATTCCAGGTCACAATTATTATTATTATTATTATGTAGTTGTATGCACAGATGCAGCATACATTGATACATTCACGTACATTTACATACATACGTACATACATACATATGTACATATATATGTACATGCCAAACAGAGCAGAGATGTAGGTGTTTCAGCAAACAAAAAAAGTATTCAACTCATAATTAGTTCAGTATTTTATTTTTTTTTTTCATTTGTTCTTTCAATTACTTACTCATTTACAAAATGATTCAACAATGTCTACTTTTGTTTTGTCATTTCATATATATATGTGTGTGTATACTGTGTTGCTTATTTACTCTAGCAAATGACTGATTATCTTTAATAGAAGTCATTTGTAATTGTTAGTTACTTACTTAGTTAGTTAGTTAGTTTTGTAGTATTGAAACTACATCAGTTGAGGTGGTTGGAACATGTATTATGAATGCCCGACTACCGATGACCTCGTCGAGCTGCGTTTTGTGATGTAGGAGTTGTTTGGAAGAAAGCTAGCGACGGCCAGAACAAAACATGGTAGAAATCCATGAAATCACTGACACCATAGACTGAGCCATGTTTGTAGGTGTAGTAGACTAACTGATTGAGGTCCGGGAGACGAAAGTAACCAGTGGTTAGTGACCTTGAACGACATGGCTCGAAATCGTTTGCAATGGAGCAAGGCTGGAAGAAAGTTAGGGGCAGCCAAATCAAAACATGGCACGAACCGTGAGGTCACTGACAACTGGATTGAGTCATGTTGGTAGATGTAGACTACCTGGTTAGAGTCAGCGAGATGATAGTAACTGATAGTTAGAGACCTAAACGGCATGGTTCAAAGTTGCATGCTTGTGTTCTCTTAAATTCTAATCTTCCGAATTTGTCATCACCTCTACCTTTCTCTTTCTAAATTTATCTCACTGAATCATACTTGTTGAATATTATTTCCAAACCCTAATCTTCTCCATTATGGGTAATACTTATACAATCGCTACCACTATTGGATTTGAAGTGACAGTGGCATCTCTGTGTTAATGTGGTATGGCGACCTAAACTTATATACTTATGTACGAAGTTTTACGTTGTAACTGACTGACTGACTGACTAGTCATTTAGTTAGTCATCAGTGACTGTAAATGTTTGTAAATAGATGGAACGCGACTAGCAATGGAATTAAAGATACACATTTCATCCTATTTAAGGTTTGTTAGCTGAATGTATCTGCATCACTGAGTTGATGTACATTAAGAAAGTCGAACTCCATACCGTTTAGTTCAAACATCAATATGACTTCAAGTTTAATCATCAGTCCAATGAGTTAATCACTTAATTTGAAATGGTTTTGATTTATTCTGATATTGATATTTTGACAGACATTCTAATCAGTCCTGGCTGATTTATCGGCGGGCCTCTAATATATCAATTACTTCATTAAAAAGCCATTTTGACACAAAAATTTATGTAGAATAAATCAAAACAACACTGATCAACTTTCAGTCTAAAATATGTCAACCATTTGAAATTGGTCATACTGTGAATATGTATTAGTCAAATTAAATGTATCCAGATTACTGTTTTATAGTGAGTAACATCTCTTCCTCAATTAGAGTTACGGAGATTAGTGTTTGTTGAACATTAAAATCACCAATCAATCATTTTTAGAAACGTGGAAGCATTAAAAGACGGACGTTTCGTCCAGGTATGGGACTCATCAGTGTCAGTGCCTATCCACGGGACCACACAGGACCTTCGGTCTTGCCCGCGAACTCGTAACATCTGGACCACTAAGTCGGCATCGAACGGTGTTAATGTCTAACTCTGATCAATCTAGCGATTTTGCGCGACCTCACCCGTTTGCCTACACCCTACAGGGCTGAACTCCATTGGTCACGTCTTCTCATTGAAACTCCGAGAATTTCCTCACGAAGCTAGTCACTAGTGAGCACATTTTTACAATTTTTTTATTAGAATTATGGGGATTAGTGTTTGTTGCACATCGAGAGATCATCAATCAATCAGTCAATCAACGATTTTTAGACCATCATTAAAAACCTGGAAGCACTGAAAGACGGACGTTTCGTCCAGGTATGGGACTTTTCTTCCTATTTTTAGAATTAAAAATTTTTTTGATAGAACAAACTGCATTTATATTCTTCTATTTCACGGTTTCTCATCAGCTACAAACGACAATAGTTGTTTTCTAAACAATAAGATTGTCAAGCTAAGTTCGATTGTTTAATTAAAATAAAGCTTATGGGGAATTAAAAATGATTTTTTTTAAATGTTCATTTATCTAAAAAACAAAATATATATTTATAACAAGAATTTCAATACAACTGATTAATAGTTAACAATGAAATCCAAGACAACCTTTTTTTGTTTCTTGTTCAAAAAACCCATCAGTTGGATGGATCCGTATTTTGTATGTTTCAAGAATTATTGAATTATATATATGATACTCAATTTCGATTGATAAATTTATCGATTAGTTAAGTAATCAAACAACAGTGGTCAGTTTTTCTGCATCGTAGTTTTGTCTTTTTTCAACAATCATTATCGCTCATGTGTCACATTTACAATCTAAACCATAAAATTTATAATCTCTATTAATAAGAATAAACATACACTCTATTCATAAATGATGATCACGCATTTACATTGTTGATCAATCCACTCAAATTAAAACTACTTCTTATAATCATCAATCAATCATTGTTAGACCATCATTAGAAACGTGGAAGCACTGAACGACGGCCGTTTCGTCCTGGTATGGGACTACTCATCAGTGTCAGTGCGCATCCACGACTCCTGATCCTCGCAGGGTTCGAACACGGGACCTTTGTCATTGTAGGCGAACGCCTTACCATCGGACCATTGTGCCGGCATCCAACGGTGTTAATGTCTAACTCTGATGATTTCAAATGTGTAAAAGCGCAAACCTCCAAAACTGTGCCCCAATATATCGTAACAGTGCTCACTAGTGACTAGCTTCGTGAGGAAATTCTCGGAGCTCTATTTGAGAAGACGTGACCAATGGAGTTCAACCCTGTGTCGGGTGTAGGCAGTAACTACCAAAAAAGACAAATGGGTGAGGTGGCGCAAAATCCCTAGATCAATCAGAGTTAGACATTAACACCGTTGGATGCCGGCCCAGTGGTCCGATGGTAAGGCGTTCGCCTACACTGCCAAAGGTCTCGGGTTCGAATCCTGTGAGGGTCAGGAGTCGTGGATGCGCACTGCTGAGCAGTCCCATACTAGGACGAAACGGCCGTCCAGTGTTTCCAGGTTTCTAATGGTTGTCTAACAATGATTGATTGGTGATTTCCAAAACTCTGCCCCAAAACTTCTTATAACTCATAATTTTTCAATATTTCTTTCAATGAATGTCATTTCATCTGAATAAGCGTGTACTACTTACTGTTCAACTATTGATGTGTAAATCTATTATGAGATTACAAGTGTTTAGTAAATTGAAAAGGACGAAATTTTCCCATGCATTTAACTTTAATTTTGCATTAGGATGATAGTTTGACCTTGAAATCATGAATGAATCATTCATTGTTCTACTACGACTCATGCTACTTATAGGTTTCGAACCCAAGAACTTTGGTCTTGCACGTAAACCTTTAACCTCCGGACCACTGAGCCAGTATCCATATTGGTTTTAATATCCAGCTCTTATCAATCTGAAGATTTCACCTAACCTCACCCATTGTCTTCTGTAGGTAACTAACTGCCTAGACCTGAAAGGATTGTAATCAACTGGTCACGTATTCTCACTAGAATTCTGAGAATCGCCTCACGAATTCATTCACTAACTAGTGATCACATTTTAAGATTTTGCATTAGAGTATTAAAGAGCTGGTAGTGTAGTGAAGGAGAACACAGGTGAGGGCAACCAAATCGTATTTATCGCAAATTACAGAGTTACTCAGTAAAATAGGAAAACCATATCGTAAACGGTTAATTTGCAAATCTTCAATCAATCATCAATCTTTTGTCTGACATTTCACTTATTCATGCATTTCATAGAAATTCCATTGTGTTCTAACTCTTCCTTTCTTGATCTTCCCCCATTTTCTGCTGCCAGATATTACGTTGACACTCGCGTCATATACTACTTATAAGTAGCGCGCACCACAGTAGCTTGACCTTGAAATCGTAAATGAGTCATTGTTTAGACCGCCATGATATGATTTTAAAAAAACGTATTATTTAACATTTTTAAATAAATAAATGTATCAATGATTTGATGATAATCAAGACTCATTAAAACGACATCAGATAAATTGAAATTGAACTTAAATTTTGTAGAATTTTCAAAATTATAAAATAGAATACTTAAATAAAGTATTGTTACATATTTTAATATGCGCATCGAAATGGTGCAAAAGACAAATGAATTCCAATGTTCAAATGATCAAATCACAACAGGACAGACATATATTATCCGCCATATTGTGAAACATTTCGCTGAAACCGGTCATAAGTTTGATGATATCAAGTTAGTTTTTGTTGTACTATGATAAAAGTATTCAAGAGTGTCTATATTAAGGTTTATAGAAATTACGAGTGTTCGAAAATAGAAACTTGCTTGTTTTTTCTTACCCTTAACTTATCTTGGTAATATTGATTTATTTATCCTGAGTGGTTTTCATATCGTGTACTTTATTACTATTATCAGTAATGTTATCTTTGGTGCTTCTACGTTTTTAATTTTTCTTGCTGACCTTTCATATTTTTCATACATATTGACTTAACAAGTTTCTGTGCCGACCATAGCTGTTACCTTGACGTGGTGGTGGTCGGGCTTGACTATCGTGATGACCCAACCGAGCTATATTGGCTGCAACATATGTTCCTGTAGGTTCGACCATGCCAGGCAGATCGACTGGAGAACGGTGAGACTAAAAGCAACAACTCAAGCTCTGAGGGTGAAGTCGCACTGGTGACCGTAGGTAGGGAGGTGTGATAGCAGTAAGGTGTTTCCCTCGGACAACCAGCATCTGTAGCGATGCTGCCTCCTCACAACAGAAGGAAGAGGTGGATCCCAAGATCATCACACTTCACCTTACCGCACGGGTTTCCGTCTCCAGCGGTAAGGCCTTTTCAACAATAACAGAGGTAATGCTTTAAAAATCTCTCATAAAAAACGCCTTGCTGGACCGGCCTCGAGCAGCTGTCCCTTGGGATCTGTGGTCACGCTCCAAGGTCGTTAATACCAACACTAATCCACCTTACCTTTCAGGTTCCTCAAGAAGCACCTTTCCATGGTGTGGGCAGCCGGTAAGTGACATTTGCTCTCATACCAGTAACAGCACATGGAACCAAGTTGGTCAAAAAAACAAGTATCTGTGTGATCAGATTGTTCGAAATGTGTTGCATAAATGCAGTGACATAATCCTGATGATAAACGAGCAATTTTAAATTTGCTTTTTGTACAATGTACAACAGTATGAGTTGGCTTGCAGATCCATAAAATTGTATTTCACGCTGAGTTGTAATGACTATTAAGCTGCATCAGGCTTAAGTATTGAAGGATTTCTATAGATAGGGCAGCAATGTGAATGCTAGTCTATGTTACATTACATCGCTGGAATATGAGATGATTTGAAGCATGCTCTTCGGTTTTATTGATCAAGTCATATCTACAGTCGTTACTGGATGAACAAACACCATTTGATTGTAAGTAAAAAATCCACCTAACATTACAGTCAGACACTTGAACACTGAGCTAATTACATTGAGAAAAAACCTCTTGTACTCAACTACTCTTCATGGCTGGTCTCACAAAAAACATTGGTATACCAAATATTACAAATACACATTGTTGATAACTAACTGTAACGACAGACAATCTCGATCAAGCAAAAATTCTCCAAAGGATATCTACCATTTCCTAGCCTTAACATCTTGTCATGATGTTTAACAAGTAGTAACTTCCAATTAGCTGGGTGAACAGAAATCTCAACGTGAAAATAGTCGATTTGCTTAGAGTTTGACCAATTCATATATCAATATCTCGTATGAAAAAAAACGAAACAACCCGTCATATTGAGTTTTGATACACTGAGATTTTCACACGAACATAGCATACATATTTCATGTCATCTGAACAGATTAGATGCTAATATTATATACGTACCTACCTATGTGAAATTTTATGTCGCATTCAAAATGCTTGATTTAAACTTATCGCACTATTTTAAAAGTCATGATATACGTACGCTCAATGTTCAATTTTATTTTTCAAATTATTATAGTTTATGATGCAGGTTAGTCAGTCAGTCAGTTGGTCAGATGCAACGTAGAACTTCGTACGTCAGTACATCAGTTCATGTCGCCATACCACATTAGCACAGAGATATAATTGTCAATTCAAATCCCATAGTGATAGAGATAGTAGAGGTATTAATGGTAATCAAGAAGACTAGTGTTTGGAGATATTATTGAAGAAGCATGATTCAGTGAGATAAGTTTAGAAAGAGAGAGGTAGAGGTGATGACGAATTCAGAAGAAGAGTTGAGAGGACACAAAGAGTGAATGCATCTGCGCCATTGCAAACGATTTTGAGCCATGCCGTTCAAGGTCTCTAACCATCGCTGACTTTCGTCTCGCGGACCCCAATCAATTAGTCTACTTTATCTACCAACATGGCTTAGTCCATTTGTCAGTGACTTCATGGATTTCTGACATGTTTTCGTTTGGTCGCCCCTAACTTTCTTCCAACCTATTCCTACATTACAAAACATAGCTCTTCGAGGCAGTCGGTGGTTAGGCATACGTAACACATGTCCCAAATACCTCAACTGATGAAGTTTCATTACTTCATCGATGGATCTGCCATTCTTACCTAGCACCCGATTCCTAATAACAGAGTTGCTCACTCGGGTGTCCCACGATATACAAGCAATGCTTCTAAGACACCTATGATCGAATACTAGTAACCGACGAATATCTTCTACTCTCACTGGCCATGTTTCACAGCCATATAGGAGAACGGAGCGAAATGCTGCGCAGTACACCCGGCCTTTGATTAGCGAACGGATATCACGCCTACGCCATAAACGGCGTAAATTGTAAAAGCAAATCCAGCTTTCTGTATCCGAGCTGAGATTTCGTCAGTCACCAGATCATCAGCACTGATGAGACTTCACAGATAAGTGAAGCGGTCTACACGTTCGGCTACTTCACTCCCTATCACTAGTTCAGGTGCCGATGCCACTCAGTCTTGAATCAGATGGTTTCGTCATGACCATTTATTGAATAAAGTTTTCAAAATTATTTTATTATTTACGAACACGTACACTACTCAATAGTAATATACTTGATTCATTCATGATTTCAAAGCAAAACAACAACCTCCGCTATTGTATAATGCAAAAATCATAAAAATAAGCTCACTAGTTAATGACTAGGTTCATGAGAAAATTCTCAAAGTTCTGATGAGAAGATGTAACCAGTAGAGTTACTTATCGAAGACAATAGGCGAGTTGGCAAAAAATCCTTAGATTGATCAAAGTTAAACATTAACACCGTAGTTTGATGGTTCACCAGTTCAGATGTTAAGGGTTCGCGTGCAAGACCAAAGGTCCTGGGCTCGAATCCTACGAGTTGCAGGAGTTGTGGATGTGCACTGCTGACAGGCGGTACAACAGAACGAAACAGCTGGTTTCCAATAGGGTCTAGCAGTGATTCATTCATGATTTCATTGTAATCTGATCTTGTCTACCATTTAATGAATACAAGTATTTTGCATTTCTGGGTAGTGAAGATTGTTAAGTTACACATTTTCGAAACCATGAATCGATCACTGTTAGACCACCATTAAAAACCTGGAAGCACTGGACGTCCGTTTCGTCCTGGTATGGGACTCCTCAGCAGTGCACATCCACGACTCCTGCACCCCGCGGGATTTGAACTCAGGACCTTCCGGATTGTGCGCGAAAGCCTAACCATCGGACCACTGAGCCGGTGGTATTTAACGGTGTTAATGTCTAACTTGATCAATTCATGGAGTTACGCAACCTCATACACAATCTTCGGTAGTTACTGTCTACACCCGAACAGGTTGAACTTCACTGGTCACGTCTTCCCACTAGAACTCGGAGAACATTCCACACGAAGCTAGTCACTAGTGAGCACAGGTAATTTGCATTACGGAGTTGTGAAGATTGTTAAGTTATACATTTTTGAAACAAGTATTATCCTTTACAGAAATAAACAAGTAAATAAGGTCGGTAAACTAAAACAAGCTGGCAGTCTTTGAAATCAGTCTCTATTCATTGATAAGATGATAGAAAGTGTATATCTTTCATATGAAATTCATGTGATATACATGTAATCATCTACAGTTGATTGACCTTGAATGATTCTTAACAAAATCATTAGTATTTTACTTATATCAAAAATTAATCTACGTTAGATAGTCATTTAAAACCTGAAATCACTTGAAAGTTTTTCCATTTTAATATGGGATTCCTTTCTTCAATGGTGATTTGAACTAATGACCTATCAGTTTGTTATTTGAATGTTGAACTTGTAGAACACTGACTGTATTGGAATTTCGTTCTCTGAGACTTAATTTCTG
>OX103971.1:83327785-83366241 GCA_944470395.2 Schistosoma turkestanicum | reverse complement strand
AAAAAATAAATTTTTAAAAATAATTTTTTTCAATAACACTTGTGTGAAATTTTTATTTGATTTAGATTTTTAATTGGCATGCATAATTAGGTATACATCATAAACATATCAAGGTACTAATTGCAAATCAGAATCATGAAAATTCACACAACTTCATTCATTACACGTTCACAATAAGTTGCACTAACTTCTTTCATTTAAAAATAGTGAGATGATGTATGTTTTCTAAAGAAATAAAGTTACACTAGAGAGAGAGAGAGAAAGAAAGACTTAATGTTAAGTCAAGTTATAATTTTAAATGACAGTTTGATTTTTTTAATTGGTTTTTATCGATAAAAAATAGTATAATCTGTTTTTAAAACTGCTGAAAAAAATATCAGAGTGTATTGAAAATTTATTTCATGTAGTTAACATGTATTGGCCTACTCATAATTTTCGTTAGTTGATCTAAGTTAGATAACCATTAGATAAATTGCGACGATAACAACTGTGCCCCCAACTCCCCATCCATACTCGGCAGCGCACGGCGCAGCAACATCGTGAGCTCCAAGGCCAGCACCAGTGGGTCACAATCGACAGACAACCTTGCCAACCGGAACCTCTTCGGCGCCTCCTCCCTGTCCACTGGGCCGACGAACTCCATCACTATTCGCTCCGTGACCGTCTTCCACGCCGTCTTCCCAGCCGCACCGTCCAAGCTGTTGTATATAGCCTTTGCCTCACCTTCCCGCAGCGTCCCCAGCACCACCAACTCCGCCCCGGGCCCCTTCACACCCACCAGCCCCAACACGGCTTCAAACTCCTCCAGGAAGCTCCGCAAATCTCCGTCCTCAAACTGGTGCAGGCAGCGACACCAAATGTAGTGAAGGAGAACACAGGTGAGGGCAACCGAATTGTATTTATCGCAAATTACAGAGTTAATCAGTAAAATAGGAAAACCATATCGTAACCGTTAATTTGCAAATCTTCAATCAATCATCAATCCATTGTCTGACATTTCACTATTCATGCATTTCATACAAATTCCATTGTTTTCTAACTCTTCCTTTCTTGATATTCCCCCATCTTCTGCTGCCAGACATTACGTTTACACTCGCATCATATACTACTTATAAGTAGCGCGAACCACACTAGAACTTGGTACTGGCAGTCTCACGCATTGACGCTGAACAACTGAACCGCTGAGTTGGTATCCAACAAAATCATTTCATTCGATTTCATTGATTTGATTCTACTATTTCCCAGTGTTTTATCCCTAATCGTTGACCAATATCAAGTGACAAATATACAACACCAGCCAGGACTATGCCTTATCACCAGTAGCCCTAAGTCAGCTACAAATGCTTATCAACCCAAAACTCAATAGCCTCTTCCTGTCTACCCTACCACGTTCAGTCCAGAAGTCCTTAGTCAGCCTCTATAAAATTCGTTATATTTCATGCAGAAATAGTTAATACATTTCAAATGATACCAGACTATAACATACCATGTAATTATGCATTACTCTATTTACTGAATAATCCATAAATCAGTTTTAGGAATTGCCATTCATCTAATCTTTCTATGGATATGACATACAGTTTCTTAAACAAACAATCGTTTACAAATTATTTACTTACTTACTTACGCCTGTTACCCTCAATGGAGCATAGGTCGCCCACTAGTTTTGTCCAAGCAACTCTGTCCTAGGCTTCCGTTTCCAGTTCTTTCCAGCTTTTTTTTCATTTTTCTCATATCTTTCTCTATTTCTCAGCGTAATGTGTTCCTTGACCTTCCTCTTTCCCTTTTACCCTGAGGGTTCCAAGAGAAGTCTTGTTTTGTGACACAATTGGGTGCTTTTCATAATGTGTGTCCTATCCACTTCCAGCAATTCTGCCTGATTTCCTCCTCCACTGAAGGAATCTAGTTTATTCTCTCCCACAGTAGGTTATTGCTGATGGTGTCTGGCCAAATAATTCGAAGTATTTTGTAGAAATTATTATGCTGTACCAAATAAATCAATTAGGATGAATTATGAATAAGTATGCAGCTTATGCGATCCAGCAACTGTCGAGGAAATTCTTCAGATCTACATTTCATGATATCTTACAGTCGTTAGTAAGGCGTACTTATACTCCTATGTGTTTCATCATATCTCAGTTCATAAAACGCTACTACTGAATGATGATGGTAGATTACTCAAGGATTTCATTCGCTTCGCTATTTTGACGAACTTACATTTTTAAATGTATTCATAAAATGTATTTATGTGATTTCACCAACATTAAAGTCTAGTTTGCTTAGAATAGATAGAATTCAGCGATTAGTGTTGTGATGCGAGCTACTTATAAGTAGTATATGACGTGAGTGTCAACGTAATGTCTGGCAGCAGAAGATGGGGGCAAGATCAAGAAAGGAAGAGTGGGAACACAATGGAATTTGTATGAAACGCATGAGAATAGTGACAATGGATTGATGTTTTTTGCAACAGGAACAGTCCAGTTCGATATGATGAACTGATATTTTGCAAATTAACGAACGATTTACGATATGGATTTCCGATTTTACTGAGTAACTCTGTAATTTTTGTTAAATGCAATTCGGTTGCCCCACCTGTGTTCTCGTTCACTGCAGTGTAACTTAGGGTACACGTTACATCCTATCTGGAACTTATCAGCTGGATGTGACTTCATCATAGAGTTGATGGTCACTCCACAACTTGAAACCATTACTGTTAGCATCAAAGGCCTTGTGTTATCAATTTAGATACTGTGATTCCAAAGAGCTTAATCACTTAATATTCCAAATGGTTTCGCATTATCGTGATGTGAATATTTTGACTAGAAGTTGATCAGTCTTGGTTTCTCACTTATTCTCTATAAATTTGTATCATAATGGCTACATCGAGGCAATCCGCAAAGGATGCCAACTACGATTAATCGAATTTCATCAAATATACCCACCGCACGACAATCGAGATCATTTCAAATTAAATGAAAGACTAGGCATTTTGACATTATAGATGCAAACACCTAGTGTTGGGGATGCTAGATCCCCAGAACTCGCTTGATAAATGCCTCCCTATTTTGGATTTCACGTTTTCCAGCATGGGCTGATCATTTGACCTTGAGAATTCATTTCCCGACAGGGAAATCTATGGCTATGATTGGCTACTGTGTATTTTAGTGTGCTATTTTGGTGACTCTCCCAAGGACGTTTCTATGCTGTATAAATAAACGAGAGTTGTGTGCTTGATTGTACTGTGTGATTGCTGGGTGTTTGTAGAATATACTTTCTACGCTTACCAAGATTTTTGTTTTGCAGTTTCGGTATTCAAGGTAGCCTACCTGGATGCTGGTAATTATCTCGTTCACGTTTATCGACTAAAGTGAACTCGTAATAGCTTCAAGCGTACTACTACTTAGTGACGAACTTAACAACTACTAGCTTGGTAGTAGTATTCATAATATGAAACAAATCGACTACAGTAGTCAAATGTCTCAACAACACGATTATTATATGATGATCTTAAGATCCTGAATTCCTTCTCCTCACATAAAATATACGCACTTACTGAATGCTGAAATATTTCCTCATTAGAACATTTCAAATGAGTTTTAGTTAAAAGCAAACTGATTTCTTCAATTCATATATATATGTATATTTTCAGTAAAGAATATCATTTTATCATGTCATAATCAATATAATGTTACATTTTATTTCTAATCAATGAATATTTAATTGTAGTAAATGAAAAATGAAACTAGGGTATCTCTTTTCATAATACATGTAAAAAATATCTTTAGAACATTTGTAAAATGCACTATATACTTCATGCATATGTGTACATGTGAGTAATCTCAAGGTCAACCAAACACAGCACTGCATTCTTAATTGCTTAATCATTTTCGATGAAAACAAAATTAATAGAAATGACAATCTTAGTCATGTGACATCGATTGAATAATAAAAGACTGGATTTTTTAGAAATTTTTGTGTTTTTTTGAAATCGGTGCCTAACGCGACGAAATTTTCTTTATTTAACGAAGGTGACGTATTATTAATATTGAATAAGGAAAATTAGAAACAATCAGAAAATCGATTTCGTTTGATGAATTAGTACGTACGTAACTAGACAGAGAAAACATGTGATATCTAGGCTTCGATTATTTATTCATCTTTTTGTGAAATCTTAAGAATACACAATTGAATTATCATCTGTCAATAATTCACCAATTAAATCACACTTGACGCGGAGAAGTTTTGGAAGATGTAGAAAGCTTTACATAACTGGGCAGGATTAATGATGTAGTGATAGAGAGTGAAACAGTTGAGTATGTTGACTGCTTCATTTATCTAAGGATTCTCATGATTGCTGATTGCTTGGTGACTGACGAAATTTCAGCATGGATTCAGAAGGTTCGATTGACTTTTGCCAACTTGCGTCACTTATGGCGTAGAGGAGATATCCGTTTGCTGACTAAAGGACGAGTGTACTGCGCACTAGTTCGCTCCGTCTTAATTTACGGCTGTGAAACATGGCCAATGAGAGTAGAAGATATTCGTAGGTTACTGGTTTTCGATCATAGATGTCTTCGAAGCATTGCTCGTATATCGTGGGACACTCGAGTGAGCGACGCTGTTATTAGGAAACGGGTGCTAGGTAAGGATGGCAGATCAGTAGATGAAGTAATGAAACTTCATCAGTTGAGGTGGTTGGGACATGTGTTACGTATAGCTAACCACCGACTTCCGCGATGAGCTATGTTATGCAGTGTACGAGTAGATTGGAAGAAAGTTAGGGGTGGCCAAACCAAAACATGGCAGGAATCCATGAAATCACTGACAAGTGAACTAAGTCTTGTCGGTAGGTGTCGACTACTTAGTTGGGGTCCTCGAGATGATAATAATCGATGGTTAGATACCATGAATGAAATAGCTCAAAACTGTTTCCAATGGCACAAGTGCATTCATTCCTTGTGTTCTCTCAAATTCTAATTTTCTGAATTCCTCATCATCTCTATCTTTTTAACTTTATCTCACTGAATTATACCCTAATCTTCTCTATTACTGCTAATACCTCTACTATCTCTACCAGTATTAGATTTAACTGAAAGTTGTGCCTCTGTTCTAATGCGGTATGGCGACCTGAACTAATGTACATGCGTACGTAGTTCTGTGTTATATCTGTCTATCTGTCTGTCTATAAAATAAATCCCCCCATCAGTTTCCGTATATCATAGTTAGGCAAATTCCGTTCGTCTGTAGGTGTATTCATTCTTTGTACTCTCTCAAATCCTAAACTTCTAAATGCCACATCACTTTTACTTTTACTTTTTAAGTCTATTTCACTAGATTCTACTTCTTGAATAATATCTTCGAACCCTAATCTCTCTCATTACTGCTAATACCCTTACTGCCTCTACTACTATGGGATTTGAATTGACAATTTCATCTCTGTGCTAAAGTGGTCTGGCAACATGAACTGATGTACGTATGTACGTTACTGTCGATTGACTGATTGATTGATTTAGCATGCCTGATGAGCAAGGTGAATCTGATGCAGATGTGAATTAGCAAGGATTAGCAAAACCAGAGCAGCATTGCTACAACTGAAGAACATATGAAACCCAAGACGAATATTAGTCACCACGAATGGCAAGACAGTTTTACTGTGTGCAGCAGAAACCTGGATGATTACAAAAGCTATCATCTAAAAGATACAGGTGTTTATTAAAAGTTTTCTACGTAATATACTGACGATCTTTAGTCAGAAGCCCTCAGGAACAACCTTCTGTGAGACAGAACAGATCAGATCCTAACGGATAAAGAAATTAGGCAAAAGCACTCGATATGAATGCCCATCCCATCAGGGATAAAATTTAGTTCCTTCAGGTTTTATCTTCTGTTTGACAACCATTCAATCTTATTTTGTAATCCACATTGAAAAACTTTCAATCAACAACGACATCTTAATTGCTATCAACTGTTTCGTTCAACCAGCCAACTCTCTTCACATTTTCTTATGATGGACTGGTGGAAGCAGAGTTGCTTCAGAGATTTTGATCATGATATCAAGGGGACGGCACAATACAGTAAACCATGAATTGAGGCTTACGAAGGTGGAGCCTGTATGGTTAGATGATGTTATTGTAAAGAGTTTGTTACGTGATGCATCGAATGGAAGTGTGATGTCATAGTGGAAAAAGACAAGTAGACCATATTGCGGCTGGATGACTGAATTGAATCAAGAAGCTGCCTGTCTGAGCTTACCATTGGATTGACTAATTGATTGATACAATTAGTCAGAAGCATAGAAGTCAGTGAATAATGAGTAACGGTGAAACAGCGAGATGATCATCAAGAAAACGACAATCTCTTCACTGCCTACATACTAGGGGTTATAGAGGGTGATAAATAAGTTTGAGGTATTGGTAGTAGAATTTTCAGTTGGTTGTCAGCGTTAGCACTTAGAATTAGGGGTTTCAATCACCAAATGACATCGAGGACAATGTCAAAATATAATTCAACCATTTAGAGGGATAAATTTCACGTCAAAATCCATCAATTGTGATTGTTTCGTTCAAACATTCGAGTCTCACCATGAAATTTTATTACTTAGATAATGTTGAGCTTATCGCTTCATCTGTTCGTTATTTCGTTATCCAGCCTCCTCCACTTGCATTGGATGACTGGGAGTAGGTGTGGTTGCTCATCCAGAGCTCTGTTTTTTTGTCACAAAAATGTCTGCAATTAACGAGTAGGAATCCCCTATGGACAAACAAAAGTTCCGATTTATTACCTCACACAACAATGTGTCATAATGATAATCTTATATCCATAAAAAACTACAACCAAACTATCAGAATTCAAAATAATTCAAATGAGGCAAAGTATTATATCAAGTTATTCATTTTAACTAGACATTTTTCTGTCATTTATTAAAACTTGCAACTAACTTTGATGTATTCCATTGACAGTTACTTTTAAATAAAAAAAACAAAACAATTTTGATTGATTTATTTTGACAAATCACTTAGTTTTTCATTTAAATCGTATTCATTTCTCAAAAATAATTACGTTATTCCACACGTTTCTGATCAATTTGAATAAGTGTAATTCGATTACTTACGCCTGTTATACCCACGCGCCCATTGGAGCATAGACCACCGACCAGCATTCTCAATGTGTGTGTCCTATTTACCTCTAGTGCTTCTTCCAGATTTCCTCCTTTACTGGATGAAATCCGGTTTATTCTCTTCCACAGTTGATTGTCGTTGACGGAATGTTCGCATACATAAATCAAGACCACTGAGGAGCCCCAGGGGCCTTGAGGTTAGGCGTTCGCGCGCAAACCGAAAGTCCTGCTTTCATTTTCAAATATCGGGATAACTGGATGATTGTTTCGTTTTAGTTTAGTTTTCCTCACAACAATAATAACAAGTACCCTATTCCGAACTAAATATGATACCTTTTAGCTCCATACTCAGGGTTTTCCTTTATTTAGATTGCGGTTATGGCCAACAGATTCAGCAGTTTACATTTTTCAACATTGATTGACTTTATTCTACCGTACCGTAACTTCTCACAAGAAGTGTAAAGATGTATCTCAAGCCTAATTAAACTAATAGTGCAGTGAACGAGAACACAGGTGGGACAACCGGAAATTACAGAGTTACTCAGTAACATCGGAAAACCATATCGTAAATCGTTCATTTGCAAAATATCGGTTCATCATATCGAACTGGACTGTTGTTCCTGTTGCAAAACATCAATCCATTGCCACTCACTATTCATGCGTTTTATACAAATTCCACTGTTTTCTAACTCTTCCTCCTTTCTTGATCTTGCCCCCATCTTCTGCTGCCAGACATTACGTTGACACTCACGTCATATACTACTTATAAGTAGCTCACACCACAGTAGGTGTGTTATCATTGTTATGTTTATAAATATTTGTTCGGCTGTTTGTGGTCACTGATTTGTATTTGTTTGTCTATTAACAGCAAAACAAATTATTACTGGGTTGTGAAATTAAGCATTTCTATAAAATACATGATTATTTTAAATAAAAAACACTACTACTACTACTACTACTACTGATAATAATAATCAGTAGTAATAACTTGCGGCCATCATGAACGCAGAGTACTTACATTTTTTTTTATATTTTATTTAAAATAAAATTACCATAACAATCAGAAAAAATTGAATAGATTTTTCGTATATACCCGTAAAATAAGAAATAATTTTTAATGACACACCCTACAATATATCTGTAATGCAGAAACATTGAACAATGTACACTAATTGAACAATTGAATGCAAGTTCTTTGTTTTATTTAGTTAAGGTTAAAAGCTTCTTTATCGATCGCGTTAAGTTTTTTCTTTTTGTTCTTATAAAGTTCTATTTCTTATGCAGATCATTGTTTTTTTACACATGACTAGTGGAGTTTCACCCTATCCGGGTGTAAGCAGTAAAAACTACCTGAAGACAAATGAGTGAGGTCACGCAAAATTCCTAGATTGATCAGAGTTAGACATTAACATCGTTGGATTCCAGCACAGTAGGTCCTGGGTTTGAACCTCGCGAGTAGTAAGACGGCTGATGAGTTCCACACCAGGAAGAAACATCTATGCAGTGCTTCCAGGTTTCTCATGGTGGTTTAACAATAAGTGATTCATGTTTTCTATCTGTTATGGAGAATAGTTACAGCTTCACTAATGTTGAAAATAGAACAAAACGGCTTGGGTTTATTTTATTTTGTACTCAGACATAGGTTGTTCTCAGCCTATACAGGTCACATTCATGAACAAACTAATTCGCTGCTTTTATTTAATAACAACTAACTAATCAAATCACAGTTATTTTGCTTATTCTGTGGGTCATACAGTTTGTAAACAATGCTGTTGCTTCACATTCTGGCAATCGATTTCCATGAATATATACAATCACCTACATAAAGAGAAGTGATCAGGCTCGGCAAGTAAGAGTGGATGCACACAGGCTATAAAAACAAAAGTCAAATAAGACTACACTTTAGTTTTGTGAACTATTTGGTTAAGAAGTATTTTTAGTGTTGATATCAAGTTACTCGAAGTGGTGGCCAAAGTCCTATGGGGGCTTGTTTAGTGAAGATATGTGTTTAAAAACAAATGATCAGATGTTTTAAAAAATTTATTGCCCTTATTTATCAGAGAATTCTGATCATTTTCATTTCTCATTGCATTTTCTAAATTTATCGGAAATATGATAGAATATATTTACATTATTGACTGATAGTTCAACTTTATAGCTTATATAACAGTAAAGTAATATTTCCTTAGTCTCGTTTTGCTACTTACCAGGAAACGATGCATTATTTAACTAGCTTCATTTCACTTATACCTCATGTTTATAAAAAAAAATCACATTTGTAATGTATTTTCTCGTTGTAAAAAGTCGTTTTGAACTTTAAAATTTATAGTTATTACTGATTTTTTAATTTCTTTCTGATATTAGATGGTTGGAAGTAGTTGGTAGGAAAAAACCACTGCATGACTTTAGTTTTCTGCTAGTTGGTACTCACCACTAAGGCGTACCTACAATCTTTCGTCAGTAAAATGACCCACATCATATGAAAGCTACACACAGTCAAGCTATTTGTGCAGTGATCTTATATTTGAGAACTGCAGAAAATGGACACTATTTACTCAGCGATAAATTACTTACTTACTTACTTACTTACTTACTTACTTACTTACTTACTTACTTACTTACTTACTTACGCCTGTTACCCCCAATGGAGCATAGGCCGCCCAACAGTTTTCGCCAACCAACTCTGTCCTGGGCTTCCCTCTCCACTTCTGTCCAATGTTTGTTCATTCCTCTCATATCTTTCTCTATTTCTCGGCGTAATGTGTTCTTTGGCCTTCTTCTTTTCCTTTTGCCTTGAGGGTTCCATGTGAGGGCTTGTCTTGTGATGCAGTTCGGTGCTTTCCGTAATGTGTGTCCTATCCACTTCCGCCACTTCTTCTTGATTTCCTCCTTCACTGGAATCTGGTTTGTTCTCCCCCACAGTTCGTTGTTGCTGATGGTGTCTGGCCAACGAATCCGAAGTATTTTGCGTAGACAACTGTTAATAAACACTTATATCTTCTGGATGATGGCTGTCGTAGTTCTCCAAGTTTCCGCTCCATCCAGTAGAACTGTCTTCAAATTTGTATTGAAAATCTTGATGTTGGTTTTGGTTGAAAGTTGTTTGGAGTGTCAGATATTTTTCAACTGTAGAAATGCAGCTCTAGCTTTGCCGATCCGCGCCCTCACATCTGCATCGGATCCACCTTGGTTGTCGATGATGTAAAGTTGTTAATGTCCTCCAAGGCATCTCGATCAAGAGTGATTTGGTTGGTGCATGTTGTGTTGCATCGGAGAATTTTGCTTTTTCCTTTATGTATGTTGAGAGCTGCTGCTACAGAGGCTGCTGCTACACTGGTCGTCTTCTCTTGCATTTGTTGTTGCGTAAGCGACAGAAGAGCTAGGTCATCTGTGAAGTCCAGTTCTCTCTATATGAGTACAGAAACATTTTGTGGTAACCTTGAATTCACCCTAAAAATATTTAAGCCATTTTATAACCAAGATTATTTTAACCATTTCTTATTCTTTCTAAACTATGAAAAAGGGGTAATATCCGAGAATTTGGCAGATAAGATTGTTGTTTGTTAAACTTTGTGAATTGAACGACTTCAGATATTTTTTTTAAAAAAACTAAGACCAACTTAAGAAATCCATGACATTTTTTATATGAATTAATGGGGACTAAGTTATACTGACGAAGAAAGAATGTTTCAATGAGGCCTGTGAAGCAAATAACGACAATACAAAGTCAGTAATAACAATATAAGTCGACTCTTCTCTTCACGGCTGACTGCTAAACGAAAGTAATTTTGAAGGGGGAATGTACGATTCCGAGAAAACATGAAAAAATGACACTGCGAATAGCCTAACAATCTGTGAACTACACTAATTTTATTGTGTAATCAAAACCGAAGTAATTCACTCTCACTGTTTCTAATGGAGAGTGCTGTAAAAAAAAATGAATACGACTGTAGTACTTTAGGATTTGAATTAGCTCTACTCATTCATAAGACAGAAAACAAGTCTTTTTAAGTTTGTGATGTTTGTATTTTGTCTTCACAATAAAGAATACCTCTCTCTGTTACACGTGTATAAATTATATTTTTTTAAATAATATTTTTATTTAGAATTATTGATGAATCACCTCCAGCTTACGAAGATTTTGATAAATATCCTACATTAAGCAAATATCAAACTCCTCTAAAAGACTCCACTCCAGTTAAACCATGTACACAACAACCTCGTCAATTTGCACAACGTGAATTTGACCAATTTGTCAATGCATCCACAGTTTCATGGAGAGAACCATATCCAAAACCACAAGGTGACCCACCACCGGCTATGTTCAACTGGCTACTTAATCGATTTGATTCTTTTCGTCAAAGTATCATGAGTCGTTTATCCAATCAAAGTAATCAAAATCGAGCATCCTCAGTGTTCAGTACACATAGTGAATCTAATTTCGTTGTTTCCTCACCGGTCAGTCTTCCTAGACTTAACAGTCATCCAGAACCTTCGAATTCACTGCCTCCTCCTATACAATCAACTGAGATAATGGAGTCAAATTCTTCACAGTTAACTAACAATTCAAAAGTAACACGTTCACCATCATCAACTTCTGAATTCAGTACAATATCGATAGATTGTACAACTAATGATGGACAACATATAATAACAGTAACTTCTGCATCACCTAATCATCACCAACAGAATAATAATCAAGCTGCAGAGTCTAGTTGTATTGATGTACTACTACAGAAGAAAAGTGTAATAGAACATGATTCCGATATAGAACAAGTGGATACATGTCAAACAGATTCACAAAATGATAACTACAATGTTACTACTAATGATGAAATCAATCAATCAGTCGTCTACGATTGATGATTAATCAGTAAATATATTTTTTTTTTAGGCCATAATAATAACATACTTTTTTTTGTATAAAATGTAAGTGTATCATCACTGAGATATTCTTTTCTATTCTAAAAGAATTCTTAAAAAATTTTTTTTCATATTATTTCTAGAAGTGATTGATATTTAGTGTTTTATTATAGTCTTGTATCTATCGTTTTCATTACTCTGTCGGAGTTTGAGTTTTTTGTCAGTGAATTTCGAACCGTCTCATAATTTTACACGTGATTTCTAGTCACTGTTTCAAAGAAATGAAAAATAATCATAGTATTTAGGTTTTCATGAACATTAGTATGCTAGTCACTAATGAGCATTCACCGTAAACAATGGACAGGATCACTCAATAATACCGTTGACTGAAGTTGAAGTTAAACAGTAACACCATTTGAATGCCCACTCAGCCAGCGACCTAGAGGTTATGCGTTCGTGTGAGACCGAAGATCCTGGGATTTATTTCAGCTCACGGGTTCGTGACACACACTGCTAATTTTGCACATTGTTGTTAAGTGATTAAGGCTACCTGATGATGATGATGATGTGTTTTTCTTAAAACTTTTATTGTTTACTGGATATACTTCCCGTTGACTGAATGATAGTATTTGTGGCATCATTGAAAAATAGTATGCATTGAACATCGATTTCATTTGATGACATAATTTTTTCAGGAATACATATCTACAAGTGATATTGTCCAATATCAAAGCTACTGTATTCAGTGCTAAAGATGAAAACATTTTCTTTAGACCACTAGGTTGAATTATAGTCACGACTCAAGCGCAACTCACTGCAGGATCTCAATCTGGTTGTCTACACTGGACTAGGCTGTGGCCTGAAACTGTTCTAGGGTTACCGCCGGTTCAAAGCCAGGAGGAGGGTTGGGCATGATGCTAGCAACTCCATCCCGTAGATATATATATATATATATACATATATATATTTTTGAAAATACAAATTCAATTGGATTAAGCAACTATAAGGGGATAAAAACATAACCTTTACTCCCTTTTCATCAAAAAAATATGTTTGGTTATATTGAAGACATGGATCTTTGTATTGTTATCAAGGATAAAAAAGCAATTCTTAATCATTGATTTTTGAATGCATTTTTCAATCAATTGGTCAAAAAATAAAATGAATGAACTTATCGGAGTTCACTGAACCAAAAAAAATTTTTGAGCAAAAAGAACTTCATTTTCCATTATTGCGGATATCAAACATACATTAGTTCTACGTGTTGACCGAACCATGTCATTTGAAGGTTTTTTCTCTTGTTGTGGATCTTCCCGAAGTTCTTTTCAAATACAAAAAATAAAGGATGATTTATCAATAAAAAAAACTTTTATATTCAGGAGTCTTCGATATTCACTAAAATCTTGAGCATATATATATATATCTGCATTACGAGGTTGTGAAGATTGTTAAGTTACACATTTTTGAAACCACGAATCGATCAATCTTAGACCACCACCATTAGAAACCTGGAAGCACTGGACGGTTTTAAAAATGTGTAACTTAACAATCTTCACAACCCCGTAATGCGAATTACCTGTGCTCACTAGTGACTAGCTTCGTGAGGAATCTTCTCCGAGTTCTATTGGGAAGACGTGACCACTGTGAAGTTCAACTTGTTCGGGTGTAGACAGTAACTACCAAAGTCTGTGTATGAGGTTGCTCAAATCCGTGAATTTGATTAAGTTAGACATTAACACCGTTAGATACCGGCTCAGTGATCTCGAACAATACCGAGTTCGAATCCTGCGGGGTGCAGGAGTCGTGGATGCGCACTGCCACTGAGGAGTCCCATACCAGGACGGGACGGCCGTCTTTCAGTACTTCCAGGTTTCTAATGGTGGTGGTCTAAGATTGATCGATTCATGGTTTCAAAAATATATATATTTATATCTGTCGTTTAATTTTACTTCAATCTAAGTTGATATTAATCGATGTAGATGGGAGCTTTTTAAGGATCACAAAAAAAATTTTAAAAAAGCGCTGTGAAATGTTCATCAATCAAATATATGTAACCCCTTTTGATTTTTTTTTTCAATTTTCGCTCTTTTATTTCAAGCAGGTTCTCTCGTATGGAATATGGCATACACATGATGATGATGTTGCTGTTTTAATTCACACACACACACACACACAGTGTAATTATTGGCAATTTATTCAATATGAACAGAGATAAAAAAATATTGTTGACACAGTATGAAATGAATGAATGATTCATGTAAATAATTTGAAACAAAAGAACAACTTTGTTCAATCGTCAATTTACGCTCAATAAAATGCTTTATTGTATTTTAATGTTGGTTTGAGTTAAAATGTATTATATTCTCTCCTCTTTTATTTTTGCTGACAAATTATGTTTTCTATGATATCTTATCATGGTTTATTTGAAATTATCACTCTGTCAATCTTACTCTCTCTCTCAATCTCTCTATCTAGTGTAATCGTTTGTTGTGACTAAATCTTGAGTTCTATTTTTGTTTATAGAAGATACTAATTTTTCTTACATATATACATAAATAAATGTACGTACAATTTCTTGTCTCTCCACTTTTACTTACTACATTTTGCTAATTAGCATATGACTATTATTATGTTAGTGGTGGTATTTTGTATAGTAAGTAGTTCATACGATGGAGGTTTTATCAGCATATATATATATATATATATATATATATATATATATATATATACATATATATATATTAATAGTAGTAGTTTTTAACAAAACCACTTAGGAAGTTGTTTCAATGTAGCCGCCGCCGCCAACACACATTACCAGACTACGCTATTATTGAACATATTTGCATTTATCAATATTGACTTTTGATCAATGTATTCATCATCATTTGTATTGTGTTGTTATTTCATTGTAATAAACGTTAACATCAATAAGAAAACACAATAATGTATACACATAGTGTGTGTGTATGTATTGGGGAAAAATTTCTTTTTTCTGATGTAATAAACCACTAAAGAAAAAAATGCTTTGTATTTTCTGTTTTGTTTAGTTGAATTCATGTTTCTTTATGAGTTCTATTCGGTGAAGACGCTGACAAAATGTAGTGTCTTCTGACTACCATTAGAAACAATGCAAGCATGTTCGGGATGTGGTTCTCACCCTCGAAATGCAAAATGTTGCTTCAAGATTGGGTTGCATCGGCATCTGAACTAGTGATAGGGAGTGAAGTAGTCGAGCGTGTTGATCACTTCACTTATCTGGGGAGTCTCATCGGTGCTGATGGCCTGGTGACTGAGGAAATCTCAGCTCGGATACAGAAAGCTCGATTGGCTTTTGCCAACCTGCGTCACTTATGGCGTAGGCGAGATATCCGTTCGCTAACCAAAGGATGGGTGTACCGCGCAGCAGTTGGCTCCGTTCTTTTACGTAGCTGTGAAACATGGCCAGTGAGAGTAGAAGATGTTGGTAGGTTACTAGTATTCGATCATAGATGTTTAAGAAGCATTCCTCGTTTACCGTGGGACATCCGAGTAAGCAATGCTATAGTTAGGGAGTTACGAATGCCTAACCAGCGACTGCCTCGACGAGCTATGTTTTGTGGTGTAGGAGTAGGTTGGAAGAAAGTTAGGGACGGCCGGACCAAAACATGTCAGAAATCCATGAAGTCACTGACTAGTGGACTGATTCATGTTGGTAGATGTAGACTACCTGGTTGAGGTCCGCGAGACGAAAGTCACCAATGGTTAGAGACCTTGAATGACATGGCTCAAAATCGTTTGCTATGGCTTAAGTGCATCCATTCGTTGTGCTCTCTCAATTCCTAATCTTCTGGATTCGTCAACACCTTAACCTTTGTCTTTCTAACCTTATTTCACTAAATTATACTTCTTGAATAATATTTTCGAACCCTAATCTTCTTCATTACCATTAATATCTCTACTATCTCTATCACTATGGGATTTGATTTGACATTTGCGTCTCTGTGCTAATAATGTGGTATGGCAACATGAACTTATGTACATACGTACGAAGTTCTACGTTGCAGCTGACTGACTGACTGTTTCTTTGTGTGAACAGAAAAATGAGTATGAGAATTTTGTTAAGCATAATTTTTTTTGATTGTTTTTTGTCCTGTGACTGACTTAGTTGGAATGAACACAAAATTAGGGTTGAAAATTATTTCGGGTTTATTTTCTGTTTTTTTGTCTTTAGTACATTAAATTTTTAATCTTCTGTAAGGTGAAGTATAAAGAGGTCTAATTTTGTAAGCCACAATGCAAACTACTACTTATCTGCTTAGTTATGCCTGTTACCAACCATAGGAGCATAGGCTGCCCACTTGTATTCTCCAACCTACTCTGTCTTGGGCCTTCCTTTTCTAGTTCTGTTCAATTTTTGTTCATTCTTCTCATGTCTTTCTCTGCTTTTCGGCCTAATGTGTTCCTTGGTCTTGCTCTTTTCATTTGACCTTGATAGTTCCAAATGATGGCTTGTCTTGTGACGCTTTCAGGCGTGCCTTCTTTACTGTGTCTCCTATCTACTTCCAGCGCCTTTTCCTAATTTCTTCCTCAGCTTCAATCTAGGTTGTTCTCTCCCACACTACGATGTTACTGATAGTGTTTGGCCAAAGAATCCGAAGTATTTTGCGAAGACAATTGTTAATAAATTCTTGTATCTTCTGGATGATGGCTTTGGAAGTTCTTTAAGCTTCCACCACATACAGTAGAATTGTCTTGACATTTGTATTGAAAATTCTGATTTCGGTGTTTGTCGACAGTTGTCCGGAGTTCCGTACTTTCTTCAAGCGTAAAAATGCAGCCCTTGCTTCGCCGATCCACCTTACTGGTCAGTGATGCTCCCCAGATGTGTAAATGTTTTTACAAATTTTAGAGCCACGCCGTCAAGTGTGATTTGGTTGGTGTATGTTGTGTTATGTTGGGGAATCTTTCTATACCCTTTGTATATGTTCAGACCGACTGCTGCTGAGGCTGCTGCTATAGTGGTCGTCTTGTATTATTTGTTGCAATAGAAGAGCTAGATAATCTGTGAAGTGCAAATCGTCCAGCTGCATAGGAGCTGTTCAATATATCCCTTACTTCTTCCTAGATGTTGATGTTTTCATAATCCAGTCGATCACCAGAAGAAAGACAAATGGTGAGAGTAAGCAACCTTGTCTAACACCAGTCTTTATTTTGAACGAGTTGGTGAGCTATCACATTGTACATGAAGTTATGAAATTCCTGTCATTAAACAGATAAACCTGTTCTTTTCTACTTTTTCCAAAATATTTTATTGATTACTTTGCTAAATTTTAAGTAATATCATCTCTAATGTCGATAAAAACCAATCAAGATTTGGGCCAACAGAACTACATACGAGTCACATGCAAAGAATTTAGAATACTTTACTTCTAGCTGAAGTCTGTGCTGATGATGTCGTTGTTCAGAAGAACAATGAAAGCTCCACAACCAAAAGATCCAGCTCACAGAACGAAACTCCATCACAATAGTCCACCTGAGCTACAAATTTTCACCACCATAGCAAATATTTTAGAGGTAAACAATAATCATAGTGATGAAAATCGATGTAAATATCACAAATCTTACGCTTCGTGAACTGATATATATCCAATGTATTACAGTTGAAGTAAAAATGTGTAATCTTTGAAGCTATAAATCGTGGATGTTGAGGTCGAATGACTATGATCATATCTTCCAACCATTCGCGTTCGTGTCTCAAGCATAATCCTATGTTGAATTAATAACAAGAAAGAATGTATATTCAGATAAAATAAGTATATTTGTTGGTTACTTCGTGATGTCGAAAGAATACTGAAGTCGTGGCAGAGAAAATAGGGCGGAATGTACAGAGTAGCAAAAGCGAGATGGCGGTCGCACAGAAGGAAAGTCGGGTACAAAAGTATGAATAAACAAAATGTCCGATCAAACGTTCACTGGTACAACTGGTTACAATGATGAATATTTATATTTAACCGATCGTGTTCTTTTCAGAATAGTAAAATCACTACAACAGTAATGATGTTAGAAAATATCAACAAAAAACTACAGTGTAATCATTAGCACAAACGTATTTTCAAAATCAACTAACCCTATGCTTGAAGAGTTTGAAATTGAAAGAGTCACATATGAATGGTGAACATCTTATCCATGAATTTCCCAGTCACTAGCCAATACTCCTCATGATATAATCCTTACATGTCTTCATTTGGTATGTCAACGGTAAACCCGGTAGAGGTAAGAGGTACTATAACAACGTACATTGGAATATTAATTAACACACGATAAACATCAGTATATTGTTCCTAAGCCAATTACTAAAAGCTCACAAACCATATCCATTCAATACGGTTCACAGTAGTAATCAGCATGACTGCAACATACGATAATTAGAAGACTCACTTGCAGAAACTAAAGATTAACTTAACTAGTGCACACCCCTGATGCACATATGGGCCTCAGATAATGACAAATATCTTGAGGAACTAACTTAAGCTGAATATATCTTAGAGTTTGTAACTGAAGAAGTCACGAAACGTGTTTTGTTTCTACAAAGCTTTTGCGAATGATCAGCTTGACCGCACATCCCATACCAAGCTAAGGAATACCAGCCTTTGTGCATGTGGTATGCTAAGCGTCAATTGCCAAGTAACCTGGATAAATTAGAATGCCCGGTTTTGTTTGAGTAAAAATATTAGATCATCAATCCCACCTATGAACATAAAGGTCACTTCTGATCTAACATCTTGTCAACATCGTATAAAATGGCGAGAGGCGGAGATCTCATATCTCTGTCACAGAACAATCAACTTAAGTTAACTTCCATGCTATAAATAATAATAAGCACATCGATTACAAATAAATTATTAATAGGCATGTGAGAAATCACGCTTTAGGCATCGACGAGTCGATAGACTTTATATGTATAACGATACCTGCATTTCTAACCCCAGTATGTTTGAACCGTAAATTGCTTGAATATGAGCCACAAAACATCACACAACCGGTAAGAGCATGTAGTGGAATACTTTTACGAAGAGCACACGATCGGTATAATGGAAACATTTATTACTGTAACCAATTGTAACACTGATTTTTTTACTTTAATCTGAGATTGTGACTCGAATACCTACCAGCTCACATTCAGCCAACGATCACGGCTCTGCTAAAGGACACACCATTTACCCAGGTTGTCCTCACAGCAAACAAAATTTTAGCGAGACAGCTACATAGTTGCCTCAACCTCACGCACGAACGTAGACCTTGACTCTAGTCTCTCCACAGCTCAAGGAGACCAGGGGTTGCTGAATACATAGCTGTTTCAAGTTCCGAAACTGTTCTATCATTCCAGAACCCCGTGTACCCAAAGCTAGGCCATGATCACGTAAGGCTGTAAGTTCACACACCAAACTGGCACCTTCCAAGCCACTCCAAAAGGTGGCTTTGGAAGCGACGAGAGGTTTGTGCTGGTTTCACCATATCTTTCGGTCCGGTGCCCGTCACTGTCGAGTCCCTTCCTAATACAGGGAGAGAAACCTCCATGCCGGCGAGTAAATGTGGCTGTATTTGCCAGCTCCTCACCTCAGGTTGACCACTTATTTAACTTGCACGATTACCTCACTAACACTAGGTACCTAGTACACAAAGGTGCACATGCTTCTGTCGTACCAATTGGTAACCACAAGTCTGAAGCTACGATGTTTCGACTGCGCGCTGCAAATGGCCTAGTCATTCCTACATATGGTACACGACAGCTGAAGTTCAACCTGAATAACCGACGACAGTATATGTGGACTTTCATCCTTTCCGATGTTCCCGCAGCCATACTTAGTATCGATTTCCTACAGCACTATGAATTGCTAGTCGATTCACGTAGACTACAGTTGATCGACACTTCGTCGAACAGCTAATTCATGAGCTTTCCAGCACAAACAAACGCGTAGCGTATCACAGGTGTATTTCGTTCGTGTGATGACATATTCCATGCTTTACTCGAAAAGTTCCCCCAGCTAACTAGACCACTCTAGTAGACTCCATCGGTGACTAACCACGTGGTACACCATATCGTCACCACCAGACAAATAAGATTTCGCTAAACGTAAGTTTGACAGTTTACTAGCTTCAGGTATTATTCGTCCTTCTGACGGTCCCTGGGTCTCACCACTCCACACGCTTCGCAAAAAGGATGAGATATGTTGGCGACCATGTGGCGACTACCGAGCATTAAATGTGGAAACACGTTTCGATAGTTGTCCCGTCCCCCACATACACAACATCACAGAACCACTCAAGGGCATAACAGTCTATTCTAAGATCGATCCAATCCGAGAAAATCATCAGATCCCAGTCGCTTTTGAAGATATCGAGAAAACTGCTATCATGACTCCTTAAGGTCTTTTTGAGTTTCTACGAATGCCATTTGGATTACGGAATGCTGCTCAAACTCTTCAAAGGGTTATCGATAGCGTAAACGAGACTTCGAATTTGTTCACGTCCATATTGATGACCTGCTAATTGCATCATCAAACGTAGATGAACATTATCAACATCTTAGACTCTTATTCCAACGCCTTTCGGATAATGAAATAGTAGTTAACCCAGACAGGTGTGAACTGGGCAAGGCCGAAATAAAATTCTTGGGTCACATCATTAAGCATTAGGGTATACTACCTTGTGAAAACAAAGTACATGCAATCAAGGAGTACACTGTACCGTCCACAATCAAAGAACTGAAAGCATTCCTCGTTTTGATTTACTTCTACCGAGGTTTCATTCCACACACGACAGAAGGGTTACGACCATTGTAGATGAATTTTTTACCGTAGCAGTTCGCTTTGATTCCAGTAGGTGTAGGTCGAACGCGCTATCCCCTAGTCCAATATCAAAACACAACAATTCTAGGAGAAAGTGGTCTGACAATTAATACACCTTCCAAGTCCAAATTACTCTGATGAGTATCCGAATCCACAAGAATAAGTGATACTAGTATTAACTGCCACGACATCAAATCCAAATATGGCTGTAGCCATATTATATATCAAATTTAAACAACATATGTACAGATCAGAAGCAAACAGAAAAACTTCAATATAAGTACAAAATATAGAAATAATAACAATATACAATGATAAAATCTCAAAATGGAATCAAATAGAGTACCAAAATGTCAACAGAAAGAGTCAGTCTCATCATAACACAAATATATATACATGGAGGGATTTTCCAAAAAACAAAACATTCAAAAAAGATTCTACAACCATCAGCCAACTTAGTCCGAGTTATTCCATTCAAATTAGAATTGAACAATGCCGCGTGTATTGCATTTTCAGAGGTGGAAACGGCTTTGGCTCAAGCCACACTCCTCACTCATCATGACCCATCAACTATGACTAGTATCGCAGTTGATGCGTCCGATTTTGACATAGCAGCCGCAATGCAAGAGAAGTTGGCAACTTCCCGAATTTTTCCGACGACGTGTCACTTCCACGAAGAGGAGATATATCACTTTTGGTCGAGAACTGCTAGCAGCCTACTGTGCCATCAAACGTTTCCGGCATGCACTAGAAGGTCACGAGTTTAATATCTTCACGGACCATAAGCCATTAACGTATACTTTGCATACCAAGTCTGACCACTACTCACCACGAGAGAGCAGTTCACAACAGACCTTCGTCATATTAAAGGCGAGTCGAACTATGTTGCCGATGCTCTTTAACGTATCCAAGTGGATACATTTACTTTATCGGTGCTTGATCTCCCTGCTGCTGCCTAAGCAAACGATCCATCCTGCACAGAAGCACAACATTCTACATCCCTTCAGTTCCGTTAGGTACTCCTAGGCACTAGCTCAGGTACTATCCTGTGTGATAGTTCTACTGGTCTCTTCCGACCCATCGTACCCTCTGCTTACCGTCATCTCGTCTTCGATGCCCTTCATGGATTGTCTAATCCAGGTATCGCAGCCACATTACGTCTCATCACTGCACGAGACATCTGGCCGTTTTTGTTTAAAGATGTCCGTATGTGGGTAAAGCAATGCTTACACTGTCAACGATCAAAAGCGCACAGGCACGTAGCTACCTCCATCGGCACATTTGGTACGCCTGATGCACGTTTTGATAGCGTTTATGTTGACAGTGTGGGACCAGTGCCACCATCTCATAGGTATAATCACATACTTGCGTGCATCGATCGTTTCACAAGATGGCCCGAAGCTATTCCCATCACATCTATTACGGAGAAGAAGGCTGCTTACCACTTTGTAGAACGATGGAGAGAGCTGTACGGTTGGTTGTCCCTCGACTGTCACATTTGACCGAGGACATCATTTGGAGTCCGAATTATTCTCCTCGCTACCCCGGCTGATTGGAACGGAGCGCATACTTACTACCGCCTACCATTCAGCTTCAAATAATCTAGTCGAACGGTTTCGTTGCCAACTTAAAAGTGCTCTTTGAGCACATGAAAACAATAATTAGTGCGAAAGCTTGTCGCTCGTCTCCTCAGGTTTAAGAATAAGGTTGAAGGCAGATATTCGATGTTCCGTCGCTGAACTGGTATACGGTAAGGGAATTTTTCACACAACGGGTCAGTAATAATTTTGGTAAAACAGACTACGTCCAACCATCGTCTGAATACATGCGAACACTACCTCTGGTGTCAACTCCGATGTAGCACCAACAGCTCTCTCTCGAGAGAGAGTTACCTACCTGTTCATCTGTTTTCATATGAGTAGATTCGGTAGGCAAACCATTGCAAAAGTCTTACGAAGGACCTTTTGAAGTGAGTTCCGGTGATGAAATGATCTTCAAGGTTGATCGACATGTCCGCGTCTATTTAGCCAGCACTAATTGTCTTGAGCCAGGATATGGCGATGACAGTGCCCTACCTGATAATCTGAGACCTATTGCTAGACCCATCATAGACGTTATTCTCACGTCCCAGTCAACAGAACGCGTCACCTGCACCATCTACGGATGAGGCCCCGGTCTCACGTTCACATCCGCAGAGCACGCCGCCCTTGACTTTGGATGAGATTGCAGTATCACGAGGTACTTACGAGACTACCGTCTCACATTCTGATCACTGGGCACGCTTACCTTCACGCCTTCGCGACTTTAACCTCAATCAACAACGGATACGGTATGGGACCTTATACCTTTCTCTTTTTCTTCGAATTTTCATCCCGACCCCACGCCTCTGTCTATCGCCCTGTTGGTACCGTAGACTTCAGTTAATCTTAACGAAATATGGCTTGATCATACACTCTCAAGCCCGCGCGCTCAGTCGATGATTGGGTTCCGAATATGTCTGGCATGCATATAGTTCCGAACTTGGTAGTTCAGGTCGCTTCTGGTTCTTTCGCTCTATCTGGTTTCGTCCTTCATCTGCAGCATTTTCTGTTCCGAACCCCTACAAATGCATTCTTCGGATTCTGGACACGAGCCACGTTGGTGTGGTACGTTAACTCGAGCAACAAATATGACACGGTACCCCTCATACCCCTCTCCATAAAAGACTTTCGGTGGCAAGTCGAGCACCATCGATCGCTTCCTGTTCGCCAACTCTTCCGCCCTACAACCGCACTTTTGCCGATCAGTTCCAAGAACGCAACCGCTAATTATCGAAAGTGTGAACCCCTTCTAGATGGGGCTCCAGTAGTGGGATACTATGGTGAAGAGAACGCGATTGGTGTATTGGAAAAATTTATTATTGTAACCAATTGTAATGTCGATTGTTTAACTGCATCGCTTTGTTTAATTTTACCGAAAACACTCATCTTCCTCTTTTCCTGGCATTGAGCTTGCTCACGTTCTCTCGGTAGTCTCGTCTTTAAATTTTGGCCCGATCTTCGTATTATTTCGGTACCACGAGATCGCCGACGAATATATCATAACTCCATTCACAACTGGCCCTCTGATTTCTGCCTGTGGAGAGATTTTCCTTGGCAGTTGGCATCATATAGTCTCAACACGCTAGAACTTAAGTCATCACAAACTACTACCTCCAAATATAGCACACGAGATAACCTGAACGAACCTAAACTTATTTTCTCGAACATTTTTAGGACACCAAAACACTCCTCAGACATAACTGGGAAACGTGAACCGACCGAATCCCTCAAAATAAATTTAAACACTTCAAAGTGGACGGTAGTGTATTTATTAAATACAGTTAAGTGTACGATGACCCTAATCGACCACAGAGCCATTAAGCGGACGCTTTGGTGCCTCACTAACAAACGAAAACTCAATAAATGGATCAGAACATACTACAATACCCAACTCCGATATCGCAAGTGCAGAGTTCAATCTACAGAACATTTCCATGGCAATCGACTAAAACACTTCTTTACTGGCGGACCGGATGATATCCAAAACAGAATGCTAAGAGTGAGAATAATGATCTGTATATTAAACTTCCGAAATTATTTGTAATTTCACTCTCTACAGCAGGTTGCCCTTATAACTGGAAGGCAACACAGTTTATCTCCCAAATTAAATAAGGACTCACTATAAATATTGACATTGTCCCCAGTAGTATCTAGAGTGATATAGAAACTAGTAAATGTGGGGATAATTCAAAGGTTTTAAAACAGCGGCATGACGACCTCCAGGAAAGTTTTCTGTGGTCGAGGAATATCGGAATTGTAACGTGGAACAGTTTATTATGGGAGGGAGTGATTTTCCATCCATATCTGTGACACAACCATCAGGTTCAAGAAACTGGTAGAGATTTAGCATCTGTCTCCAGAATTCGTACTCAACCAAAAGAACTTTCTTATGATCCACCAAATATCTGGACTAAACTTAAAAACTATTAAACGACCATAAATACAGTGTACACTTATCAATATCTTCTTACAATTCAGATCACTTTTAGTTTCTAATAGACAGATAAATTGCGAATCCTGTAGATGCTGCTCATCTACTGCTGACCACAAAAAACTCAAACCATACTGTATTATTGGGAGTTACTTAATAATAATAATAATAATAATAATAATAATAATAATAATTTATTCTCAAATAACTAAGTTACAAGAGTCACGCCAGTTTACAGGCTAGATCAAATTGTCACAAATGCTTTTACAATTACTGTAAAAGTTATAGCAGTTAAATTAAGTATAAGAGACAGTTTCTGATTGCATATTTACACCATATCACTGACAGAAACAGTATTATACAGCCACATTTTCAATATTAGAGTACAAATGAGGAAGGTGCACAATAGGTTCTATTGGCGATTGGCCGAGATCAATAGTGAATTTGTTGGGAAAGGTCATATGGAACGCGCTTGATACGAGCTGTGATCCAGACAGTCATGTACATTGGGTGCATGTTCCCTAGAGTCGCCAAGGACTTCCCACCGTGAATGGGGTTCTGAAAAGGAGAAGAGAGAGAGGAAAAGGCAGCAGTGTGGCAAGTGTATATATATAACCAAAGCACTACTTAACCTGTCATGTTAAAGTAGTCAATACAGTAGTAAGTCAAGATAACATTCATACTGACCACTTAAATTAAAGTAAATTATGGGAATATAAGAATATAACGCACAGATAAAGGAGTACAGCAAAAAGAAGGGAGAGTTGTGCAGTGTCAGGTGGATAGAAGAGAAGTCGAAGTAAGAAGCTGGATTTATGTACGTTGAAATCGAAATTCTAGTTAAAAGAGTAGAGTTTGTAAAAATAAATATTTGACGAATAAAACCTCGCACTGTCTAACTGTTTTTTTTTCTTTATTATTGAATGCCAACCTTTAAGTCATACTGTAAGCGCCTGAGTAAGAATGTTGCAGGTGTCTCGACAGAATAGCGACCTCAGCATAGTTTTGGAAACATGAACCACAGAAGTAGCAAGCGTATAAGAGCAACCTCAGTGTTACTGATTAGTCGTCTCATCAATCTAAAGAGCCGAAAGCAAACAAAATGTTCATCAGTTAACAATTTAATAAATTTTTGATTCCTCACTTTATTTACATTCAAATATCTTTCTTTCTCACTTGCTTATCACCTTTGTAGAATTCTTTTTGAATGCTTTGTGTTTTGGAAAATCCCTCCATGTTTACATATTTTTGCTATGACCTGATGGACCTTTTCTCTTGACATTTTTGGTATTTTATTTGATTCCAATTTGGGAATTTACCATTGTATGTTGTTATTCTTTCCATATTTTGTACTTATATTGAAGTTTTTGTGTTTGCTTTTGAGCTGTACATATATTGTTTAAATTTGATATAATATGGCTACCGCCACATTTTTGGATAGACGCGGTGGCTGCTGGACTTAGTGTCACTTACTAGCTATTGTAATAGATACTCTACGGAGTAATTTAGTCCTGGAAGAAACAAAAATACCAGACGTTTTCTCCTAGAAAATTTGACCTTTTGATTTGGCTGGAACCTGGATCTAGGAGTAACGTACAGGAGTGTTTCTATTGGACGCGATTAGGACAGCCGCCGGCGAAATAATTCTACAACCTTACTCATTAATTTTTAAAAATTTCTGATGATCGCGAAGAAGGAAGGATTACTACTAGCCGGAAGCTTGAAAGCCTACAGAGTCTGCCTCCTTTGAAATTTGGTTTGACTTCCAACTATTTGGAACTTTGCTTTCACCTAGCGAATGTAAGTACATCATATTTAACAGTGTTGCTAAAAATGAGTGAGTTTCTTCAGCACAGTAAAGCAAACTACATCCCGTCCAGGTGAAGTGACTTGATTAGACGGTGCAGTATTTGGTGAGCCAGACTAGGGTTTAAGTCCACTTCTGAGACTATTCCCAGCTTTCAGGCGAAGCTTTCACTACTCTGGGTCGTGTGCGATAGTTTAAATGCTTGAGATACTCTTCTGCAAAAAGCTGAACAGCAACAGCGTCGTTGTTGTTTGGATCATTAGGATCTAACAACTGGCAAATCTTGGCTCTGGCTAGTTGAAGAGGGGCTGTGAAACTAGATCAACTCATCGGATTATAGAATATATTGTCTACTGGCTTAATCTATTAATGAAGTTTATCTACTCTTAGCGCCCTTGGAAGTTTGTTTCATGCCACTCGGAGTTTTCTACATTTGCTGTCATCACTAGTTCGTTTATATCCCGGCCAACTAATACCTTTTGAATTTTAGCACTTGAAGAGTGAAATTACTTGTGACCACAGTTTCATTTTAACTTCTGCATACTGTTACTGGGACAGATTGATCCGTAGGACGTAAGAAATACCAGTAAGCGTCCACATTAAGTTGTCAGTGAGCATTCCAGTCGGTCAACCATAGATTGCCCGTCAAAGCTAACCCGTCTGAAGTTCAGATTCATGTTAGTAGGATGCCTCAGGTCAGTATTTCCAATTAAGCTGTAGCCTATGACGGTGTGATCGCTTTCCCAGGGGGATTGAGAGGTTTTCACTTGACGGCTCTCTATCTGTTAAGATGCTGTCCGAACTTGATGGCGACAGGCTATTTTTTTAACCGGGTTTCTGACTTCGTATTTCCGAATAATCCCAATTCTTGAATGGGGTTGAAGAATCGAACCCTTATAAAGCTTTGCAACGCTTCAGAACGTAACATCCTTATTATCGAGAGTACCAAGAACTCAGTCGAGCACGGTTTTAAAGTAAATTTCGAAAATGGTCAGTATATGGTTCAGTGTGTGGTCTAGGTTGGCTAGCTATTGTGGTTTGTACGTAGCTAAGTGTAGCCGACTGTATTTAGCGCGTGTCCGATGCAAGTCCAGCGGCACTGCTGAAGACTTATAGATATATTTATTCGAGTGATTTATTTACATACATGTTGTGATACCCACGCATATTGAAAACTCACCTACCAAGTTATTGGGAAAACAGATATTTTGGACTATTTGCTTCTTCCAGGCGTCACAAATACTGCTATTTTGAGGATCAGTAAGACACATTTGTGTTCTAAAGGAATTTGGCACCTCCTTTCCAGTCATCTATGGCTTTTATTTGTTGTGGAAGTCTGTATAAGAAGTACAACTGTAAAAGGCAATCCAAAGTTGGCGGGTCTTAACACTTTATTCCATATCATGGTTTCCATAGTATCTACCTAATCAAGAACACACCTCAAGTATCCACTCATTAATCTCAAAGAGAAAACTATTCGAAAATTCCGAAAATGAAATTTTGTTGATACCTTTGTTTTAATGCTTCAAGGTGAGCAATTATATGAACCAAAAACTTTATAGGTCGGTGTTTGGAAATGTTTTACTCCGAGGTTTGTTAGTGTGAATTTTTGTCAGCAATATATTTTCAACATAAGATTTGTAAGGGTTTTGGTGAAACAATACAGGTCTGTACATTAATTGGACATTATTTTTCGATAGTATTCAGGATCATATGTAGTGCTGTTTGAATTTTTTTTGTCAAATTCCCTTTTTTTTAAACCTCATTGGATGGGGTTAGCTATACGCCTGAATAGTCCAGCATACAACCTAATCTAATATCTTATCGGTACAAATCAAGCAGAACAGGTCTAGGCGACAGCGTATCTAGCTTTCCCTCGTAACTGGCTTTTGTTCTATTTCACTACTACATCACAGTCGGGCTAATTCGTTTTTAATTATGCATCAACTTTTGGGTTTTCGAATTCACGGCGAAGAAGTAGTCTTACTCATCACATTGAAATCCGATTTATAAATAATTAACATTGTGAGCAAACTTGTCATAAATCTGTTCACATACTTCACATGACCTGATTGGCATTTAGTAATTCGTACTAATTGTGACATAAATCATAAATTTAATTCATGAACAGATCTTTGCATTGGCTTATCCATTTTGTATATACTTCGAAAAGCACAGTTTTCCCGTACCAAAATACTTTGCAACATTGAAACTATTGGTAAGTAGTCGAAATAGTATCAAGAAGAAAGAGGTCACAGTATGGAAAATAACCGTTATTTGCATCGTAAAGAATGCTTCAAAATCAATTGTAGTGTTACACTTATATTCATTTTCTTTTCCCTTGTTGAATTTTAAGTGTGTTACCCCGTATTTTTCATTCCTCTCGTTTCTTCATGCCTAGCTTTCCATTGTAGTTAATATTATCATTTGGTCTTCCATCGTGTCAGTTTTCACCGTTGCTTTTTTAGCATGAAGTATCCCAACTTAAACAACCACATTGATTCATAACTGGTAAAGTTTGGCCTTTAACTTCAGATAGATTACACTCGAAAACACAGCAAATGTAGTAAAGTTCAGCGTTTCCATGAGTTATCTTCCTATTGAACCATATCTATTGATGGGCTTTGTTCAAAATTGCAGAATGTATAGGCATTTACAAAGGAATACGTGAACTCAGGATTCAGGCCTAGATGAAGGACGAATAAATACTGACTATTGTGACCGATTCTGAGCCAAGTTAATCAATATCTCTAATGACATCTTGTAAACATTCATTAAAACCCTAGAGATTATAGTACTGAGACCAAGTTCGATGTTCAGTTTTAGGAATTTAAGTACATTTCTGTCTACAACAAGTAGTTTGGTGATATACTGCACAATAGATCTTTTTTGACTTTATACAATTGCGGGACTCAAATAGTAATTAAATCAGCAGTGAGGTCGAAACTAATTATAGAATCATTATTTTTGATGATAAACTACTATAATTGTAAGATTCGTGGATAGTTACAACTCCTTTCAACTTAGAAACTTCGTTTGAAGATTTACATTGTTATTATATCATAAAGTTTTAATTTTAGTATGAATGAATTAGTACTTTGTAGCTAGTATTTTCCAGCTCAAAATTGATCTAAAATTTTAATGATGAAATTCCCCAATTTAGAGGGAACTAAAAGTTGGATACTGAGTGTACACCAATGCATGACACGAAGATCTCTGAATAATTATCAGTCTACATGTGTCTGGTTTCCAAAAACCAATATATCAACAAGTAACAGTGTAAGTGGATTTTGACAGATTGTTATTACAACAAACTTCTCATCAAAGACCTTGTAATGCTGTCAATAATAATCCCTGGGTACAGGCTATGAAGAAGTTGATTGGATTGCAACTGTCGCTTTTCCTATCTCGAAGATTAATCAGTATCAAAGTTTTCTCAGGAAAAATGTCTGGAAATCTGTTTGTCCATGAATATGTATGTGGATAATCGCGTTAGTTTTTTTGAATGCATTTAGTTAGAAATATAGCTGTTTACGAGGCATTCATTTGTGTACATTATTATAAACTAGGTCATATGGCACCAAACAAATAAATGCTTATTACTGGAGCCATTGTACAGCAGCATTTGTGGAATTTAATTCTAAACCAATGAGTTACGATTTCCAACCTCCCATTCCATCTACTCGTTAATTAGTTAGTTATTAAGATGTGTTCTCTGTTTACAGCAACTATAATCTATGGTCATGGTCAAAATCGTTTGCAATGGCGCAGGTGCATCCACTCTCTGAGCTCTCTCGAATCCTAATCTTCTGGATTAGCCAGCACCTCTACCTTTGTCTTTCTAACCTTATCTCACTGAATTATATTTTTTGAATAATATCGGACCCTAGTCTTCTTTATTAACATTAATACCTCTACTATCTTTATCACTATGGGATTTGATTTGACATTTGCGTCTCTGTGTTAATGTGGTATGGCAACATGAACTTATGTACATACGTACGAAGTTCTACGTTACAACTGACTGACTGACTGACATGGTCAATTAAAGTTTAAAGCTGCATATCGGTTTCAATGGACAAATATATTTTTATCTAAATCTTGAACATTTAATTCCCATATACCACCTCTCTTGTCTTACCGTGCTTTGTTTACTTTCACTTATGTACCAAACTGTTTATCAATTCAACAGGAACTTCTCGCGATCTTATACATACGGGTTCAGTATTCAATTTGAGGCCAAGGAGAGCATTGAATAACCGTACTCAAATCGTCTATTTTACTGGTTTTCTATGAAAAAACATATCTTTTACTGTTAACATTTTCACTGAAGCCAATATTATTTTCATCCGTTTATCTTTCATATTCCTTTCCTCTTAGCTGATGCAAATTAAAACCATGTTTCATTTTCTTTTGTATCTGTGATTTTCCAAAACAAAACTTGTTATTTGAAGACGAAAAAAAACAGGACAGTACCAACTTAGCACCATTTCTACTACTGTATCATTTATCTTCATACTTTTACTTCACTGTGATGATACAGCATGGGGACTTTAACCAGTAGTGCATTTATGTGCCATGTTCCACATTGCGTTTGAGTGACTGACTGATTATATTCTGAAATTGTAAATTCACACTCTCCCAATATATCTCATCATTAAGTACGATCTGTTTTTGCTATGTCATTTGTTTGTTTGTTTGCCTGATTAAAAAAAATGATGTTAGTAAGAAAAGCTTTGCACTCAATTTTATGAAATGCTTTTAAACTTAAGCTCATTGTCATTCAACTATTTGACTGTTTCAATTTCGACACAGTGTCTGGTACATTAAGGCGTTAATAAATGTATTGAGAATGTAATGAGAATCATATTTTAGTTAACAAGTCTACGAATCATCAATCAAAATAATTCAATCATGATTGATTTTTTATTCACCAAGACAAACTTTACATCTTGAGATGATGATAGGAAGATACATGATTGCTGACTTCTAATGTAGGCTGTCATCGATTATTTCACAAGTCAATCAATGAGTTGCACAATCAATGGGTTCCCGTCCAAATAGTCATGACAAACCACATACCACCACTGCTCCATGTCATAAATTGATAATGAGTTGTAGATAAATTGAGGCTTCCTAGATGACAACTGTAAAATAGGTTCAGACCAACTGGAAGCGACACTTCCATCTACGGTTTAAATGACTAACTAAAATGAAAAACTGTATGCTAAACAGTGAGAACACCTGGAAATCAATAGCCATGGTTATTTACTTACATTCAAGAATTAAAGAGAAATCATCTTCAATTTCGCAAAAAAAATTCTTTAAACTATTTCATTTTATGCATTTCGTCTGGTATTTCTTTTTGTATTCTACCAATCTTAACAACTGGATATCTAAAACTTGTGTGTGGGTTAAATATTTTGTTACTGGTCAATAAAAAAATAGTATTTTGGGGCACAGTTTTGGAGGTTTGCGATTTTTTTACACATTTGAAATCATCAATCAATCATTGTTACTAGACCACCATTAGAAACCTGGAAGCACTGGACGGCCGTTTCGTCCTGGTATGTGTAAAAAATCGCAAACCTCCAAAACTCTGCCCGAAAATATCGTAACAGTGCTTGCTCACTAGTGACTAGCTTCGTGAGGAAATTCTCGGAGTTCTAGTTGAGAAGACGTGACCAATGGAGTTCAACCCTGTGTCGGGTGTAGGCAGTAACTACCAAAAAAGACAAATGGATGAGGTCGCGCAAAATCCCTAGATCAATCAGAGTTAGACATTAACACCGTTGGATGCCGGCCCAGTGGTCCGATGGTTAGGCCTTCGAAAGTCCTGAACCGAAAGTCCCGGGTTTGAATCCTGCGAGGAGCAGGAGTCGTGGATGCGCACTGCTGAGGAGTCCCATACTAGGACGAAACGGCCGTCCAGTGCTTCCAGGTTTCTTCTAATGGTGGTCTAACAATGATTGATTGATGATTTCAAATGTGTAAAAAAAATAGTATTTAGTACATATGACTGACTGATTGAGTCAGTATATCATTCTTACTAACAGTTTTTTTTTTCAACTCATTTACAATATTTCACACACATTCACATTATCTAATCATTAGTAATTTTCAATTTCTTCTCTTTTGCTTCATAACAGCCACAAATTCAAATTAATTCTGTGAATAATTTTACTACAACTACACTACAAACTACACTACAAATGACTGTTTCATCATTTTTAAATCAAATTTTAAAAAATTCTTCTGATATTGTAAGTTTGAAAAAAAATTGAATTAATTTTTTTTCTGATTCTACAAATTATTAGCAAAATATTAATTCTGCAACTGTTTTGATAAAAAATATTAAAACTGTTCAAAAGAAATTGGAAATATTAACTACTAGTGGAAAAGATAAATTGTAAGTGTGTGTGTGTACAATGTTCCCTTGTTTATTTATGTTTAATTATGTTTATGTACGTGTGTGTGTCTTGAATTTGAATCAAGCTTTTCTGACAAATTCATTGCTAGGTGAAAAATTGTGTGATATCCGTTCGCTAACCAAAGGACGGGTGTACTGCGCAGCAGTTCGTTCCGTTCTCCTATATGGATGTGAAACATGGCCGTTAAAAGTGAAAGATGTTCGTAGGTTACCAGTATTCGATCATAGATGTTTAAGAAGCATTGCTCGTGTATCATGGGACACCCGAGTGAGTAACGCTGTTATTAGGAATCGGGTGCTAGGTAAGAATGGCAGATCAATAGATGAAGTAATGAAACTTCATCAGTTGAGGTGGTTGGGACATGTGTTGCGTATGCTTAACCACCGACTGCCTTGAAGAGCTTTGTTTTGTGGTGTAGGAGTAGGTTGGAAGAAAGTTAGGGTCGGCCAAACCAAAACATGGCAGAAATCCATGAAGTCATTGACGAGTGGACTGAGCCATGTCGGTAATTGTCGACTACCTGGTTGCGGTCCGCGAGATGATAATAATCGATGGTTAGAGACCTTGAATGACATAGCTCCAAATCGTTCGCAATGGCGCCGGTGCATTTATTCTTTGTGTTCTTTCAAATCCTCATCTTCTGGATTCTTCAAGACCTCTACTTTTGACTTTCTATACGTATCTCACTGAAACATATTTCTTGAAAACCTTCTCATCCTAACCTCTCCGATTACTTCTAATACCTTTACTACCTCTTCTACTATTGTATTTGAATTGACAATTACATCTCTGTGCTGATGTGGTATGGCAACATGAACTGATGTACTTACTACGTACGAAGTTCTACGTTGCATCTGACTGACTGACTAGGTGAAAAATTACCGATAACTCACAAATTCATAGTATATCTATTTCGTGCTATTTTACAAGGGGCAACCAAACCAAAACATGGCATAAATCCATGAAGTCACTGACAAGTAGACTGAATCATGTTAGTTGGTGTAGACTACTTGATTGGAGTCCGTGAGACAATCGACGCTGGTGGTTAGAGACCTTGAGCGACATGGCTAAAAATCGTTTGCAATGGCGCAGGTGCACCCATTCTTTGCGTTCTCTCAAACTCTGATCTTCCGAATTCCTCATCACCCTTAACTTTCTCTTTTTAAGTTTATTTCACTAGATTATACTTTTGAATAATATCCTCGAACCCTAATCTTCTCCTTTACCCCTAATACCTCTACTATAGGATTAGAATTGACAACTGTGCAAATGTCGTATGGCAACTTGTTGGTGACTGACTGACTTATTTTACAATTTCTTAGTATTACATATTCACAACCCTGTACTGAACATCTTGAACTTGCAAAGAATGAAATATCTTCAAAACTCTGAGTTGATAATCGTTGCTGAGAGGTCTCAGATACCAAGTAGAGCCTTTAGCCTATATGGTTTGACTTTACAAAGTGTGAGGACGAGATTGAATCTGCCAGGTAACAGTACCAAACCCAGATCGTGAAGTCCCCTGTTATCTAACTTCAACCAACACCTAACAGTAAAATCTATCCATAAAGTTTAAAATTTCAACCGAATGACAAGTTCTTAAAGTATTGGTATTCCTCCACGTTCGACTTGTAGTTACAGGTCAGATAGATTTAAGGTTAACAGCAACCAATCAAGATCGAGGTTAACAGAACAAGCTACGGGTCAAACGTGGAAGAATTCGAATACTTCACTTCCATCTGAAGTTTGTGCTGATGATGTTGTTCAATAGAAGAACAATGGAAGCTTCACAACCAAAATATCCAGATCAGAGAGAACGAAACACTACCACAGGTTTTTAAAGTGTTAGTTCTGCTCTTTATAAAAGGTCTTACCGCTGGAGATGGAAATCCGTACGGTAAGGTGACGTGTGAAATTTTCAGGGTCGACCTTTTCTAACCCTTTCCTTCCTTGTGAGAAGGCAGCATCGCTGTAGATGCTGGTTGACCGAGGGAAACACCTTACTACTTTCACACCTCTCTACAATCAGTCAGCAGTATGACTTCGCTCTCAGACCTTAAGTTTCTGCTTTGAGTCTCACCGTTCTCCAATCGACCTTCTTGGTATGGTAGAACTTACAGGAACATATGTTCCAGCTAATATAGCTGGGTTGGGTCATCACAATAGGCAAACTCGACCACCACGTCAAGGTAGCAGCTACGGTTGGGCAACTAAATTAAAGTTTATTTTTATTATGAGGTTTGGTCCAGTTGTCAAAGTTATTGTAGGGTTAAAACATTATGCTCTCGAAACTTATTTTGCTTGCTTTCCAATTGATTTTGAACTAATAAACACTGGTCACTTTTAATTTTTGATACTGTACTGAGTGAAAATAGTCATCTTCTTTTTTTGTTTAACGTGTACTAGTTATTGTTTGTACTATCACAGTATTCATTCATCTTCAACATCAAACTGTTTGACCTTTTTCAATACATATTGTCTAGTCAAATAAACTACAAATCAGAACTCACAAGAATTTACAATTTAAACTTTCTCATCTTCATACAATTGAATAGCTAATTCATTGTGTTGTCTCTTTCTATCTAGTTATTTAACATATATCTATATATATATTTTTTGAACCCATGAGTCGATCAATGTTAGACCACCATTAGAAGAAACCTGGAAGTACTGGACGGCCGTTTCGTCCTGGCATAGGACTCATCAGCAGTGCGCATCCACGACTCCTGCACCCCGTAGGATTCGAACCCAGTGTGGTGCGAGCTACTTATAAGTAGTATATGACGTGAGTGTCATCGTAATGTCTGACAGCAGAAGATGGGGGGAAGATCAAGAAAGGAAGAGTTAGAACACAATGGAATTTGTATGAAACGCATGAATAGTAGTGACAATGGATTGATGTTTTGCAACAGGAACAGTCCAGTTCGATATGATGATGAACTGATATTTTGCAAATAAACGATTAACGATATGGTTTTCCTATTTTACTGAGTAACTCTGTAATTTTCATTAAATACAATCCGGTTGCCCCACCTGTGTTCTCGTTCACTACACCAGGACCTTCGGTATTGTACGCGAACGCCTAACCTCTGGACCACTGAGCCAGCCGTTCAGTGCTTCCAGGATTCTTCTAATGGTGGTCTAACATTGATCGATTCATGGTTTCAAAAATGTGTAACTTAACAATCTTCACAACCCCATAATGCATATATATGTATAATATATACGTATGTATCCATTTCTAATTTCTCTTTTTTTTTAGAGAGATTATTACAGATTTTGATCGTACACTATCAAAGTATAGTCAAAATGGTGAACTTGTTCCAACTTCGTATGGTAGGTAAATTATTTTGTATATTGTTTTTTTTAATACTTCTCATCTTTACTTGTTCTCTCTAGGTATTTTTGAATCAGATCCTGAATTAACAGAAGAAACAAAATCAATGGTAAGTACAGAAACCATGTAATGAATGTGATTCGATGAGTTACAATTTCAGGTTGTTGGTAGATTTTTTTTTTCATTGATGGTGATTTCTTTAATTTGTATTGCGGGGTTGTTGTGAAGATTGTTAAGTTTTATTTGTAACCATGAATCGATCAATGTTAGACCACCATTAGAAACCTGGAAGCACTGAACGACCGTTTCGTCCTGGTATGGGACTCATCAGTGGCAGTGCGCATCCACGACTCCTGCATCCCGCAGGATTCGAACCCAGGACCTTCGGTATTGTGCACGAACGCCCTAACCGTTTTTGATTTGTGAAGAATCATTAGTGATAATTTAGCTGTTTGTAAACTATACAGCTTTCAACTGAAAGTCACAGAGATTTGATTGCCGTCCTATCCATTTTGACTTGGACCTACCTCTCTGTTATTGTCACTAATAAATAGCCCTTACATATAACTGAAGTATAACTCAAAAAACCTATTATGTACATCTATCTATATTCGGTAAATTGTGGTGGTGGTGTTTCGTTCTCTCTGAGCTGGATGTGTTTTGGTTGTGAAGCTTTCATTGTTCTTCTGCTGAACTACAACATTATCAGCGGCACAAACTTTAGATAGAAGAAGTGAAATATTCGAATTTCTCCACGTTTGACCTGTAGCTTGTTCTGTTAACCTCGGTCTTGATTAGTTACTGTTGACCTGTCGTTGTTTGCTCCTTTATTTTGATTGTATCCCCCATTTTTGATCTGGTTCTTGATTCTATGTCACCCATGATTTTTCTGATTGATTGGTGATAAATGAATGAATTACAATAAAATGAGAAGAGTCATTGTAAAAAGAAGTGTTATCTCTATACTAGTGATCATGATCCTAATCTCTTATTTTTTAAAGTTACACAACTAGTGATAGTGAGTAAAGTAGTTGAGCGTGTTGACGGAGTCTAATCAGTACTGATGGCCTGGTGGTGTCTGACGGAATCTCAGCACGGATGCAAAACATCCGATTGGATTTTGCCAACCTGCTTCACTGCGCATTAGTTCACTCGGTCGTACTATACAGGTGTGAAACATGGCCGATAAGAGTTGAGGATATTCGTAGGTTATACTAGCATTCGATTATAAATATCTTCGAAGCATTGCTCGTGTCGCCTGAGACAACTGAGTAAGCGATGCTGTCGTTAAGAAACTAGTAATAGGTAAATATGGCAGCTTAATAGATGAATTACTGAAGCTTCATCAGTTGGGGTCCGCGAGACAATAGCAATTGACCATAAGAGACTTAGAATGATATGACTCAAAATCGTTCGCAATGGCGCAGGTGCATCCATTCTTTGTGTTCTCCCGAATTCTCATCTAAACTACTCATGACCTTCATCTTTCTCGCCCCACTGAATTATATTCCTTGAATAATATTTTTGAACCGAAATCTTCTCCATTACTGTTAATACTACTACTACTACTACTACATCTACTACTACATCTACCCCGACCGTAGCTGCTACCTTGACGTGGTGGTCGGGCTTGCCTATCGTGATGACCCAACCGAGCTATACTGGCTGGAACATATGTTCCTGCAGGTCCTACCATGCCAGACAGGTCGATTGGAGAACGATGAGACTAAAAGCAGATACCCAAGGTCCGAGGGCGAAGTCGTACTGCTGACTGCAGAGGGGTGTGACAGCAGTAAGGTGTTTCCTTCGGACAACCAGCATCTGCAGCGATGCTGCCTTCTCACAAGGAAGAAAGGGTTAGAAAAGGTCGACCCTAAAAATGTCACACCTCCCCTAACTCACGGATTTCCGTCTCCTTGGGTAAGGGTGCCCACTAAGGGCCTTTAAGAACGGAGCTAATCCTCAAAAAACATTTCATAAAAAGGCCGTGCGTGACCGGCCTGAAGCAGTTGTCCCTTGGGCTCTGCGGTCACGCACCAACACTCTTTCACCACAGAGAGAT